>JBBDGP010000821.1:197500-550000 GCA_037952835.1 Lithobates septentrionalis
GTTACCAAAAAGGTAGATTCATTTTATTGCAGAAGATTGTCGTTGTTTGCTACAGCAGAACTCTAGTTCTATTTTAAGGCTATGGTATGTTGAGATCTGTTGTACATTGGCTACTATGACCCCCTCTTATGTGATTCCTAACCTTTTGTACAGTGTGTTCATCTCAATTGAGATGTAATGTGCTTTTCCATCCCTTATATATTATATGCAACACTAAGGGGGTTATTTACTAAAGACAAATCCACTTTGCACTACAAGTGCAAAGTGCACTTGAAATCGCACTGAAAGTGCACTTGGAAGTGCAGTCGCTGTAGATCCGAGGAGGACATGCAAGGAGAATAAAAAACAGTATTTTAGCTTGTACATGATTGGATAATAAAATCAGCAGAGCTTCCCCTCATTTCAGATCTACCCCTCAGATTTGCAGCGACTGCACTTCCAAGTGCACTTTGCACTTGTAGTTTGCACTTGTAGTGCAAAGTGGATTTGTCTTTCGTAAATAACCCCCCAAGTAAACACAAAAAAAAAAATTCACTCAAATCTTAATTTTTTACAATTTTTAAAGATATTATTTTACATTTGCTGTTGACACCGTATACCCATGTATATTGAATGGCACACAGATATTGGAGTTGGTGACTGTGCAGGCTGTATAACCACTGTTTTGCTTGCCCAAAATTAGAAGGCTAGAAGAGAGACTAGGCAGTTTGTATGGTTCTCTAAAGCTGAAGTATAGACTGGGAAAAGATTGCTCTTGCACTGGTGCCTCCTCTCTACTACAAGGGTCTAGTGCTCATTTTCTCTAGGGAGATTGGAATAAGGTGAAATAATTTACTTCAGGCTCCTTCAGGATTCCGCCATGCAACATGACCAGTCCCCAAAGCCTTCTTCTCCAGCCTTATCACATACAATGCAGGACCACTGGTCCTGCATTGTATATGAGGACACACTGGGTTTGTCCACATCCAGGGAGTGTCAAAAAAGCAGAGGAGAGCATCAGCTGCCATCGGAGCAATGAACATGTTCTACTTGTCTGTAAAGAGGAAAGATTTGCCGCTACATCAGACTTGCCCAGGTGAATAAATGATCAGGATGCACCCTGATGTATTTTGCCCCATACACACTGGCGCTGGGTTGAATGAAAAAATACCTGATGGTTTAGGTTGAAGCTGCTGTACCAACAGTCTGATGTCTCCCCTGCTGAGCTATTGTGTTCTGACGGGGATGCTCGCACCCGCCGGCTCCTCCTGCCTTGCTTGTTTGGGGAGGGTTGTGAAGGCTCAATCCCGAGCCGTACTGTGTGCATTTATTGACACACACTGTGTGGCTTGACCCTGTCCCCCGCTCTCTCATCACTGGATTTAAATGAGAGCAGCAGAAGAAACTAATGGCTCCTGCTGCTCCCACTGAGTCCAGCGAGGAGGGAGAGAGAACAGTACTGGACTGGGATCGGGCTAATGTAAGTATTTAGGGAGTCTGGGGGAAGCTGCACCCAAGGCTTCATGTACACCGGACGTTATTACAAACTCTTCTGAACGATTTAACTTGACAGAGAGTAACCCACGTTTAAAAGGTCCATCATGCCGCGTTTAGCGGCGTTTGCTTTTTTTAGAAGTGTTTTTTAAAAAAAAATGCAAAAAATTGTTTTTTGGGTTTTTTTTCAAAATAGCCAAAATTGAAAAACGTCTGTAAACGTAAAAATGTAAACAAAACGCAGCTAAACGCGAGTTACCCCATTTAGCACTTGAAATGCCTGTAAACACAGCTTCTGAAAGCATTTTTTTTTGCGTTCCAAAAAAATGCCTCCAAACTCAACTGCCTGGAAACGACTTTAAACGACCCTGTGTACATGTACTGATAAGATAACATGTAAACGTCCATTCTACCAGCAGTAGTGTACACGAGGCCTTAAAGGTTTTTTACCTTAATGCAGAGAATTAATTAAGATAAAATAAATAAATATATATATATTATATATTACTTTTTTTTATTTTTTTTACATTTATTTTTTTCTCTAGTGGCCAAAAAAGACATTCTGCAAATAATGAATAAAACGATTGCAAAGCCCAAAGCACAGAAGAAAGAAAACAGCCCTGTCGTAGGTAATATAAATGTGAACTGGTAATATTAAGCAATATTCCTGTCCTGTGCAGCCATAGAAAAAAAAAAGTAGTAGATGAGTTTATACAAATGTTTTTGTGGAAAATGATTCCTGTATAAAATTAATAGTTGAAAGAAATTGGAATAAGTCTATGCACTAGGTTTTGTTGTAGATATGTTTCCCTGTAGCTAAGAAACTTGTACCTTCAGCTTGATTGCCCCTCTCAAGGTCCATGGAGATTGAGCAAACAACCGAGCATGTAACAGACAACCTAGACAGTAATGTGTTTTTTGTAACAATATTAATGACTTGTAGACCATCTACGTTCTATAAACTTCTTGCATTTATAAACCCTCCTCCCTCATTGGGAGATTTCCTGTCCTCCTTGGACATCTGTTCCTGGAATGAGTGTCCCCAGTGGAAAATTTCTCCTTAAGCTGGCCATATGTGGGTCGAATTCCAAACAAATTGTCTTTCCAAAAGCATAATTATGAATTTTCGTTGGAATTTCGCACCATTGGTGGGCCACAGCAACGGGCGATTATTTTTTTTTTTTTGTGCGGCTGTTTATTGCATGGCTGAAATCGCATTGCATTCACACCAAAATGTTGTGTTTTTTTTTTTTTGGTCTGCACTGGAATCGGATCACATGGGTGTTCAGAACCATGTGATCCGATTCCAATTTGGGGGTGTCATTAACTTTCTATTGACACCTGCAGTGGTTCGCAGATGTCAGTGTAAACTGCCTGCGAGTCAGATGCGATACAGGAATCGCACAGGTTCCCCCATCGCACCAGTGTGAACCGAGACTAAGCCTGGGTTCACACTAGAGCTGGGCGTTTTTCTCCAAAAAAAAAATTTGCATTTTTTTTTTTTTTTTAAAGAAAACCCGATTCACAATTCGAATCGAGGTTTGGTTTTTTTTTTGGTTTTTTTGATGGACACCGTACCGGTCCTGAGGAGCTGCGGGCAGGAGATTTTAGGTGAGGTCGAGGCTTCGGCCTAGTCGTCGGCATCTGGCCTCGTGGACTAGGCCAAAGCCGCGGCCTTGCCTAAAAACTCCTGCTCGCAGCTCCTCAGGACCGGCGCGGTGTCAGCGTTGGTCCTGGTGTAAAAAAAAAAAAAATCTAAAAAATCGATTTGCTGAAAATTCAAATCAATTTGACCTCAACTCGATTCAGGATTCAAATCGATTTTTTTTTTCCCCAGCCCTAGTTCACACTGTTCTTGCAGAACGCCGCACAGAAATCGCACCGCATTTCTGTGCACATTACATGCGATGTCTGTGTGGTGAAATTGGAGCTATACATTTGTATGGCTCAAATCACATTGCATCCGCAACAAAATGGTTGAAATGGTTTAGAAGCGTTAAATTAAAAATGTTTTTTTTTTTTTGTTTTTTTTTTTCCCTGTACCTGAATCGCATTGCATGCGTTGTGATTCTGGCAATCTCGCTGCAATCTGTTTTTAGGGTGTCGTTAATCTAACGTTGACACCTGAAGCAGATCGCATGGACGCCATGCGATTGCTATGCGATGGGATGCTGGGAAACGCAGCGAATCTTGTGCTTTTCCCACATCAGTGTGAACCAGGGCTAAGGGAAATGAATGTAGTTTTTAATTGTCTTATTAAATTTGTAATTTACACTTGTGTCATTTGTTAGTTTTGGTTTTATACACAAAATATGCTCAATCCAGAGCCTTTAAGAAAATTGTCTAAGTCAGGTGCTTCATTTTTTATTTTTTATTCATTTTTTATTTTGATTATAGAAAATGTCAATGTGCCTTTGTCCAAGAGGGCAAGATTTGTTGGTCCTGGTGGATATAATTTAAAGAAACTTCAAGCTGAAACAGGCAAGTACTAAAATACCTGAGTTTTCTGTTTTTAATAGGAATGTTTGCAGTATTTTGTATGTATGAGGCTGAAAGGTTCCCGTGACACCCGACCTACCTGTAAGGAGAGAGCTGAAGGAAGGGCCCTAAACAAGCTGGAGATTTCCAGGAAACCCATAAAGCATAAAACATTGTGACCTTTAGCCGATATTTTATGTACTTTTATGTTTTGTACATTCTATGTGTGTATTTGATGTCCTTTTTTTTTTTTTTATTTAAAGGAGTAACAGTGAGCCAATTAGATGATGAAGTGTTTTCAGTTTTTGCTCCAACGCCCGGCGCCATGCATGAAGCCAGAGAGTTCATCGGTGACATCTGCAAAGATGATGTAAGCCAATCCCTGTTTGTGCTGCACTTTATTATCGTCTTTTTCTGCTATTTCCATTCTAAATTTCTATTCTTCATTGCAGCAAGACTTTATTCTGGAGTTTGGAGCTATATACACCGCCACCATAACCGAGATCAGGTAAAGAGGAACCCTTTTTTTTAAATTTTTTTTTATTTTTTAATTTTTAAATTTTTTTTTTTTAAATGTATTTATTTTAAATCAGAAATAAAGTTTATTGAATAAACGGACAGATTCCAGAACATCTGAGTCCCAATCTCAAAATACAGCAGGTCATTCTTCAGTGGGACATACAATAATATAAATGACATAAAGATAAAACACGGACTCACCCCAGCTAAGGTAATCAGACCATTGAGCAATCTACAGGAAATCCAAACAGTCATTCGGCCCTAACCCAGCGGCCAATGACCTATTTAATTTCTAAACCACAAATAGCTATGTTGGTAATGCTACAGTGTGGATTACATCTACTTTGGACCTATTTGTTTCTATGAATTCTTTGAAATTGTTGCCTTTTTTCCTGTGGATACGGATGTGATCCCGTTCAGGCTCATTCACTCCAATATAAAATGCATCCCTCTGTTCACTCGTGATGTGGTGTTTCAGCCCATTCATTTTTTATGAGCTGTTTAATCGAGTAAGTGTCAATGTATTGGTGTGTGACTGAGCCCCCCTTAGGCTGTGTTCACATATATATGCGGGTCACAATACTTTTGGTAATGGTCTATATGCGGGTCTGGTTTTGGTGCAGAGTCCTGTGCGGTTTCCATTCAGCGATTCGGGTGCAAATTTAACACTGAAATTGCACCTGAGCCAGACTAAAAACGCACAGGACCCTTTCTTTAATTCGCACTGCAACCGGCCCTCATATATGTGAACCGACTCTATTGCAAGCTGGTCTGGTTCAAATGTTATGCAAATTGGATGCGGTCCGCGACTGCATTTGATTCGCATATATGTGTAACGAGGCTTACTCTCCATTTACTAGCTCGTGAAATCTTAAAAAAAATTAACCTATGTCAAGGGAATAATCTCTTCCCACCCAGCCCCGGTGTCACTTTAAAGCGCTACTAAACCCAGGACCCTGCGTTCACTATATCTGGTCTCTCACAGTACACAGAACATGGACATGCAATTATTTTAGTAAATATAAACTGCTACATATCTTTTCATCAGCAGTATATAGCAGTCTTGTCACTTCTATCAGTGTCTGGCCCAGCTCTGGTTAAAGTTTTTAGGAGGAGTTTTCATTCTCCTCTGAGGTTGCATGACCCCTGGCCCTCTGTCTGGACAGTGCTGATTGGCCCTGGGCTGATCACATGCACCCTCCTAGGGGAAAAAAAAAATCTCTAGTAATACACACCAAACTGAGCATGTGTGGAGTGCCTCCAAGGCTCTGTTATATCAGGGGATAGATTGGGGACAGTAAAAGGGGAGAATCAGAGAAGAGAAGGTTCAAACAGCCTTTTTACACAATGCAAAGAATTAACCCCTTACGTTCCACAGTGAGTATAACAAGCATGCTTTACTCCATATACAGACTGATTTTACTGTTGTGGGTTTAGTAACACTTTAAGGAGGTCTTTATGTCCATAACTGTGATTGGCTGTCACTGTGGTCACATAATTTGGTGTGCAAACCCAGTGGAACTAGCACCATAAAATTTTCAAATCTGGGGTTTCTAGCACCAAGTGGCCCCAAGATACAGGGCCCCAAAAATCAGTTCAGAAAATGTCAAGCACTTTTCTGCAGCAGAGAATGACATTTTCTGAACCGGCTTTGTGGCCCCGTATCTCAGGGCCACTTAGTGCTAGGAACCCCAGCTTTGGATATGTTATGGTACCAGTTTCACTAGGTTTGCACACCAAATTTGGGGTTCCTAGCACCAAGTGGCCCTAAAATACGGGGCCCCAAAGTCAGTTCGGAAAATGAAATTTTTTGCTGCAGAAAAGTGCTTGACTCGAGTATAAGTCGAGGGGGGCACTTTCAGCACAAAAAAATGTGCTGAAAAACTCAACTTATACTCGAGTATATACAGTATATATATTATGTAAAAATGAGATACTTACTCTTAATTATACTGTCTTTTATATTGCTTACCTTACAACCAGACAATTGTATTCAGTCTGGCCATTTAATGTTTATCTTTATTCCTATACCTTACTTTACAATGTGTACAACGTAATCATAGTTGTTCTATACATACTACTATACTGTAAAGCATCTTGAATGTATACTATTTTCTCTTTTTGAAAACTCAATAAATACATTTTAACAAGAGAAAAGAAACATCGGCACCCATGGACGCATGTGTTACAGGAGCAACAAGAATTTAGGTTATACCTAAAGGCAAAACTTTTTCTTTTTTTTTTTTTTTCTTTTAGTTTTGGATAGAGTGGGGATGGATTAGAACCCCCTGTCAGTTTTTATTGCTGTCTGTGCCCCCGTTAGAGAGATTCCCCCTCTCTAATTTGCCCTGTTTACCGTTCTCGAGAGTGAAAGTAAAGACACTCCCAAATTTTGGGATGTCCCCAGAAAAGTAATAGAGGGGAAATCTTCCAATGAGGACACTAGTTCTGGTGACCTGGGGGGTCCCCAAGAGACTTTTTTAATTTTCAGGGATTTCCCCTCACTTCCTGTTTGTCTATGGGACAGGAAGTGAAGGGAAATCTCCGTAATGGGACACAGATGGTAAAAAAAAAAAAAAAAAAAAAAATCTGACAGGGGTTATAACCCTCCCTTGCTCTATCCAAAATAAAGAAAAAGTTTTGCCTATAGTTCTACTTTAAGGCATGTTTGATTGTGCAGAATGTATTTAAGATTGATTGAACATATAGATCTTCTTTTCCATTACCTGTCAGAGTAAGCTAGTCCATATCTGAACGCATGTAATAGCAATAATGTGTGCAGTCCGCCAAAAATCATCGTATTTGGGTGGATCGGAGAGCCCTGATTGACTTATGCAGTGTTGTATTTGCTGGTCTTTAATTTTTATATTTTCTCATCTCCAATCGTTGCTCGTAGATCTTGCAGATTATGCAGTACTGTTATGTAGGGAGTTACAAAACATTGCAGTCGAGATGGACTTAGGTATTTTACCAGGTCTATGCATGGATTAAATAGTGTTTAAAATCTTACTGGAGTTTAGCTGTAAAGCAATCCCTTTCCCTTCCCAATGTTTGCAGAAATAGCTACCAGTTATCAGCTATACAGATAAGACAAACTAACTGCCTTCTGGGCAGCCAGGTATATGACAGCAACCAGAGATAGAGAAAATGCTTAGCTGACCTTTGACCAAAGTAGAAATGTACAGTGCTGATTATTTTCCTGAGGAAAGGAGGAGAGCATTTTGAAAGCACAGCACTATGTTGGCCACTGAGAATGGAAGGTTCACTTTAAAGTAATTGTTAAGGATCCTTCCTTTTTTTTTTTTTTTTTTTTTTTTTTTTTTGTTAACCACTTCAGCTTCATAAGGTGTACACCCCACCCCTTCCTGACCAGGCCATTTTTTGCGGAACAACACTGCGTTACTTTAACTGACAATTGTGCAATCGTGCGACGCTGTAACCAAATAAAATTTCCTTTTTTTTTTACAAATAGAGCTTTCTTTTGTTGGTATTTGATCACCTCTGAGGTTTTTAATTTTTGTGCTATAAACAACAAAAGACCGACAATTTTATTTAAAAAAAAATTTTTTTTACTTTCTGCTATAAAACATATCCAATTAAAAAAAAATCGAGTTTCTTCATCAATTTTACTTGCATTTTACTGTGGGAAGACAGGGATCTGTGTTCCTGATTAACTGAAACGCAGGATCTCTGTCTTCTCAAAGAACTGCGATCTGCGTTGTTTACACAAGCAGACCGCCGTTCTGCTGATCTCCGAAACAATCATCAGTTCCGCCGGACGCGCTGTTTGGCTCCCGCTTTTTCCAGCTGGAGCGGGTAGCCGGCCACGTGCGCGCCCCACCCCAGACCCAGAAGTGTCGGATCATGTACTAGGTACGTGATCTGGCACAAAGAAGTCACCCTGTCACAATAGATATGCATGGGGTGGTCGCTAAGTGGTTAAATAACATACATTTTAAACTTGCCTGCTCTGTGCAATGGTTTTGCACAGAACGGGCCCAAATCCTCCTCTTCTAGGGTCCCCCGCCAGCACTCCTGGCCCCCCCCCCCTGCTGAGTACCCCCCCCTAGCAATCCACTTGCTAGGAGTGCACTTGTGTGGGCTCGATCCTGAGCGGCCCCCACCCCCGCTTCCTCATTGCTGGATTTTATTGACAGCAGCAGGAGCCAATTGAGCTTTGGATTGAGATCAGACTCGGGTAAGTACTGGGGCGGGGGGGGGGGCGGGCCCTAAAAGGTGTTTTACCCTAATGCAGAAAATGCAGTAGGGTTAAAACCTTCTATCTTTACAACCACTTTAAGAAAAGCTTTTGGATGATACATTCGATTTGCTCACTGGTAGTGAACAAAAAATTTGAATACTGCTGATAGTACTTTTCATTCATACCTTTGGGACCTATACTTTATCCATATGCCTTTTTTTTTCTTTATGCATTGCAGGGACATTGGTGTAATGGTGAAACTGTACCCAAATATGACACCTGTTTTGCTTCACAATTCACAGCTCGACCATCGAAAGGTAGATGTCTAATCTATATTTTAAGCATTCTTATTGGTTAAAGATACATGAATTTGATTCAACTGTCCAAAATTGTTGTTTACCCAAATAATACAGTGCGTTTTCAGCAGATACACATTCAGAGAAGAAAATACTTTTGTAATGTGACTTCCATATTTTATTGTGCTTGCTGTTACTGGTTTAAAACACAGATTTTGACATTTTCTTTCTAGTGGTTAATATACAATATATGCACTGAACATGTATAAGGAAATGTGGATAGCGTTTCTGCAGAATGAATGCTGAGATGAGCTCAGTTAGTCTTATAAAAAAAATCTCTTGTGTTCAAGGATTTCACCTTTTGGAACATGTTACGTGTTACACGCTTATTTAGTTCCAGCACGTTCTCACCCTCTGAGCGCCTTCTGCCCTGCAGCTGCTGTCACAATAAAATTGGCTCTACCCCGCCCAGCCACATCTTTCATTCACAGCGATCTGTTAATAAATCCAACTATTTCAAGTCTCGTCCACCAACGCATCACACAGCCTGTAGTGGAGAACAGCCCATACAGAGTTATAGGCAGAAAGCTGGAGGATGTCTCTGCAGGAGCCTGACATTGCACCCACCATCCACTGATCATGGGTCCAATGCTTTGCAGGCTCCTGGGGGAATAATATACATGTCCTGCAAAATATGTGCATGTATTTATTTATTTTAACTACAGGTTAACTTGCCCTTTAATTTAGGTCAAACATGACCCATTGATATGAACAGTGAACCTCATTATGCAGTATTGCTAAGCAGGAAGAAGACTCTGCATATACAGTGAATTAAATAGCTTCCCCCATGTCTAGATAAAGTTGCAAATATATGTTTACCATCCAAATAATGAGCCACATACCAAAGGCATTCAACTCCAGACAAGATTTATTGCATTGACAGCACACCACCCACTCCTGCCCAAATCCATGTCCCCAACATGTTTCAGCCACAGCAGGGCATGATTAAGCCCTGCTGTGGGTGAAACATGTAGGGGGCATGGATTTTGGTGGGAATGAGCAGTGTGCTTTTATTGCAATAAACCTTGGCTGGAGTTAAAGAGGAAGTAAACCCTGATGGGTTTACTGCCTTTATTTCCCTGCAAAGGTAAAGCAATAATGGGCTACTATGCATCACATAGTAGCCCATTATGTGTCACTTACCTGACACAGGAGCCTGCGATGCCACCGCTGTCCCCTCTGCTATGGTGCGTCCATCTTCTTTCCGGGTATCGTAGCTCCAGTGCTGTGATTGGCCGGAGCCGCGATGACATCATTGCCGCACGCACGCATATCGCCGTTAGCAGCGGCAAGCTCAGTGCGCCTGCGCGCCGCTGTCTACGGCGCATGCGCCGTAGACAGCGGTGCCTGTTCTTAAAAAAAAATATCTTCTAAACCGTGTAGGGTTAGGAGATATTTCTTGGACCTACAGGTAGGCCTTAATCTAGGCTTACCTGTAGGTCAAAGTGGTCTGTAAGGGTTTACAACCACTTTAAATGTCTTCTGGTGTGCAGTCTTTTATTTGCATGGTGGACTCCAGGACCTTGGCACCTTGTTGATTGCAGGGATTTAAGGAGAAAACGGGCTGCCTGTGAGTGGCGAAAGGAGTCTGGTTTGTATATATTTTGACAGTTACATATTTAGTTAAAAAAATACATCTTTTGCTTTACTTGGAAAGGATAAGTACACTTGAGGCCTGCTCACACCAGCAGTTTCACTTGAGTGTAGCCACTGGTGCAAAAGGTGAAGTCAGCCTTTAATAACCCTCCGTACAATTTTATTATAGCAAAATTGTGAGCATACAGCTAGGTGGTGATGGAGAACTACCACAGAGAATAATGGTAGTTCTTCGCTGCACCTCTCTCCTCCTCCAATATGAGCTCTGCTGTACAGGCACACTGTAATAGGCTGTTTTTAGGTCAAATTCAGGTACTTACACTGATTGCTTTAAAAGAGAGTGGAAAAAAAAGACAATATATATGAATAGATACAAAGCTTCAAAGAGAGATAGGGAGGTAAAGTAATTGAAATGACCTACTGTAATCTCTGTCTTGTAGCTAATCTACAAATCTCTGCGTTTTTATTAATGCAATACAATCCTGGATGAGCAAGCTTGTAAAAATTACATCCAAAATAGACTTGCGTTCTTGCAATTGCAATATTTAACTAAATACACCATACTTTTCCTTTTAATATTTTGCATGCCTTTGTTCAATAAAGCTGCCCATACACTGATATTTTTTTTTTCAGCCTGCAGGCTGTACAGCGCGGATGGCGAAATCTGCTGCTGTGGCTATTTGTATTGTGACATTCGGCCCCACCAGCTGTCAAAATACCAGAGCAGTAGCTACATCTGATTGGAAGCAATCGCTGTTTGGCTGACATTTATCTGCCAAGCACTTTTAATATTTTAATCAAGTGATGTCAGGCGGGAAGTGGCCAATGGGGCCAACCACTGAGTGCGTTTTACTGGTTCCTGGGAAACCATCTGAAAACGCTAAGTGTTTTGCCAGCTTAAGCCTGTAGAGCTTTTTGCTTATCAGGTGACTGAGCAAGAAAATCATTCATCATTATAAATAAGGAAAATGTCATAACTGAAGCTGCAAATGTTTCTCGGTCTCTTCCCTCTCTCTACCATCTACTTCTCTCCTGTATAATACCGAAATCAAAGTACTTTTTTCTGCAGCACCAATCATTGTTAATGTTTGTTAATGCAACAGGCTGATTTTTAATATTTTGTCTTTATTTTCAGATAAGACACTCAAGTGCACTAGGTTTTGAAGTCGGTCAACAAATTCAGGTACTGTATCCACACATGCGGTATGACCGCCTGGCACCACTTGCAATTTTGTGCAGTCCATAAATTTGTTAGCTGTCATATTTACAAAATGTTAGATAAACAACCTTTACTGCCTGGTGATTAGAAGAGCTATTATGTGTTCTTCAGTTGTGGGTGGATGCCACTAACTTTTCACACCATTACACAGTCTGGCTTGTGGTTTGCACTCTTCCTGTCGCATTGACTGTACTGTGTAAGATGGGAAATCCAGTGATGAGAGCAGAGCCCACTGATATAATGGCTTTTGAATTGAGGTACGGCTTAGAATTTACATGTACAGACTTGGCCGACTGTGTACAAAGACAGATTGGTAGGTGATTATACCCAAGACTACAATATAAACAATCAAGCTTTAAAGTATATGTGAACCCCAGCTTGTAAAACTATCAATTCAGAAAAATGAAAGGTAAAACATTTGTGTGTGTTTGAGCGCGCAGGGCCTCCGATAAGGGGGTACTGCCGGGCCTCCTGTAGGGGGCCCAGGCCGTGTCACTTCACAGGGGGCCCAGCGGAAGCTTCAGGATTTATGCATGATGTGTACAATCAGTCAGTGTACACCTACTTTTCCCTCGAATCCCTGCCATGGCTCCCGGGTAATCCTATTCCCTGAGGGGGTGCCCCATAAGTTCATCTAGTGGGCTGGGAGATTGTAGATCGAGGGGGGGGGGGGTTTCATTTTTGGGCGCACGCACCTGAGGCAGACTTGCACTCTGGCTGTGCTGCATTTGAAGAGGTGGAAGTCTCTCAGCCCCTGCTGCTGGCCTGGCAGAGTGATTTGGCTTGACCTGCACACTGCCTGACTCCTTCAGCAAGTAAGTGCTGAGGTAATCGGGCAGAAAAAGAGTGCTGGGAGGCTTGGGGTAGGCTGGTTGGAGTCTGGAAGTGATCAGTGCAGGCAGGCAGAGTCCATGTGATGTCCACCCATTCAGCAGCCAGCCCAGCAGTGCACCAAGAAGGCGCTGGGAGAAGTTTCAGGAAAGGTACTGTACAGTCATGACAGCACACACACCTTTCACCATGCCCTGACTGTTGCCAATGTTAAAGGGAAGGGAGGCTGATCATCATTATCATGATGATAGTCACACAGTACAGGTGATTTGAGCCACAGCACCTATACTGTGTGATTATGGTCATTAAAGGACGAGCAGTGAAATTCATCCTTAAAGGGGTTGTAAATCCTCGTGTTTTTTTACCTTAATGCATCCTATGCATTAAGGTGAAAAACACCTGGCAGTGACCGGCCCCCCAGCCCCCCTGTTTTACTTACCTGAGCCCTGGAACTTGACCCGGTGAGGACGCACTGTCTCTCTGCCCGGGGTTCTCTGCTCTTGATTGGATAGATTGATGATAGCGCAGCCATTGGCTCCCGCTGCTGTCAATCAAATCCAATAGCACAGGGGGGGCCGGAGCCGAGTCATAAATTTGGCGGCTCTGAACGCTGGACTCCGGAGCGTGCGCGCAAGGTAACCCCCTCAGGAAAGCACTTCTCCTAGGGGGTTATCTAATGTGGGGAGGAGTTGCAAGAGCCGCCGGAAGACGAGGTTCGGGCCACCCTGTTCAAAACAAGATGCACAGTGGAGGCAAGTATATGTTTTTGTTTTAAAAAAAAAAAAAAAAAAAAACCCCTTACAATCACTTTAAGCTGGCCATACGTGGTTTGAATCTCCGCTAGTTCAGCAGGGATAGGTCGAGGTTTGAACACATCTATGGGCAGGCTGATTGTACCCAAGTCGATTGTTGTACGACTTGAGTACAACCAGCATGTCAGATTTTACCCTCTTGCCAGTGGCCAAAAATCACTGGTTCTCCTGGCATGGAAAGCTCCCTTCGCCTGACCACCCCCCCTCTCCCTCCTCCACCGGGATAACACAACAGCTACACGGCAGGGAATTGAGCAACAATTACATAATCTATGGCCTGCCTCAAACCCCCAATCACACAGAGTTGGCCTGCCTTAAACCCCTATCACACAGGGGATTTGTACACTGATCAGAGCATACATGCCCAGTGCGAGGGGAGTCACTTTTGACGGGGGGCTGTGGAACCCAGAATCCCTTGGAGAAGTTGGGAAACCCTTGTTTCAGCTCCCTATGCACCTCCTATGTCTAAGTTACCCTGTGTCTATTAGGGGCACAGGGTGACCGAGAAGCCCAGTCTGATCTGTACTAATCTGACTCACTGTACAACCACACTGGAATTATGTGTGTGTGTTTGTATACAGTATCTCACAAAAGTGAGTACACTCCTCACATTTTTGTGAATATTTTATTATATATTTTCATGTGACAATACCTGAAGAAATGACACTGTGCTACAATGTAAAGTAGTGAGTGTACAGCTTGTATAACAGTGTAAATTTGCTGTCCCCTCAAAATAACTCAACACACAGCCATTAATGTCTAAACCGCTGGCAACAAAAGTGAGTACAACCCTAAGTGAAAATGTCCAAATTGGGCCCAATTAGCCATTTTCCCTCCCCGGTGTCATGTGACTCGTTAGTGTTACAAGGTCTCAGGTGTGAATGCGGAGCAGGTGTGTTAAATTTGGTGTTATCGCTCTCACTCTCTCATACTGGTCACTGGAAGTTAAACATGGCACCTCATGGCAAAAAAAACTGAGGATCTGAAAAAAAAAATTGTTGCTCTACATAAAGTTGGCCTGGGCTAGAAAAAGATTGCTAAGACCCTGGAACTGAGCTGCGGCACGGTGGCCAAGACCATACAGCAGTTTAACAGGACAGGTTCCACTCAGTACAGGCCTTGCCATGGTCGTCCAAAGAAGTTGAGTGCACGTGCTCCGTATCCTATCCAGAGGTTGTCTTTGGGAAATAGATGTATGAGTGCTGCCAGCATTGCTGCAGAGGTTGAAGGGGTGGGGGGTCAGCCTGTCAGTGCTCAGACCATATGCTGCACACTGCATTAAATTGGCCTGCATGGCTGTCATCCCAGAAGGAAGCCTCTTCTAAAGATGATACACAAAGGCCACAAACAGTTTGCTGAAGATAAGCAGACTAAGGACATGGATTACTGGAACCACGTCCTGTGGTCTGATGAGACCAAGATAGACTTATTTGGTTCAGATGGTTTCAAGCGTGTGTGAGGAGTACAAAGACAAGTGTGTCTTGCCTACAGTCAAGCATGGTGGTGGGCGTTTCATGGTCTGGGGCTTCTTGAGTGCTGCCGGCAATGGGAAGCTACAGTTCATTGAGGGAACCATGAATGTCAACGTGTACTGTGACGTACTGAAGCCGAGCATGATTCCCTCCCTTCGAAGACTGGGCCGCAGTACATAATGACCCCAAACACACCTCCAAGACGACCACTGCCTTGCTAAACAAACTGAGGGTAAAGGTGATGGACTGGCCAAGCATGTCTGCAGACCTAAACCCTATTGAGCATCTGTGGGCATCCTCAAACGGAAGGTGGTGGAGCGCAAGGTCTCTAACATCCACCAGGTCTGTGATGTCGTCTTGGAGGAGTGGAAGAGCACTCCAGTGGCAACCTGTGAAGCTCTGGTGAACTCCATGCCCAAGAGGGTTAAAAAAAAACCCCACCATTTTATTCTCTACGGCCTCTTGTATAATAATATATAATGTTTGAGGTTCGAAGTCATTTTCCAGCAAAAATACAGAGTTTTACTTGGAAACAAAAAGTGTCAGAAGAAGGTCTGGTCTAAAAGTGGATAATGGATGAAGGTGCTTTTTGGCTGTTGTGGCTAGGCTGTGAAAAGTCTCACATGTATCGCCATACTCAGGAGTAAGGATGAGCTCCGGCGTGTTCGCACAGCCCACGTGCAGAGCCCGCCAGGAAGTCAGCACTGCGCTGCGCTAATCACAGACAGTGAGACATTGTCCCGATCTCTGCAGCCGCACATCGGGAAATCTCTCACTGCTTGTGATTAGCGCAGCGCAGTGCCGACTTCCTGGCGGGCTCTGCATGTGGGCTGTGCGAACACGCCGGAGCTCATCCTTACTCAGGAGGAGTAGCAGAATCATGTGATGTGTTTTGATGTGTAGTTGAAAGTATGCCTACGACGTGTGTGACAAATACCTGGTTAATATGACATTTTTTGTGAAAAAAATAAATAAATGTAATTTTCCAAAGAATTGTAGGAAAAAATTACAACTTCAAAAAACTTGTCATGCCTCTTACTAAATACCTTGAACTGTCTACTTTCCAAAAAGGGGTGTCATTTGGGGAATATTGTATTGTCCTGACATTTCGGGGCCTCAATAAATGAGATTCATTGTGCCATTAGAACATCAGGTGTGATCAATTTTCAATGATTGCTACCATAGCTTGTGGATTCTATAACTTTCACACAGACCAAATAATATACACGGATTTGCGTTATTTTTACCAAAAAAATGTAGCAGTATAAATTTTGCTCAAAATTTATGAAGCGAAATTACTTATTTGCAACATTTTATAACAAACTAAAACGCATATTTTTTTTCAAAATGTATTTTTTTTTTTTTCATTTTGTAGTACAAAAAATAAAAACCGCAGTAGTGATTAAATACCACTAAAAGCTCTATTTGTGTGGAAAAAAATGATAAAAATGTATTTTGGGTACAGTGTTGCATAACCAGGCAATTCTTATTTAAAGCGGAGTTCTGCTAAAAAATTAAGTCAGCAGCTACAAATACTGCAGCCGCTAACTTTTAATAATCGGATACTTACCTGTCCCAGGGTCCAGCGATGCGGGGGAACGAAGCCCCGCTCGTCTCCCCTCCTCAGTGGCTCCGGCATTGTAAGTGTGGGCAAACCGCGCCGTGACTGGACGGGCAATCACCTGGGACCTGTGACGTGCCCCAGATGATTGCTAAGAGGGAGGGGGGAGAGGTGATCTCCCTTCCGGTGCCGCGGTGCGCCGGGAGGAAGTGGGAGCTGGGACCCTCTGAAAAGAGGGTACCGGCTCACCCCCCAAAAAATTACATGCCAAATGTGTCATGTCAGGGGGTCACCTCCCTTAAAGCGGAAGTTCCATTTTTGGGTGGAACTCCGCTTTAAAGTGGGACATGGCTGAAAGGTGAAACTTGGCATGGGTAGGAAGGGGGTGAAAGTGCCCAGTATTGAAGTGGTTAATCGCATACCTGCCTCTTTCGATCCAGCGCTGTCCCTATCTGCAGCAACACTGCTGTCTTTCCCTCTTCTCACAGGACAGAGGCAGCAGCAGGAGCCATTGGCTCCTGCTGCTGTCAATCAGATCCTATGAGGAGGAAGCAGGAGGCATGGCCGTACCACGCTGTGTGTGTGTGTCTATGGACTCGTACAGCCTGGCTCAGTAGCACACCCGCATGAGTGCCTCCTCAGCAGCAGGCTTGCTGGAGTAGCGGGCAGCTCTGGCAGGGGGACCCTAGAAAAAGCAGTAAGGAGCTGCTCTGGGAAATATTGCACAGACCAGGTAAGTAATATGTTTACAACCGCTTTATTTAGATGGCACTACCTGGACTATGTTTATCTGTACATATTACCCTTCTAACTTGTTCAAACCACAGTACAGGTATCGGGAGGTACCACACCAGTACCACGCTGTATATGTGAATTGCAGAGTATTGCACTCCATTCAGAATGGATTCCCAATGCACATATACAGTGCATTCTAACAAATACTCTGCATTGGGGTGTGCTTTGTTTTTGTGTGTTGGTGGCCCATAAAAATGCACACGCGTTGTGGTTTGGTTGACCACTTGGTGGCATTGTATATATTTGTGTGCTGTGTTTCTTTGTTCATTATTTGTGATCTGTTCCTTTTCCCATTCCTTTTTTCTTAAACAGGTGAAATATTTTGGTCGAGATCCAACCGATGGGAGAATGAGGTTGTCTAGAAAAGTTCTTCAGTCTCCAGCTAGTACTGTGACCCAAACTCTCAGTGATAAAAATAGTATTACTATGGAAAATGACAACTCTTCATTGTAAATCAGACCCGGAAACTTTAGCTGCTGTCACTCAGTATAAATGAACATTTTGTATTCTGGATGTATATTCTGTATATAATCTATTTTAAATGACTGCTAAACTATTAAATGGTTTGTACTTAATTTTTACATGTGTGTTTTGGCGTGGGTTTTTTTTTTTCCTCTTGTTTTCAGGTGGGGGTGGGATTAGGTGGGAAATCTGAACAAAGAACGTTTTTCTATATCGTGTATTTGCCTCTGTCCAAAGCACTGATTGTGATTTCCCTCTGCTGCCTCGGTCCTCTGCTATCAGCATGAGTCACTTCTGATGGGTTTTCCCAACAAGAGATAAAAAGGTAACTGGGGAGAGCTCCCGTACACTGCCTGTGATTCATAACCATAGCTCTGCCTGTTCTCCTGTACTGTGCGAGGAGTTCTGTGTCCCTTCCCTCCAATCAGGGCTGTATTCACTGAAATCTGTGCTGTAAGACTTCAGATCTCTGCACTTGCTGCTAGGGCTGAGAAAAAAAAAACCTTTTGATCTATGTGATTTTAGAACATTCTACAGAAGAAATGCTGCAGATAAACAGGTACAACCTATGTAGGAGAATTTGTTTCATCTCTTTATTGTCTAAGGCCGGTCACTTCACTGGGTGTATGAGCCCGGGTTCACACCTATGTGAATTAGATGTGCGTTTCCGGACATCTAATTTGCATAGCAGGAGAATGTGACTGGCTCCCTATGGAGCCGGTTCACATATCTCCGGGGCGGCTGCGGAGCGCACTGCACAGAAACGCTGTGCGTCTTTGGCTCAGTTTCAGGGCCGAATTCAGGCATAGAATCGTCCCTGAAACGGGGAACAAGGACGCACAGCGCTCCTGTGCGGTCCGCAGCCCGTTATGGTGTGAACCCGGGCTGAGTGTTTTCAACCACTTTAACTCGGCATATGCGGAGTTTGAATTGCCAAGGTTCACGTTTAGGTTGTTTTCAGCTCGCGCATGCAGAAATAAATTACATGCAAAATTGTAAAAACATGGGCATAGCCTTTCGTAAAAGAAAAAAAAAATACAAAAACAACACGGTCACGTATTACTTTAGGTTAGGTGGCTGTCTCTAAACTAAATACATTTATAAGTCACAGAAAACCATGTTGGTATAAAAATTGCGCACATGATAAAAAGTGCCATGATGTTCAGTACAAAAAGCTAAGGCACCAGGATCTTTATTTTCAAAAAAGTGACTATTCCTTCTGGTACATTGGAGGACACAGTAGGTGTTAAACCTTTGGGTTATACCGCTGCCTACTGGAGGACTGGACACTGGCAAGCAATAATTGTAGACCACCCCAAGATAACCCCTACTAGTACCAGCATGCTTGTGTCAGAAGAGGATGGACATCTTTTCTTCAGCTGTACTGTGGGAAAATATACCTATTTATTGCTAGTACTTTTCTTCAATCAAGCTTTTTGATATCGCTGCTGAAGCTGGCCTGTAAGTTACAGTGCAACTTATTCTCAGCCTGGCTTTTGGTGTGTTGAGACCTAACCCCTCTGAACTGGATGTTGACGGGAGCCTTAAAGTGACCTTCAGGTTCAGTTTTCCATGTAAGGTGCTTTCCAGACCCTGTTCTTGTAACAAATTAACAGTGGAGCCCAGAACCATTGGCATTTCCTCAAACCTTGCCCTGTCTATAATGACAATTATTCAGCTTGCTGGGCACTTTAAAGATAAAAAAAAAAAAACCCTACATTCAGATGGTCCTTACTGCAGAAGGGGCTGACATTATCAGCTGGGTGGAGCATCACTCTTGTGCTCCAGGATCTCTTTTCTGCCTTACAACATAGAAGCATCTCCCTGCTGATGCTCCTGCATTGCAAATAGCTACATGGAACTCAGATCAGTGGTCCTTTTCTACTGCTGCCAGCAGTGACTGCGGTCAACTCCAGCCTTCAACCCTCACCAGCTATAAGTGGTTGGGTTTGTGAGTACCTGAGGCTTGGCCTCAAACCTTTGGCTGATTCTAGACACAGGGAGGACAAGTCTCACTGTTCCAGGTGCCCCCTGCTTCACAATGTACTAACAGCTTGGGTGCTGCTTGCATCATGCAATAGAACTCAATACAGTGTCATCTGTGATGTTTCAATAAAGTTATAACAAAAAAAAAACTTTGCAATAAGGATGGCTTGCTGGTGAGAATGTGTCCTAAGACCGCCAAGATGTTTCCATTTCATTCAGAGAAAAATTAGGTGAAGAGGGTGCAGTAACAGAAATGTTGGCTGAAGAAGGGAATGCACGGACAGCGCCGTTGGGTGAATACAGTGCAGTTTCAGAGATGGGTGAAGGGGGTGCAGTGAGAAATGCTGGGTGAAGGGGGTTCAGTGACAGAGATGCTGGGTAAGGCAGAGTCATTGACAGAGATGCTAGATGAAGGGGGGTGTCATGACCAAGATGACAGACGAGTGAAGAGGGTTGCAGGGACAGATGTTTGTGGGTGGGGGAAAAGGTTTCAGAAATGCCAGGTGAAGGGGTGCAATGAGAGGTGTTGGGTGGCGGAGATTCTGCTTGAAGGTGGCAGGGGCTGTGACAGATACTGGATGATGGGGTGAAGTGGTAGATGTTTGGCACAATGGGTTCAATGACCAAGATATCACCTTGCATGGGTCTTGGCAGGGGTCATTTGCAAGGGCCTTACTAATATCCTCTGGGTCCCTTTGCTAGGGTGTCAACAGGTGTTCTCGCCTCCATTGCAAATGCTTTGCAGATGTTTTAGAGGGCACCTAGCAAAGGTCGTAGAAGGTGCCGCCCACCTCTCTTGCAGGCCTTTTCAGTGTCAGCTTGCAAAGGTGGTGGAAGGTAGCTCCCTCTTCTCGTACAAAAGCCTAGCAAGTAGCTTCTAGGACATCTTGCAAACTTTTTGTCCGGTAACTACCACCTACCTTAGCAAGTAACTCCTGCCTACCTTGCAGGTGTCTTTTTAGGTCATCTTGCAAGAGCCAGGTTTCCTCTGTTCTCCCCGGGAAAGGCTTCACTGTTTATGTCCTTCAGGTCGTGCAAAGTGGTCTCCCACGTTCCTTGAAAGGGCCTTGCAGATGTCCTTCCGGTCCCATTGCAAAGATCTTACCAGATGTCTCCCTCTTCCCTTGCAAGGGCCAATTGGGTTTCTTCTAGGTCTCTTTGCAAGAGTTTTGGTAGGTTCCTGCTATCTCCTTTACAAGAGCCATACTGATGTCTTTCAGGTTCTATTGCAAGAGTCTTAAAAGGTGTCTCTCTCCTCCCTTTTACAGGCCTCACTGACTTCCTCTAGGTCCCTTTGCAGGGGTCTTGGAAAGTGTCCCCCACCTCTCTTACAAGGGCCTTGCAGGTGTCTTCTGGTGTACCCTGCAAGGGTCCTGGCAAGTAGCTCCCACCTCCCTTGCAAGGGCCTAGCAGATGTCTTCTAGGTCACCTTGCAAAGTTCTTGGATGGCAGCTCCCGCTTCTCTTGTGGTGGTCTTCTGGGTCACCCTGAAGGATTCAGGGCAAATTTCTTCTGTCTCCCTTGCAAGGGCCTCACTGATGTCTTTCAGGTACTTTTGAAAGTGTATTATAAGGTGTCTCCTACCTCTTTGTAAAAGGATCCGGAGTACATCAGTAAAGCCCTTGCAAAGGTTTTACCAGGTTTTTCCCACTTCCCTTGCAAAGACCTTATAGGTGTCCTTACATGGGTCTTGGAAGGCACCTCCTGCCTTTCTTGCAAGGGCTTCACTGATTTCTTTTAGACCTTATTTAAATGATCTTCCAAGGTATCTTCCAAGGTATCTCCAACCTCCTTTGCAAGGGCCTCACTGATGATGGGGGTGAGATGACAGAGGTGTTGTGATTGGGGGGGGGGGGGGGGGGTACTGTAACAAAGTTGCATGATACGTGGTGGGGGTGCAGTGATGCTGGTTAAAGGAGGGCGATGTGACAGGTGTTGGGTGATTGGGGGAGGGGGTGTAAAATGAGCATTTTTTACCCTGGTAAACAATTTTTTTACAACAGAATTATGAAAAATATACGTATATTTCATGAGTACAAACAAGTGGCAGAAGTTATGCGCACATGGCATTTTCTGTAATGCACTTCTATGGGGTAAAAATATGCTGCAGCTGTGGCTCACAGGAGCCACAACAGATGTATTTTACACTGTATAGTGTACTTTATGGTCATGTCCAGGAGGACTCTTTTTTTTTTGAGCCTCATATCCATAATAGATCCAGGAAATGAATGTTCCTAGTCTTCCTCTATGGAGATTGGAAACGCCATGACAAGGTTTTTTCCCTCCAAACACCCTATTGGTCTTGAAACCATTTGTAGAGGACTTTGTTTAAAAAGTGGTCCATCTCCACTGTGGATTCTTCCATGTACCCTTGTAATGTGACTGCCATCCCAGTGGATCCCACTAAAAAGTGGTTGCAGACCCTCTCTAGAGCTCTGGCAGGTACAGTTCTTCATTCCCTTAGCTGTGGCTGATCTGTCATGAGTCTCCTTTCAGTTCACATGTGAAGACCACTTTGGCTAAAGTGTTAGACTGTGAAGCCAGTGATAGAGGCGCTTGCTTCGCTTGGCCTTTGATGGCATTTAAGGTAGATCCAAAGAGATGTTTCTCAAAGATGCCACAAGGTGGCAATTACACCCATCTGCTTCAATCTAAGAAGCCTCAGACACACTGAAAAGACTTATCCCTTGCTGGAGGTTAAGAAAAAAGTCCACCTGCAGAGCCTGAATCCCCAGGATCACCCACCTCTCTTCAGCATGAGGGTGCACCCTAACTTTCCAAAGTGGGGGGGGGGGGGGCCATCTTGTAAGCCATTGCATACACTTGGACAGCTTGCATCACAGATACTTGGGTGCAGGAGGTCGTTTTTAGGGATCTCGAGTCAGTTTGACTCCCACCTCCCTCCCAGTTTCATCTCTTTGAACCTTTCTCTGTCTCTGCACAGATTAGCGGGTTTTCTTGATCAAGGTGTCATTGGCTCAGATCCTGTGGTAGAACAGTTTCATTGGTTTTATTCTAACTTGTTGACTGTCCCTAAAGCCTCGTACACACGGTTCGATTGTTGGCAAGGAATTGTCTGACAGACTGTTGTCCTAAAATCTTACCATTAGTACGCTCCTCCTACAATTGTTGTCCAACTTTCGGCCAACAAATGTTGGATGGCAGGCTAGTACATTTTCGGTGGACATCGGTTTGACGTCAGCAGGCTTTGTACTTGTGCGGTGCATGTGCAGATGTGCTGCAGGGTTCTCTGAGGACCGGAACCCTGCGGTATCTGCACAGGGGCTGAGGAGGAATTCTTGCCTTGCCGAGAAATGATGAGTGCTGCTTTGCAGCACTGATAAGTATTTTTAATTTAAGAAGTCCATTTGTAAGTGGGGGGGGGGGGGGGTGGAGGCATGGCAACACAACCTTACAGTGGAAGTAAACCCTCCTATTGTTTTCAGCCAAGGAAGCCACCATCTTAGCCTCTGTTTAATCTTCAACTGCTATGATGCTGCACATGTGATCAGTTATGACATCAGCCATTGGATGGTTTGACAGTTTGGTTGAGAGCACATCCAATTCCCGGCACGTGTCGGAAATGTAGCTATTTATTTTTTAAACTGTTAAATCTATTGGTTTACTTCCACTTTAAGGCCTCTTTCACATGAGGCGGACTCTGTTATGATAAGCAGGAGATCTGTCTGCTGATCGGAGCAGAGCGGGTGGATGACAGGTCCATGCCTGCTCATTTTATGCAGAGTGGATCTGAAGAGAGCCTGCTCTGCTCTATGGACTGGCGGGTGGAAACGGACTTCATTGTCCTGTTACACCCGCCTGCCCTATGATCCAATCCGCCTAGATGGGGGACGACTGATCCCCTTCAAATTTATTTTTTCTTTTTTTTGCAGAAACTATCAGATTGGAAGTATGTTGGTGTAAATGGACACACGTTTGTTTACACCTGCCGGTCCATAGAGGTGAATAGAGGGTCTGATCAGATCCACCTGAAAAACTGACAGGCCCTGTTCACACCAATGTGCTTTTGCTGCGCTAAAACGCATTTTCCTAGTGCTGCGCAAGCACTTGGAAAAATAATCCACTTAAGGGCTGGTTCACAGCACAAAAACGCACTCCAGATACATTCCCGGATGCATTTCTTCAAGCACAATTTTCACGCATTCTGGTGCGTTTTGGATGCATTCCAGATGTGTTTTTTTTGTGTTTTCCGTTTTTTTTTTTTTTTTTTTTCTTCACTGTACTGGGGTCCGGTGTGTGTGTGTGTTGTGTTTTTTTTTTTTTTTTTTAATGCGTTCCAGCGCATTTTTGGTGCATTTTTTTATGCATTTTACCGTGTTCCAATGCAGGAAAAATGCAGCATGTTATACTTTTTTTTTTTTTTCTAGAACTTAAATGCTCTGGAACTGACGTGAACTGTCTTTGGAAGCTGCATGGGCCAGTTCACGTCACATGCAGTCCAGTGTGTTTTTTCTTGCATTAAAAATGCAATAGAAAGTAGGTTGTATGGTTTCCAATGGCACAGTTCACACCACTGCGGTCAGTTCCACGGCTTTCCAGTTCCAGAAAAAAAAAAAAGTAGAACATGCTGCATTTTTCCTATACTGTACTGGAAAGCAGAAACACACTGGAATGCATTAAAAAAAAAAAAAAAAAAAACACACCAAACCCCAGTACAGTGAAGACAAAAGGGGGGGAGCATCTTGAATGTATCCGAAAATGCACTGGAACACGTCAAAAACGTGCATGCAGCAATTGATCTGGAGTGTGTTTCTGTTGTGCAAATCAGCTCTTAGGGCTAGTTCACACCTCAAAAAAAAGCGTTCCAGATGTGTTTGTTTCCAGGTGCTTGCTCTTATATTTGCCTGTGGTTTTTTTTTTTGTTTTGTTTTTTTTTAGCGCTGTACTGGGGTACAATGCATTTTTAATGTGTTTTTTTACTGTGTTCCAGTGCGGGAAAAATGTAGCATGTTCTACTTCTTCCTTTTTTTTTTTTTTTCTTTTCTTCTGGAGCTCACTGGAACTGACTGCACTGGTGTGAACTATGCCATTGGAAACCATATGATCTACTTTCCATGCATTTCTGATGCAGAAGAAAAAAAATAAATAACGCACTGGATGGACTGGATGTGGTGTGACCTGGCCCTTAAAGCGGAACGAACCCCATCAATTTATTGGTTTAAAAAAAGAAAAGAAAAAGCGGTTACATTCAAGGCATGATGAGTTTTAATAAATTCTTTTGATTTTATTTCTGGATGTGCCGCCATTCTTCTTTGTCTCCATGCTGGGAATGCTAACTGTCACGTTGGTTGTACTCTCACCCAAACTATTGGATGCCCGCTGTTCTAACTGATCACATGTGCAGCATCATGGCAGTTGCAGATCAAGCAAAGGTCAAGATGGAAGCTTCCTTGGCTGAAAATAATAGGTGTAGATCTGTCCGCTGTTTAAAAAAAATTTAAATAAAAATTGAGTTTGCTTTATCTTTTGTGCCCTGTTTGAAAAACACACCAAAAAGGTGCCTTCTATTATAGTCAATTGGAAATGCAGCAAAAATGCACCATGCGTTATTTGTAAGTAAATTTTAAAGTAACACATTAAAAACACAAGATGCACTTTAAAAAAAAAAAAAGTAAATAAAAAAAAACTGGTAGGTATGGGCCCTTAGGGTAAAGGTCTGCTTTAGAATTTATTATACATTACGTGCAATTTTTTTGAAGTTGGTGACACTAATATGTCTGATCAGATGATGTGGGTATAGTCAATGATCAGTGTTGGGGTGCCCAGCTCCTCTATGGCTCAGTACAGTGGTTGTATAGAGGTGACAGGTCCTCTACCCACACTAAACATGGCCTCTGCGGCTTCCTCCCTCTTCCTCTAGCCTGGGAGACTGACAGCGCCTCCTGCAGGCGCTCCTCGTTCGGCGGACGTCACGGGGGACATTCTTGGCCCCCGAGCGACACCGTAGCCCCTGCCAAGCCGGCCCGTCCAACCTGTTCCATTTCTCGTTGGAGGAAGAGAAAGGAGAGAATCGGGTTACAAGATGGCGGCGGTGTGATCGGAGAGCAGGACGGAGGAGGCTGGGGAAGGAGTTCGCCGAGGAATCGCCCGCACTGATACCGGCAGCCATGATCGGCGGCGGGGGGAGACGGGAATAGAGCCGAGCCGGGGGGAGGAGGAGGAGTGCGCCATCATGTCCGACACCAGGCGGAGGGTGAAGGTCTACACTCTGAACGAGGACCGACAATGGGACGACCGGGGCACCGGACACGTCTCCTCCACCTACGTGGACAGGCTGAAGGGGATGTCCCTGCTGGTCCGGGCTGAGGCTGACGGTGAGGAGGGGGGCCGGGGGTACTACAAGTCCCAGCAGGCTCTGGGGGGCCTTTTAGTGTATGTCATGGGCTCGCCAGGACTGAGGAACTACAAGTCCCAGCAGGCCCTGGGCGTCATGACTGAGGGACCACAAGTCTCAGTGTGCTATGGGGCCCCAGGACTGAGGGACCACAAGTCTCAGTGTGTCCTGGGGCTCTAGGACTGAGGGACCACAAGTCTGTGTGCCATGGGGCCCCGGGACTGAGGGACCACAAGTCTCAGTGTGCTATGGGGCCCCAGGACTGAGGGACCACAAGTCTCAGTGTGTCCTGGGGCTCTAGGACTGAGGGACCACAAGTCTGTGTGCCATGGGGCCCCGGGACTGAGGGACCACAAGTCTGTGTGCCATGGGGCCCCGGGACTGAGGGACCACAAGTCTCAGTGTGCTATGGGGCCCCAGGACTGAGGGACCACAAGTCTCAGTGTGTCCTGGGGCTCTAGGACTGAGGGACCACAAGTCTGTGTGCCATGGGGCCCAAGGACTGAGGGACCACAAGTCTCAGTGTGCTATGGGGCCCCAGGACTGAGGGACCACAAGTCTCAGTGTGCTATGGGGCCCCAGGACTGAGGGACCACAAGTCTCAGTGTGCTATGGGGCCCCAGGACTGAGGGACCACAAGTCTCAGTGTGCTATGGGGCCCCAGGACTGAGGGACCACAAGTCTCAGTGTGCTATGGGGCCCCAGGACTGAGGGACCACAAGTCTCAGTGTGCTATGGGGCCCCAGGACTGAGGGACCACAAGTCTCAGTGTGCTATGGGGCCCCAGGACTGAGGGACCACAAGTCTCAGTGTGCTATGGGGCCCCAGGACTGAGGGACCACAAGTCTCAGTGTGCTATGGGGCCCCAGGACTGAGGGACCACAAGTCTCAGTGTGCCACGGGGCCCCAGGACTGAGGGACCACAAGTCTCAGTGTGCTACGGGGCCCCAGGACTGAGGGACCACAAGTCTGTGTGCCATGGGGCCCCAGGACTGAGGGACCACAAGTCTGTGTGCCATGGGGCCCCAGGACTGAGGGACCACAAGTCTGTGTGCCATGGGGCCCCAGGACTGAGGGACCACAAGTCTGTGTGCCATGGGGCCCCAGGACTGAGGGACCACAAGTCTGTGTGCCATGGGGCCCCAGGACTGAGGGACCACAAGTCTGTGTGCCATGGGGCCCCAGGACTGAGGGACCACAAGTCTCTGTGTGCCATGGGGCCCCAGGACTGAGGGACCACAAGTCTCTGTGTGCCATGGGGCCCCAGGACTGAGGGACCACAAGTCTCTGTGTGCCATGGGGCCCCAGGACTGAGGGACCACAAGTCTCTGTGTGCCATGGGGCCCCAGGACTGAGGGACCACAAGTCTCTGTGTGCCATGGGGCCCCAGGACTGAGGGACCACAAGTCTCAGTGTGCCATGGGGCCCCAGGACTGAGGGACCACAAGTCTCTGTGTGCCATGGGGCCCCAGGACTGAGGGACCACAAGTCTCTGTGTGCCATGGGGCCCCAGGACTGAGGGACCACAAGTCTCAGTGTGCCATGGGGCCCCGCGACTGAGGGACCACAAGTCTCAGTGTGCCATGGGGCCCCGCGACTGAGGGACCACAAGTCTCAGTGTGCCATGGGGCCCCGCGACTGAGGGACCACAAGTCTCAGTGTGCCATGGGGCCCCGCGACTGAGGGACCACAAGTCTCAGTGTGCCATGGGGCCCCGCGACTGAGGGACCACAAGTCTCAGTGTGCCATGGGGCCCCGCGACTGAGGGACCACAAGTCTCAGTGTGCCATGGGGCCCCGCGACTGAGGGACCACAAGTCTCAGTGTGCCATGGGGCCCCGCGACTGAGGGACCACAAGTCTCAGTGTGCCATGGGGCCCCGCGACTGAGGGACCACAAGTCTCAGTGTGCCATGGGGCCCCGCGACTGAGGGACCACAAGTCTCAGTGTGCCATGGGGCCCCGCGACTGAGGGACCACAAGTCTCAGTGTGCCATGGGGCCCCGCGACTGAGGGACCACAAGTCTCAGTGTGCCATGGGGCCCCGCGACTGAGGGACCACAAGTCTCAGTGTGCCATGGGGCCCCGCGACTGAGGGACCACAAGTCTCAGTGTGCCATGGGGCCCCGCGACTGAGGGACCACAAGTCTCAGTGTGCCATGGGGCCCCGCGACTGAGGGACCACAAGTCTCAGTGTGCCATGGGGCCCCGCGACTGAGGGACCACAAGTCTCAGTGTGCCATGGGGCCCCGCGACTGAGGGACCACAAGTCTCAGTGTGCCATGGGGCCCCGCGACTGAGGGACCACAAGTCTCAGTGTGCCATGGGGCCCCGCGACTGAGGGACCACAAGTCTCAGTGTGCCATGGGGCCCCGCGACTGAGGGACCACAAGTCTCAGTGTGCCATGGGGCCCCGCGACTGAGGGACCACAAGTCTCAGTGTGCCATGGGGCCCCGCGACTGAGGGACCACAAGTCTCAGTGTGCCATGGGGCCCCGCGACTGAGGGACCACAAGTCTCAGTGTGCCATGGGGCCCCGCGACTGAGGGACCACAAGTCTCAGTGTGCCATGGGGCCCCGCGACTGAGGGACCACAAGTCTCAGTGTGCCATGGGGCCCCGCGACTGAGGGACCACAAGTCTCAGTGTGCCATGGGGCCCCGCGACTGAGGGACCACAAGTCTCAGTGTGCCATGGGGCCCCGCGACTGAGGGACCACAAGTCTCAGTGTGCCATGGGGCCCCGCGACTGAGGGACCACAAGTCTCAGTGTGCCATGGGGCCCCGCGACTGAGGGACCACAAGTCTCAGTGTGCCATGGGGCCCCGCGACTGAGGGACCACAAGTCTCAGTGTGCCATGGGGCCCCGCGACTGAGGGACCACAAGTCTCAGTGTGCCATGGGGCCCCGCGACTGAGGGACCACAAGTCCCAGTGTGCCATGGGGCCCCGCGACTGAGGGACCACAAGTCCCAGTGTGCCATGGGGCCCCGCGACTGAGGGACCACAAGTCCCAGTGTGCCATGGGGCCCCGCGACTGAGGGACCACAAGTCCCAGTGTGCCATGGGGCCCCGCGACTGAGGGACCACAAGTCCCAGTGTGCCATGGGGCCCCGCGACTGAGGGACCACAAGTCCCAGAGTGAGCCATGGGGCCCCGCGACTGAGGTACCATGGGTTCCCCCCAGGACTCGGGTACCACAAGCCTCAGCTTGTTTTAGGGCTTTTAGGTTAACGAGGAATCACAAGTACAGTGTGCCATGGGGCCCCTTCAGGACTCGGGTACCACAAGCCGAACTTGGTATGGGGGCCCCTCCTGTACTGAGGTACCACAAGTCCCAGCAGGCTCAGGGGGCCTCTTAGTGCATGCCATGGTCTCTCTAGTACTGAGAAACCACAAGTCCCAGCGTGCTCTGGGCTTTAAGGCTGAGGAACTAAAAGACTCGGTTTGCCATTGGGCCCCTCCTGGACTGAGGAAGCCTATATCCAGCATGCTATGGGGCCCCCCAGGACAGAGGTACCCCAAGTCCCAGCTTTTTCTAGGGGACTTTTAGTCAATTTCCATGGGTCTCCATTACTGAGGAACCACAAGTCCCAGCATTCTCTGAATCTCCTGGCTGCTGCACTGAGTAATTAGAAGACCCAGTGTGTGCCTTGTACCTCAGTCCTGGAGGGGCCCAAGTCCCAGCGTGCTCTGGGGCATTTTGCTTAATGAGGATCCACAAGTGCAGCATGCTGTGGGGTCCTCCAGCACTAAGGTACCACAAGTCCCAACGTGCTCTGGGCTTCATGGCTCACTAAGGAACTAAAAAACTCAGTTTGTCATGGGGCTCCCCAGGACTAAGGGACTAAAAGTCTAGCATGCCATGGGGCCCCCCAAGACTGAGGTACCCCATATCTAGCAAGCCAAGAGGCCCCTCCTGGACTCATGTACCCCAAGTCCCAGCTTGTTCTAGGGACTTTTAGTGCATTCCATAGGCTCTCCAGTGCTGAGGAACCACAAGTCCCAACAGGTTTTGAGCCTCCCGGCTGCTGCGCTGAGTAACATAAGACCCAGTGTACCTCAGGCCTGGAGGGGCCCCAAGTCCCAGCGTGCTCAGTGGCCTTTTACTTAATGAGGTTCCACAAGTGCAGCATGCTGTGGGGTCCTCCAGCAACAAGGTACCACAAGTCCCAGTGTGCTCTGGGCTTCATGGCTCATGAGCTGAGGAACTAAAAGTTCAGTTTGCCATGGGGGCCCCCAGGACTGAGGTACCAAAAGTCCAGCATGCCATGGGGCCCTCCAGGTCTGAGGTACCAAAGTCTAGCATGCCATGGGGCCCTCCAGGACTGAGGTACCAAAAGTCCAGCCTGCCATGGGGCCCCCCAGGACTGAGGTACCAAAAGTCCAGCATGCCATGGGGCCCCCCAAGACTGAGGTACCAAAAGTCCAGCATGCCATGGGGCCCCCCAAGACTGAGGTACCAAAAGTCTAGCATGCCATGGGGCCCCCCAAGACTGAGGTACCAAAAGTCTAGCATGCTATGGGGCCCCCCAGGACTGAGGTACCAAAAGTCCAGCATGCTATGGGGCCCCCCAGGACTGAGGTACCAAACTCCTGCATGCCATGGGGACCCTCCTGGATTGAGGTACCCCAAGTCCCAGCTTGTTCTAGGGACTTTTAGTGCATTTCATGGGCTCTCTAGTACTGAGGAACCACAAGTCCCAGCAGTCTCTGAGCGTCCTGGCTGCTGCGCTGAGTAACAAGAAGACCCAGTGTGCCTTGTACCTCAGTTCTGGAGGGACCCCAAGTTCCAGCGTGCTCTGGGGCCTTTTACTTAATGAGGATCCACAAGTGCAGCATGTCGTGGGGTACTCCAGCACTTGGGTACAAGTCCCAGCATGCTCTAGGGCTCTCCAAGTGAGGAGGCAGAGGCCCCAAGAAGTCTTTGGGCCCCCTGCCTTTTGAGCTGAGGAGCCAAAAGACTCGGCATGCCTTTGTGCCCTTCTGTTGAGTCTGGTAAGCTATAGTACTCGGCATTCCCTGAGCCCTCTAAGCTGAAGAGCCAATGTTCCAGCGTGCCTGGGGGCCCTCCAGCTGCTGAGCCAAGGGATCACAACTCCCAGCAACTCCTGGGCTCATCTGGCTGCTGAGTTGAGGAACAAGAAATCTCAGCATTCCCTGGACCCCCCCAGGTCCTGAGCCAAGGAGCAAACATTTCCAGTGGGTCCTAGGGCCCTCCAGCTGCTGAGCTGAGGAATCAGAAGTCCCAGCATGTCCTTGTTCTGTGGCTGCTGAGGAACCCGAAGTCCTAGCACGCTGTGTGACCCCCTTGAGTGCTGAGGAACAAGAAATCCCAGCATGCTCAGTCCACTAGCTTCTGAGGAACTGCATGTCATAGCATAGTGTTCCTCCCTCTGTGGGCTGGTAACCCCAAACCCTGTGGGGCCGGGGTCCTCTAGCATTTGAAGAAAACTGTAAAGCCCATTGGCTGCTGAGGGACTGGATATCAAAGTGTTCATTGGTGCCCAGAGGCTGCTGATGTGGCCAGTGATCTGTATGGCTTGGTAGACCAGAAATCCTGCCATGTCTCGAGGATCTATACCTATGACTGGGAAGATTCTAGTTGTATTGTCTTCTGCACACCCAACACTGGGCTTGTTGTCAGAGCTTTATAACACAGCAGCCGCTGGTGTGTGTGTATAGATTGCAGCACATTGCACTGTTTACTTTTTCTTTTTTTATTAACTTTATTGGAATGCCACAAAATGGCATCCCATTCATGTTTTTGGGTTGCGATTCGGTATAGTGCACTGCAACGTTCTGCAGTGGGGAAAAGGTACTGTATGTTCTACTTCTCCTTTCTCTAGCCCACGCCAGTGTAAACAAATAGGACATAAGGCCTTGAGACTACGCGGGGCAAGGCAGCCCAATGCTCCTGCTTTTTACAAACTTGCCAAAACGCTTGCTGCGATGCCATCCTCGTCGCACTGTGGTGATCACAAATGCTGAAACTGTCCTTATTTGCTTCCTTGCCACTCAATGTTGTGCATAAAACCAGTGCACATTGTTCCACGAGCTGGGAGGAGGCCTAGCGGTGTGTATAGGGGCACACTACTGAATGCACCACTAAATCAACCCTCCGGTGTTCTGCCTCCTTCACCAATGTAGAAAGCCTATGTCACCAGCACACCATGGATCATCTACAAGTCCAGACTTTTATTTCAGCAATCACATTAATGCAAGTATAAGCACAACATTTTGAAGTCGTGTGGGATCCCTTCGTGAGGTGTGTCCACCAATCTTGCATATCGAATGCCCGACAAAGGGGGCACAGCTTCAGAATGCTGCACTTACACATGACGTGATTGAATAAAGCTCTGGCCTTATAAGTGGATCCATGCAGTGCTGGTGACATAGGCCTTGTATATTTTTCATCCAAGTTATCATTGCGGTAGCACCCTCATATTCTAGGCTTTACCCAGAATGTGATAATAATACAGTATATCCATGAGCGTTCCCTAATGTGAGCAGAGCATGATAGGAATACATCCATGACCGTTCCCTAATGTGGGCAGAGTGTGATGGGAATACATCCTTGACCGTTCCCTAATGTGGGCAGAGCGTGATGGGAATACATCCATGACCGTTCCTTAGGCCCCTTTCACACTGGAGCCGTAGGGGGCGTCGGCGGTAAAACAGCGCTATTTTTAGCGCTGTTTTACTGCGGTATTCGGCCGCTAGCGGTGCGGTTTTAACCCCCCGCTGGTGGCCGAAAAAGGGTTAAAACCACTCGTACAGCGCGGCTATAGCCGCGCTGTCCCATTGATCTCAATGGGCAGGAGCGGTGAATACACCGCTCCTTCCCCGCTCCAAAGATGCGGCTTGCAGGAGATTTTTTCTTCTCCTGCCAGCGCACCGCTTCAGTGTGAAAGCCCTCGGGCTTTCACACTGAACAAACAGCGGAGGCTGTTTAGGGGTGGTTTGCAGGCAGTATTTTTAGCGCAATAACGCCTGCAAACCGCCCCAGTGTGAAAGGGGCCTTAATGTGGGCAGAGTGTGATAGGAATACATCCATGACCGTCCCCTAATGTGGGCAGAGAGTGATAGGAATACATCCATGACCGTCCCCTAATGTGGGCAGAGTGTGAGGAGTAATTGCATTGATAATGCGGTAATACTCCTTTTGGGTGTCATGGCTGTCCTCACCCATGTACACTGCTGGTGGTAAACGGATGTCCTGCAGCCCCTTATCTCTCCTCTTATCTTATCAGTACATGTACACGGGGTCATTTATAGTCATTTCTAGGCAGTTGACTTTAGAAGCTTTTTTTGGAACGCAAAAAAAAATGCGTTCGGGACGGATGTTCAGAGGCATTTGAAATGCCAAATGCCTGTAATCGCTGCTAAACGCTGTAACTTGTGTTTAGCAACATTTCGTTTACAGACGTTTTTCATTTAAAAAAAAAAAAAAGTTTTTTTTTTATTTTTTTTTATTTTTTTTTAATGCTTTTAGACGCAAACGCGGCTAAACAGATGTTTTTAGATGTCGGTTTCTAGCTGTCAAGTTAAATAATTCAGGAGAGGTTAAATAACATCCAATGTACATGAAGCCTAAAGCATTACACCTGTGACCTGCAGATCTGGCCCTGCAATGCTGTGTCTTTTTTTCAAATTGTACCAGCGAGTGGGGGGAGGGGGGGAAGATCCCCTGGTCGCCCTCACAACAGAGGATTGGTGAGTGCAGGGGCTGCTGCATCTGTAGTATGTTATACCCTGATTATGGGTGTACCATGTTACTCCACCAAGATGTTCCCTGTGTGGCTTTTACCCCAGAAATGAAGGTGAATGTTTAGAGAAAAGGCTGTGTGGTGCAGATCTCAGCAGTGTAGGGAAAGGAACTATAAAGCCAGCCATAGATTGATAGAATCTGAGTTGGTTCAGCAGGGACCAGCTGAGATTCGATCCATCTATGGGCAGGCAGGTTGTACTGAAGTCGATCCATCAATCAACTTCAGAACAACCAGCCAGTTGGATTTTGTTTTCATGTGATCACTGCCACCGGCTGTAGCCGCCAGCAGTGATTGTTGCTGGCAGAACTCAATAGCCCCGTGAGAGGGATTCCGTACACTGACCATCCATGGTGGAAGGAAAGAAAATTGCATAATCTATGGGTTGTTTAAGTCCTGGTGGGGGGGGATGTTGTTTATGATAACTGCAGTAAAAATGATTCATAATATTGGACCCATAGACAGCCAGGCAGCTGAGCTAAGTCATCCGAAATGGCAGGCTGCATATTTTTCCATTAGGATCTCTTTTTTTTTTTCTTTTTTTTTTAAATAATGTGCATTTTTTTTTTTTTTTTTTTTACTAGGAGCCTGGAAAGCATTGTACCCATGTTCAGCAGATGGCAGGTGCTATGCAGGACTCATGCAGACTGTCAGTGTAAGCTGTCTGCTTGTACATCGTAGGGGCAGGAAGTTCCACAATAACAGGAAGAGACCATGAACTATCAGAAAGCTCAACAGTGCCATAGTAGTTTATTGAGAACTACAAGTCGACAGCAGCAAAGGCTTTAGTAGTTCTACCATTCACAGAACTCTGTGAATGAATGATGCAGCCGGGTGCATCATTTAAAAAAAAAAGACAGCGAGTTTGGGGAGTAGATCCCTGGCTCACTGTCACTAGAGGCAGTGGATTGGGGAGCGTCTGCAGGAGTAGGAACATGTTACATGCTCCCAAAGGTGAACTTATCCTTTTGCTTGTGTAGGGCCATATTTACCTAGAAAGGGAATGCAAAGGTTTTTCCATGCATCCCACTGATAGAAATCGGGACGCAGCTGCAGCACAGACACAGCCACTGCTCCCAATCTGTATGAGTTTGAGGACATGCACTCATACCGACACAGATGTCTTATCGGGGGCAGTGACTTTGTACCAATTTGAATCAGTGGGACTGCCTGTATGGAGATGCATGGAACACCTTTGCATCCCAATGCAGATGTACAGTTTAATATGACACTTGCTCTAGAGTCCATATGTTTTTGTTTTTTCAAAAGTAAGAATTTTATTGAAATAGTTACATGTCAGTAGCTTAAAACATGTGCAGGATACAAGGAAATGTACAGATATACATAGTACTAGTCAGGAATACTGTACAAGGGGGTACCAGTCGATCATATCTAACAGGATGGCTTCCTAAAAAGAGGGTTTACTCGACAAATAGCAGGAGAACAATCTCACCTGAGCCAGTGAGTCCTCAATCAGACATTGAAGGATCCCCAGTAAAAAATCAGGAAGGAAACCAAAGCAGGGGGAGGGGAAAAGTATTAGCGGGAGAGAGGGAGGAATCCGGGAGGGGGCTCGAGTCCATATGTTAGTTTACAAATTGTAACTTAAAGCGTTAGTATACCCGCACAGATTTTTTTTTTTTTAAACAAAAAACCTGCAAGGCAAAGGCATAATGAGCGAGTATGCAGCGCATACTCGCTCATTATGAAATATTCACCTTAGAACGAGGCCTCGACATGTGATCCCGGTCTACGCCGAGGGAGCTGACATGTTCCCTCTGCGTTTCTTCCGCGTATCGCAGCTCCGGCACTGTGAGTGGCTGAAGCCGCGATTACGTCACTTCCGCACATGCGCGAGGGAGTCTTCTTTCCGGCAAGGTCTGGCAGCTTCAGCCGGGCCTTCACAGTGCATGTGCCGCTCACGTCAGTGGCTGCATGCAAAGTAAATATCTCCTAAAGCATACAGGTTTAGGAGATATAATTTTACCTACAGGTAAGCGTTCTTATAGGCTTACTTGTAGGTAAAAGTAAAAAAAAAAAAAAAGTGGTGTACAACCACTTTAATATTTATCCGGGCATGGAAGAACTTGTGCCCTGTTTTGAGTTCTGAGCTTATTTTCAGAGCTTCAGCTTTGTTTGAAAGGTGATTGCAGCTCCTTATATGCCCTGTACACACGATAGGATTTTCCGACAACAAAATCCATGTTTTTTTTCTGACGGATGTTTGCTGAAACTTGTCTTGCATACACACGGTCACACAAATCTTGTCGGAAACTCCGAACGTCAAGAACGCGGTGACGTACGACGAGCCGAGAAAAATGACGTTCAATAGCCAGTGCGGCTCTTCTGCTTGATTCCGAGCAAGCGTGGAACTTTGTGCATCGTAATTGTGTACACACGCTCGGAATTTACGACAACAGATTTTGTGTGACGGAGATTCCGATGGAGCCTACACACGGTCGGAAATGCCGACAAGCTCCCTTTGAACATTTTCCGTCGAAAAATCCTATCGTGTGTACGGGGCATTAGGCTGTATACCCGGCAACCCCCGGAGGAAACCTCTTTCTAACTAGCTTATGTTAATATGGAGTGTTTGTGGAGGTCGATGTGCTTACTGTGAATATGTTCCTAAGTAGTCTGTTTTTTTTTGTTTTTCAGCTAGAACTCGTCCACATGGGTATCTTGGGGTGGTAAAAAATTAAGTTGCATGAGTAGCTGAATGAAGTTGTACACATGCCACGTCAAATGTCATACCCCCACTGCGTTTGGCAAGTGAATGGCGCTGTGCCACACAGTAGTGCGGGCCTTCAAAAAGTTTAAAACGGGCAGTGAGGGCACATATTGCTTCCCAGTCGCCTGTCAGTTGCTCACAAGTGATCCACTATGAATTGCTGCTTACAGGGACGGCAAAGGCTGCCAAATGTGTAAATGAAATCCTTACTGTACAAATGTGTAAGGAAACGTTTACACAACAGGTTGTGTGTGGCTGCCATGAAAAATCAGGTGATTCTTGCCGGCGGTTGTAATCGCTGTTGCACACCTTGTGTGCGAACAGCTGCAGGTGTCAGTGGCGGCTGCTAGATTTGTGCTGTGTACAAATCAATGGCAGACGCCGCTGCTGATCGCATTTAACACTCATCTGAGCAAATACATGTAAGTAACAACACTGGGCACTGCCAGTCTGCATCTAGGGTTGACGTGTCTGCAGAGTTTTGGGTTGTACACAAACTGGCCGCAGCTATTCAGCCAAGTTTGTCTGCAACCATAGCAGAGACTGCTGCTGTGTCTACAGCCAGCGTTTAGCTGATTCCAGCAGTGTCCGGACACATGAAATCCCATGCAAATGTAGCTGTATAGATTTATAAAGATCTATTTTTTCCACATTACATCCTGTCTCTAGATAACTTGGGAACTGTCATGTGCCTAATAGTAAGTTTGAGATAACGCTCCTGGGGAGCACCTCTATCTTAAAAGTGATTTCCATGTTGCTTTAAATAGTTTGTTTGGACCAAGCTGGTCCAAAAGAACTACACTATATTACCAAAAGTATTGGGATGCCGGCCTTTACACGCACATGAACTTTAATAGCATACCAGTCTTAGTCCATAGGGTTCAATATTGAGTTGTCCCACCCTTTGCAGCTATAACAGCTGTCCATAAAGACACAGATGAGTGAGTTTGGGGTGGAGGAACGTGACTGGCCTGAACAGAGTTCTGACCTCAACCCGATAGAACACCTTTGGGATAAATTAGAGCGCAGACTGCGAGCCAGGCCTTCTTGTCCAACATCAGTGATATGTAACCAAGTGTAGCGCTAAAAAATGAGAAAGAGAATATTGCTATATCACATAAAATGGCAAAATGAATTGTGAAAAGATAGTGTTTTGGATACTTTGTGAACATTCATACATATAGAACACTTATGTTATAAAGCCTTAGGGTCGCCAAAAGTGATGACAGGATGTAAAATGGCAAAGTCCAAAACTGAATATGCAGGTACGATGAACATAAATGTTGCAATGGTGATAAATTCCAAAACTTATACTCGTGAGAGATTTCTGTATGTAATCCAACATGTGCTGACAGACACTTGTGCGAAACCACCACCTAGGATGACTGGAGGCTTACCAGAAAGTTGGGACCCCCCTAGCATATGCTATATGGGTCAAACAGGCTAGGATTTCTCACTGGCAATGAAGGTAAGGAACCAAGGGCTGGTGAATGGTGAAGTTGTAACGTTGCTATCCCAAAGAGGTCTTCTTCATATGGAAGCTCGGACACCAACGGACATTACCCACATGTAATGAAGAAGGGGCTCATAGCGTAATTCATGCATCTTTCTAAATACCTTGGAATGTCTTAACATCAACATCAGTGCCTGGCCTCACAAATGGAAGAATGGACAAACATTCCCATAGACACACTCCTAAACCTTGTGGACAGCCTTTCCAGAAAAGTTGAAGCTGTTATAGCCTCAAAGGGTGGGCCAACTCAATATTGAACCCTACGGACTAAGACACCATTAAAGATCGATCGTGTAAAGGCAAAGCGTCCCAATACTTTTGGTAATATAGTGTATTTCCTTCACTAAATGCTGCACTGGCTCGAAACACTATGTACTGCGTGTAGCTTCAGGTATATACAGTGCTGGGTTCTGGCTGTGAGAGACTTCCTGTCTCGCACCTGGAACAATATAGATACAGTCTGAGTATTGCTCAGCCATTCATAAGCAGCTTTGTTTTCTGTGAATAAATACAAAGCTTCCTCTGATTGGCAGAGAGCATGGCGTCATCAGGCCACTGCTGGTGCTTCCATCTTCACCTGGTTTTCATTCCTGGTTTGCAGGCTTCGGCCAAGCCGCAGTGACCTCACTCCTGTGCTTGTGCATGGGAGTTACAGCCATTGCACAGAGCTCTGAATGGATGGTGCTTTTTCTGGACTTAAAGTGGAGTTCCACCCTAAAGTGGAACTTCCGCTCATTGGATTCCCCCCCCTCCGGTGCCACAATTGGCACCTTTCAGGGGGGAGGGGGGGTGCAGATACCTGTCTAATACAGGTATTTGCACCCACTTCCGGGCTTAGATAGCCGCAGATACCCCGTTATATTTATACCGTGATCAGAGCTAAAAAAATTGCCACTGATTGCTGTATAAATGTCACTGACAGGGATGGGGTTAACACTAGGGGGCGATCAAGGGGTTAACTGTGTTCCCTAGGGAGGTGTTTCTAACTCTGGGGGGGATGTAGCCTGTGGGGGGGATGTGACTGGCTTGGGGAGGAGAAAAATCGTTCCTACACACGATCTGTCTCTACTCCCCTGACAGAACCGGGATTTGTGTCTTTACACACAGAGATCCCCTCCCCCTTGTTCTGTCTGAAGCGATAGCGGGTGCCCGCCGGGCACACGCATTGGCCCTGGGACACACTGCAGGCGCGTGCCTGCTATAGCGTCTTAAAGAGCCAACGTATGGCTATGCCGATTTGTGCAGCCGTGCCAACCTGCCGCAGAGTAACTGGCTGGTCGGCAAGTGTTTAAAGTAAACTTTTACCAGTATTGTGCATTACATTTAAAATGATCTTATCCATGAAAACGTTCATATAAAAGATTTCTATCTCCCTTCCACCCTTCATATAGCTTCATGTCTGAGTTAAAATGCCCATATATCCTACTTCTGGGTGTATTTTTATATATAATCTCATAAGTAAATATATATTATTACTTTCACTGTTTCACAGTATAAATAAACCCCTTATAGTAGTGATTATCTGCTCTTTGTACTATAAAGGGCTCATTTTAGTTTTTTTAACCCCATCATGACAGTTGATACAAAAAAAAAAGCATGCTCTTGCTACTACTAAACGTCTTAGGCCTGGTTCACACCTATGCGCTTTTTGTATAAAGACACTACAGTTCATTTAACATGGTTTCCTATGGGACACGTTCACATCTATGCTTTTTTCTGCCGCTGCGTATTTGGAAAGGGTCAAGGACCTCCATCAACGCAAAACGGTGCTTTTATTTTGCTTTTTTGTAGACTTCAATGGAGAAGCTGCAGAAAAGCATGTAGTGCGCTTTTGCCGCGATTTGCATTTTTAATCTGCCCAACAACAAATTGGCCAAAAAAGCATAAAAAATGCAAATCACGGCAAAATCACTTGTGCAAAAAGCAAAAGGTGTGAACCGAGCCCTTATTATTGCAGCGAGCGCGAAATGCAATACCCTGCCCTTGCGTCGCATCTGGTCCGTTGGACCAGCATACAGACGAGCGGGCTTTCCGTTGGACCAGCACACAGACGAGCGGACTTTCCGCCAGAAACTGAGTCCGACGGAAAGATTTAAAACATGTTTCAAATCTAGGTCCGGCGGGCTTTTGGGAAAAAGTCCGCCCGAAAAGTCCGCCGCAGCCTACACACGGTCGGATTGTTCGGCGGACTCTGGTCCGCCAGGCCAAGTATGCCGGAAAGTCCGCTCATGTGTACGCGGCATTAGTCTTATTGATGTGTGGAGGTCCACTTTAAGTTGTGTTTACAAGCCTCCCTCTGACATTAGTTCCTCCTATTGATTTAATGAGTAGTGAATTGTTCATTTGTTTATTGGGAGAGTGAACACTTCGAAGTAAGCATGTATAAAACATCAACTCAGAGGTGCTATTAATCAGTGTTAATTTCGTAGACTAAAACATTTTATTTGACTAAATGAATACTATTTTGGTCGACTAAAATACGCCTAAAACAACTGAGATGACTAAAATACGACTAAAACTAAAATACCATTTTAGTCAAAAAAGACTAAAACCAAATTGAAATTTGACTTCAAAATTCACACTGGTCTGTAGTGCATGTTCATACTTCAATAACATAAATAGTAACATATTAGATTTTTCACTCCAGCAGTATATAATGAGTTTGGAAATTGTAGAGAAATGTTTTAATGCATTACAATTTAATTACACCCATTAGATTTTAGACTACTAAAATGTGTTTTTTAGTCGACTAAAATGTACTGGAGATTTAGTCGACTAAATACGACTAAAACAATTGCAGAAGACTAAAATAGGACTAAAATGGCATTTTAGTTTTAGTCCTAAGACTAAAACTAAATTGAAATGTGCTGCCAAAATGAACACTGCTATTAATAGGCTTTTACTTCATAGCGTTCAAGCTTTTTTTTAAGCTTAATATCACTACATTCTTATATGGCTGATGATTGCTCCTCTTTACAATACAAAACAAATGTAATCACAGAACTGGCATTTTTGATTGATTGGCCAACTGATTGATGGGCGATAAATATGTAAATCAGAGAAACAGCTACTTTTTTTTTTTTTTACAGTTTCAAATATCTGTACGTTGTCAGTAAACATGCTGGGAACTGAAGTCAATTGGTTCTTGCCTGATTTGGCCCTAGTATGTGTGTAAGCATGTCATACAGGGACTTAGATTGTAAGCTAATTAAGGCAGGTACTGTTATAAAAGTCTGTATATATGGGTGTGTGATTTATATTCTACTCTATAAATACCAGGGTGGATAAAAATCAATGATTTAAAAAAAAAACTAAATCATATTTTTTTTATTTAAATCATATTTTTGTGATTTAAATCGTAATTTATTTTTATAAAATGCTTTTTGAGTAAAAATCTATCTAAAGATAATTTTCAGCTTTCAGCACTCTCCCACTTTCAATAAGAATTGTGCGGTCATGTAACACTGTACCCAAATGAAATTTTTATCATTTTGTTCACACAAATAGAGCTTTCTTTTGGTGGTATTTATTCACAAATCATTTTTTTATTTTCTGCGATATAAGCGGAAAAAAAGAGTGGAAATTTTGAGAAAAAAATCGACTTTTCTGTTTTAAAAGAAATCCAATAAAATCGAATTTTGTCATAAATTTAAGCCAAAATGTATTCTGCTACATGTCTTTGATAATAAAAAAAATCCCGTTAAGTGTATAATAATTGGTTTGTGTGATCACAGACAGATGTGCGCAGATGATCACGGGCATATGTGTGCAGATGATCATTGGGACATATGATTTTACTGTTACATATGTGGGGGACAGGTGTCTTTACTGTGTGGGGACAGTATTTTGGGGACACCATTTTGGGGACATTGTGTGTTTCCATTGTGTGGGGACACTGGGCCGGTGATCAGTGTGTAAAAAGCTGTAAAAAAAACAGCTCATACTCACTGATCAACAGCTGGCTGCAGTGATTTGCTCTCCTCTCTTCACTGACAACTTCTGTGTGAGGAGAGCTGATCGCCTAGCAACCAGCTCTCTGTTTACATCACGTGACTGCTGTGATTGGACACAGCTGTCATGTGATCAGGAGGGCCAATCACAGAGCCCTCCTGCCTATCGGAGATGCGCCGTGTCCGGGTGACATGAGTGCATCGGTATCGCACCGCTGCGAGGGCACGCGCGCGCGATCCCCCTCCTTCTGCGGGATGTTCCTGAATGTCCACTCAGGAGGAAGCGCCCACCCAGCCATATACATGTGTAGTGGCCAGGTGGGAGGTGGTTAAGATACATTAATTGTTTAGTTTATTCAGCATGAAATGGAGCTTTAGTTATGTAGCATGAGGCTGTATATTCTGCAATATTTAAAGTGGAGTTCCACCCAAAAATGGAACTTCCACTTTTTGGATTCCTCCCCCCCTCCAGTGTCACATTTGGCACCTTTCAGGGGGGAGGAGGGAGCAGATACCTATCTAATACAGGTATTTGCTCCCACATCCTGGCATAGATCGCCGCGGTGCTTGCGGTGACCTACGCCACTTCCGGCGCCTACTCTGTCCTCCTCCACCACTGTATTATGTGAGACACAGAATGCAGCAGGGACCAGAGAGGACGCGCGGCGTGACTCGCGCATGCGCAGTAGGGAACCAGGAAATGAAGCCGCACGGTTTCACTTCCTTATTCCCTCGCCGAGGATGGCGGCGGCAGCAGCCAAGAGGCGACGGACAGATCGGCTTCGGCTGCCGACATCGCAGGCTTCCTGGACAGGCAAGTGTCCATATATATTAAAAGTCAGCAGCTGCAGTAATTGTAGCTGCTGGCTTTTAATATTTTTTTTTTTCAGTGGACCTCCGCTTTAACTTTTTGGTAAAACTTCATTCAATGAATGTAAGCTGAGATACAGTAACATACATTGATGCATTCACACAATTTCACAGTAACCATGAGATAAAACAAAGTTCAGGAATATTCCTTTATCCCATTGTTTTGCAAATCTATCTCCACTAAGGTAAACTGGCAGTGAAGCCACAGCTTGTTTCCTACTTGGCATGCGCGAAGCACGCTGAGCTCTGTGAATGGGCCAACTGCTGGGGAAGGAGGAGGGGTCCCGACTCCTGGCTGAGTTTGCAGTGGCGAACTCAGGGGTAAGTGGGAGCAGGTACCTGTCACAACCAAGTACCCGCCCCCTCCTCCCCACCCAAAAAGGTGCCAAATTAGATTTTCCTTCCCTACGTGTCCTGAGGACCAATTTTACCAAACAGAATTTAAAGAATCTTTTTAACGGAGCCTCTGAGAACCGTAAACTCTTAACGGGTTCTAATCCTTCACTGCATTATCCAAAACAAAGAAAAAATGTTTATTAGATGCTTTTTTAATCCTCAATGTTTTTTTTAACATTTTTAATGTCATTAAATTCATGGTTTGATGTTTAGTTTTGTTGTATCTTTTTCAGGTTCGTTGCTTTTAGAATCAAAGATAAATCCGAATACCGCATATCAGAAGCAGCAGGTAAGAGCAAACACATTCATATGTATGATAAATGTTCTGAAGTCACTCGGGTCCAGTCACCTGATCTCTCCTACACCGGCTTCACTGTACTGGAGGGACTGCTGATAATGGCTGTAGAGCCTGTGCGATGTCACCCATAGGCTTACTTTGGGGCATCTTTTGGCTGTCCCTGCTCTACACTGAAGCCAGCGCTAGGAGCTGTTCATGTGATGAGGGCTATGATGTGCAAGGAGGAAGGAAGGCGCCTGTGCTAGGGAATTGACTCTTCTGGAGTAGTCTGATTTCCATGTAAATCCAAAGTCACATTGCAATCGAATAAAGAAAAAATATGGAAAGAGAAATGCCTCTAGGTAAGCATTTAAAGGATCATTTCACCTTTGGGAACATGTTACCTGTTCCCTGTACCCCATACAAGCTGTCCCTTTTAGAAAAGAGCAGAGTTCTGCCCACATGGCCGCATCATTAATTCACAGAATTCTGATGATGAATTAACTACAAGTACCAGCATCCTTTGCTTGTAGTATTATGTACTGACAAACTGCTTACACCCAGTCTGTAGGAGACCTGCATGGCATCAGCGATCTGACCGCTAGTGCAATACTTTAACCTTCAGTTTTTTTTTTATTTAGTGACAGGGTCTGTTTAAGATGGGGAATGCATAAATCTCTAGATAATTTTGAAAGCCTACTTAAGTAGACCTTTATCCCTTTTATTGCCAGGTCTGTATGTGCCGCTCAATTGCCTCCACACACCCTCGGTACCAGCGCCCATCCCTCCTCATGTATTCTATATTCCACTTGCCCATCAGGGACCAACATTGCATGTGCCGGCGAGTAGAGGGGAGGGAAAAGAGCTCTTTCCCTTCTTGCAGTGACCCGGAAGGTTACATGTATGTCGTCACTTCTGGGTCAGCCTATCATTGTCTCCGGCTAGCATAGCCAGGAAGGGATGTATTGCAATGCAATCTGCATTGCAATACATTCAGTGGAGCCCAGAGGAGACATGCAGTTTTATGCCCCGTACACACGGTCGGACATTGATCAGACATTCCAACAACAAAATCCTAGGATTTTTTCCGACGGATGTTGGCTCAAACTTGCATACACACGGTCACACAAATTTATCGGAAAATCCGATCATTCTGAACGCGGTGACGTAAAACACGTACGTCGGGACTATAAATGGGGCAGTGGCCAATAGCTTTCATCTCTTTATTTATTCTGAGCATGCGTGGCACTTTGCGCGTCGGATTTGTGTACACACGATCGGAAATTCCGACAACGTATTTTGTTGTTGGAAAATTTTATAGCCTGCTCTCAAACTTTGTGTGTCGGAAAATCCGATGGAAAATGTGTGATGGAGCCTACACACGGTCAGAATTTCCGAAAACAAGGTCCTATCACACATTTTCCATCGGAAAATCCGACCGTGTGTACGGGGCATTAGTCTTAAGACCCTGCATGTCTTATTAAAGAAAATCTGTCACCTAAAAATCATCATCACGTTCTGTCCCTATGTGATGAAAAAAAATTAACCCAAGCACACAGAATCCCCCTCCCAAAAAAATTTTTAGGCCCCAACCCCCACATATACAAATATACAAACGGAAACGCACAAGTCTAGATGCCTATGCATCAAACGCTAATTGCGATACACATCTTGCATTTCGCTACACATGCCAGAATGAGATCGATAATTCTAGCACAAGACCTCCTCCATAACACTAAACTGATGACCTATAGAGGGTTTTTGAAGCGTCGCCAATAGAAAACTTGGGGTACTGACGTTTGTTGCCATTTCATGGGCGCACACAAATTTAAAGTTTGACATGTTGGGTGTCTTTTTATTCAATGCAACCTCATTTTTTATACTTTGCCAAAAATTTCAGTAGTTTGCATTTGTTTGCCCTAAAATTCACTTATAGTGTGTTTTTTAATTAAATTTTGCATTTTCTAGACCTTTGCAGTAATATCAAGTGACATAAAAAATTGGAACTACCACTATTCCCTAGAGCAGTGATGGCGAACCTTGGCACGCCAGATGTTTTGGAACTACATTTCCCATGATCCTCATGCACTCTGCAGTGTAGTGGAGCATCATGGGAAATGTAGTTTCAAAACATCTGGGCTGCCAAGGTTCACCATCACTGCTCTAGAGTGTCTGCTTTCAGAAAATATATGTAATCTTCAGGCTTAAAGTTTGTGGGGAAAAAATGCAAAATCGGCTCTGGCAGTGAAAAGGTTAATGTGTATATACATATGGTAATCATGTAAACTGAGTGAAGAGCTATACACAGCATCATTTTGAATGCCCTGGGCTATGTTTCCAAAACACATATGATAAAACTTTTATTGGTTGAAATAAAAGAAAATGCACCTTTTTTATATTTTAAAATGATTGATGTAATTGTTTTTTCTCAGGATACGCTGATTGTTTGGTCTGAAGCAGAAAATTATGATTTGGCTCTCAGCTTTCAAGAAAAGGCTGGTTGCGATGAAATCTGGGAAAAAATATGCCAGGTAATTTTTTTTTTTTCCCTTTTACTGATAATTCACTGTATAAAGTAATACGGAATGAAGAAAAATGGCCAGCCATAGCCATGCAGTAGCCTGGCAGTTCAGTCTTCTGTGATTTACACACACAGAAATGCTCACATACCGATGTACTTTGTTTTGCGTGCCTCGTTGCCATAGCAGCACCAACCACCATGTACAAGCTCAGTGGTGCCGACTCCCTGGCATTGATCAGTCAGTGACGGCAATTAGCTGACAGCACAGTGTTTACTAAACATTGCTTTGCCTCTGCCGATTCCAGTTGTGAACCAGAAAGAACCATTGTTGTACTGCTGTTATTTATCACAAAATAATTTAAAGTTTTACATTTTATTAAAACAATTCATTATTTCTAGATGCTAATTGGCATGTCATAGGTTCCGAAACCAGAAATCCAGACCATGCTAAAATTATTTGATTCATTTTATTAGGCATTAAAGCTCACTATAAGACTTTCCAATCAGAAAATGCAATCTCTGTTCAGTCTCCTTTTTTTAATTTTCAAAAACTATCCAGTAAAAGCCCTGCCGGAACAATCCACTCAGTAGCTAGATTTGTAGGCTCTTGTACTACATATTGGTAGATCTCAAAAAGATTGTTTATTTAACCCGTCGTACAAACCTGACAGCAGGAGATTCCCAGTGGCTGCAGCCACCAGTATTGTGTGTAAATCTGACAAGCAGACTCCTGCCTGTCAGGTGGAAGCTGCCCGATTGAAACACCTGTATGATTAGTATGACTTGACCAGTCTTTGATTTTGATTTCTAGGTTCAAGGGAAAGACCCTTCTGTGGAAGTCACACAAGACCCCATTGATGAGTCCGAAGAGGAACGCTTTGAGGAGATGCCTGAAACTAGCAGCTTGATTGATCTTCCTGATTGTGAACTCGGTAAACTTGAAGAGATTGCTGACCTTGTTACCTCAGTCCTGTCATCGCCTATCCGTAGGGAAAAGCTAGCCCTAGCCTTGGAGAATGAGGGCTACATCAAAAAGCTGTTGCAACTTTTCCAAACCTGTGAAAACTTGGATAACACAGAAGGATTGCACCATTTATATGAGATTATTCGGGGAATATTATTTCTCAACAAAGCGACTCTGTTTGAGGTGATGTTTTCGGACGAGTGCATAATGGATGTTGTGGGGTGCCTGGAGTATGATCCAGCCTTGGCTCAGCCAAAAAGACATCGAGAGTTTTTGACTAAAACTGCAAAGTTTAAAGAAGTAATCCCCATAACAGACTCTGAACTTAGGCAAAAGATCCACCAAACGTACAGGGTACAGTACATTCAAGATGTTATCTTGCCCACGCCATCTGTATTTGAAGACAATTTTCTGTCTACGCTCACGTCTTTCATTTTCTTCAACAAAGTGGAGATTGTCAGCATGTTGCAGGTAAGTAGGCGCATCCCACAGATCTCTTTTCACATGTCCTCGATTGTTGGATCTGTGTAAGGACTCCTTTTTTAAGATTATTTTTTTTCCTTTAGCCCTTTATTCTGCTGATAATAGAAAACGAGAAGTGTTTGTGATGACTAATACCATGGCTTTAAAACATAATTCCAGTTTCAGTTCTGAACTGATCACGTAACATAACCTCCCTGTAGTTTTGGATAAACATACCCTTTTGCTACGGCATATTTATGTGGTTACTGTGACTCAACCAGTTATATATGTGTTCAATGTAATAACTCAAAAACGTGGGACCATTCTGTCTTCTTTACATGTCATAGCTGGATTTGGAAAAATACATTTTGTTCTTGTTCCTAAACACTGGCTTGCCATGTTGAGAAGCTAAAAGGAGGGTGATGGTCCTGGAGATTGTACCTTATGTGAAGAGTGATATCTCCTTATCTTTAGAATGAAGTGAAAGCAGATTCTGACGTAAGGTGCATAATGAGCACATAGCATGTGAAAGTAGATCTGCCATTAGAGAAGTATGGATGTTGCTGTCTTCAGAAAATGCCAGCTGTCTGGCTGGTGAGCTAAATCCCTAGCTTTAAGGTGGATGACAAGGCAAAGTGATGATAAAAAAAGCACGTTTGGTACATATCTGCAAAACCTGCACACTTCCATTATGTTTTATCCCTTTTAAACATCCCGATAGTACAAAAAAAATAACTGAATATGACAAGTAGTGGGAATTAACCGAGTCACACAGGCATAACGCAGGTGCAACTCTTCCCAACTGAAAAAAGTAGATGATCCTGCTCCTTGTTAGGGGGCATGAGCCTCTTTGGTAATTAGGAGTGAGTAGTTTTCAATGCAATGTCTGCACAACACACATGGAGAGGTGGAGCTGCATGTTCTGGCATCCTCTGACTATTCCCCAATTGGCACAATTCTTGGACAAGGGCAACAGAAAGTACTTAAATTAGAAGTTCAGCCTTAAACTAGCTAACTCTAAGGCCCCTTTCACATGGGCTGATAGAATTCAGCTTTTAGCTGCGGATAGATGAAGTTTTTTACTGCGCCTAAACTCGGACAATGCTTTCCTATGGCCCCATTCACACAATGCATTTAGCAATGGTTTTGTTACATGGGGTTTTGTGCAGTTAGAAAAAATACATTTGACTGCCTCCAGGACTGATTTTATTGCAGCTATCTGTACATAACCGCAGGTAATCCCAGTGTACTATTTCACCTGTGGATAGTGGCAACAAGGAAAGAAAAACAACAGGAAGCACATCAGAAATGGCAAGAATGTTCCACCGCAGCTAAACGCAGCCGCATGTAAAGCCACGTAATCGCAATGTACAACTGCAAGTGATCGCTGGGCCTGGAGTCTTGGAATGTCAAAATAACAAAACATGCTTTTAACAGCGGCAGGACAGCCACCCATGTGAAAGAGGCCTAAATCTACTGGCAACCACATTCTAAGACTAATCTAACCCTGTAAAGCAAAAATCGCTATACTTACCTTTTCTTTAGCCGATCCGGTCCGGTCTCCAGGGGTGGATGCTGTGTGGAAGAGATAGCCGGATGGGAAATTCCTAGGAAGTGAAGTCACCCATAGGCACATCGATTGCCTCTCTTGCACACTTCTACACACTGAAGCCACCGCTCACAGTTCAGTGTTGGACCGGACCTGATTGGCTTCCAAAAATGTATATACAGTAGAGCTGCACGATTAGTTAAGAATCGAGAGTGCAATTCTTTCCCCCTTGCGATCTTAACAAAGCATATTCCGATTCTATGCAAAGTTCTCTGCTCAAGCGGACAGCTGTCAAAAAAAAAAAAAAACAGGCAGTCTGCCAAGTTTCACAACATCCCTCAGTGGCTGAGCTAACTATAAACCTTGTAAAATTTTTGTTTTTTAGATTGAAGGAATTAGTTTAACCACCTAAAGACTAAACCTTTTTCTGACACTTGTTGGTTTCAAGTTAAAACCATTATTTATTGCTAGAAAGTTACTTGGAATCCCCAAACATTATATATATTTTTTAGCAGAGCCCCTAGAGAATAAAATGGTGGTTGTTGCAATATTTTATGTCACACTGTATTTGCGCAGCGGCCTTTCAAATGCAACTTTTTTGGGGGAAAAAATGCACTTTTATGAATTAAAGAACAGTAAAGTTAGCCCAATTTTTTTGTATAATTTGAAAGATGTTACGCCGCAAGAGAATCGTGATCTGTATTCTAAGCAAAAAAATTGTGATTCTCATTTTTCCCAGAATCGTGCAGCTCTAATGTACAGTATTTCACAAAAATGAGTACACCCCTCCAGTTTTTGTAAATATTTTATTATACCTTTTCATGTGACAACACTGAAGAAATGACACTTTGCTACAATGTACAGTAGTGAGTGTACAGCTTGTATAAGGCTGAGCTCACACTGGCATTAAGAGCAGGCATGTAAAAAGGCCCCTCAATCGCCTATGCACAAGATACAATAGACAGCACATAGTGCTGTTCACACTAAGCATTAGCATTGTGTCAAAATTGAAGCCTCGTTATGTTTGAACCCTTTCAACGCCTCCCATTCAAGTCTATGGTAATGCCTCACAAATGCTCTGGCAGTTGCGGGGCGTTAAGATCAGTTCATTTACTGTAATGGAATAGGCATTTGGGGAGCATTTTTAACTCATTAATGCTTGTAAAATGCCTATACTAAAGTTCATTGACACCCATACAAATGCTATAGGAGCGTTTTGTTGAGCATTAGGGCTTGTTCACACTTGACTAAATTTCTAACAGTGTCAATTTGCTGTCCCCTCAAAATAACTGAACACACAGCCATTAATGTCGTAACTGCTAGCAACAAAAGTGAGTACACCCCTAAGTGAAAATGTCCAAATTGGGCCCAATTAGCCATTTTCCCTCCCTGGTGTCATGTGACTCGTTAGTGTTACAAGATCTCAGGTGTGAATGGGGAGCAGGTGTGTTAAATTTGGTGTTATCGCTCTCACTCTCTTACATTGGTCACTGGAAGTTCAACATGGCACCTCATGGCAAAGAACTCTCTGAGGATCTGAAAAAAATTATTGTTGCTCTACATAAAGATGGCCTAGACTATAAGAAGATTGCCAAGACCTCGGAACTGAGCTGCAGTACGGTGGCCAAGACCATACAGCAGTTTAACAGGACAGGTTCCACTGAGAACAGGCCTCGCCATGGTCAACCAAAGAAGTTGAGTGCACATGCTCAGCGTCATATCCAGAGGTTGTCTTTGGGAAATAGACCTATGAGTGCTGCCAGCATTGTTGCAGAGGTTGAAGGGGTGGGGGGTCAGCCTGTCAGTGCTCAGACCACACGCCGCACACTGCGTCAAATTGGTTGGCATGGCTGTCATCCCAGAAGGAAGCCTCTTCTGAAGATGATGCACAAGAAAGCCTTGTCCTGTGGACTGATGAGACCAAGATCAACTTATTTGGTTCAGATGGTGTCAAGCGTGGTGGTGGGAGTGTCATGGTCTGGGGCTGCATGAGTGCTGCCGGCACTGGGGAGATACAGTTCATTTAGGGAACCATTAATACCAACGTGTACTGTGACATACTGAAGCAGAGCATGATCCCATCTCTGAATCTAGGAGCTGGTAAAGCCCCTGGGCCGGATCATTTGTGTAGTGTGAGTGCTCAGAATTTGAACCGAGACCACTTGGAACAGTTCAAGTTCACTTGCCATCCGGTACAGTTTGGTGCAGTGTGAGTGCAAACCGTGACATAGCACAGTTCTCTCCATAGAGCGCTGTTTAGTACAACAGGGATCACTGGTCTAGTTAGCAGCCATGTGTGCCCAGGAACACTTCCTTACAAGCCAGGGATGCACCGATATGTCGGCTGCCAAAATGGGGTTATTGGCGTTTTTCCGATAATGGCAGCAAAAAAGTGCAGGATTGATATGCACCAAAAATACGGAAGCACAACGGACCAGTATGAAGACATGCATAGAATTTAGGCTCCGTTCACACCTATGCATATTGTATAAAGTCATACTATTTTACCGCAATTTTGTACAGGTCAAAATGTCACCAATGTAAAAGAATGAAAAACGCCTGTAATCTGGCAAAAAAGAAGCTCCTGTACTCTTTTGAGCAACAGGCGTTTTGCTTTAGATGTGAACGGGGGCCATTGAATTGAATGGGATTTGTCTTGTTGGGTGTTTAGAGCTGAGGCTTAGAGCAAAAAAATGCCTAGGTGTACTGTGAACAGAGCCTTAAAGGCATGCACTTTTCTTGTGCTTTTTTTTTTTATGCAAAAGCACTTAGACAATCGCTCAGTGTGAGAGCAGCCTATCGGCCGAAAAGATGCCGATCGTGACGAAAAATAAAGTTATATTCATTTAAATTCATGATGTCAAATAATTTTTTATACAATTATATATAAAAGTGTGTATGTGTGTGTATATGTATGTATATGTATGTATGTGTGTGTGTATATATATATATATATATATATATATATATATATATATATATATATATATATATATATATATATATATATATATATATTGTATGTATATATATAAATATTTAAAAACTGGCCCTATTGTGAAAGATGATGTTACGCCAAGTAAATTGTTACCAAACATGTCATGCTTCAAAATTGCGCGTGGAATGGCGCCAAACTTTTACCCTTAAAAATCTCCATAGGCGATTGTTTAAAAAGTTCTACAGGTTGCATGTTTTGAGTTAGAGGTCGTCTAGAATTATTGCTCTCGCTCTACCGATCACAGCGATACCTCACATATGTGGTTTGAACACCGTTTTCATATGCGGGCGCTACTCACGTATGCGTTCGCATCTGCACATGAGCTCAGCGGGACGGGGCACGTATAAAAAAAATTTTTTTTTTCCTATTTATTTTACCTTTTTTATTTTTACACGGTTTTTAAAAAAAAATAAAAAAATTGTCACTTTTATTCCTATTACAAGGAATGTAATCATCCCTTGTAATAAAAGCATGACAGGACCTCTTAAATATGAGATCTGGGGTCAAAAAGACCTCAGATCTCATATTTACACTAAAATGCAATAATTAAAAAAAAAAAAATTGTCATTTAAAAAAATGATTAAAAAAAAATGGCCCTTTTAAGAGTTATGGGCGGAAGTGACGTTTTGACATCTCTTCCGCCCTGCAATGTCATGGGGATGGGTGGGGGCCATCTTACCTTCACTCGTCTCCATGCCCAGCCACAGAGACGACCGGATCGGCTCCGCGCCTGCCGACGGCTCCGGTAAGCAGCAGAAGGCACCGGAGCACCGATAAAAAGTGAATCCGCCGCAGAGACCACTTTTATATTGTAGAGGACTGCCGGCCAAACACGAGGATACCGGGGTTATGGCAGCTAGCTGCTGCCATAACAGTGATTATCCATCCTCAAAGTAAGGACGTATATCAGCGTTCGTCGGTCCGGAAGTGTTTAAAATTTCGAACACTCGTGGAATGGCGCCAAACTTCGGTACTTAAAAATCTCCATAAGCGACGCTTTCATTTTTTTTTTACAGGTTACCAGAATTATTATTCTCATTATTGAACACTGTTGTACATATCTGGGCGTGACTTACCTATGCGTTCGCTTCTGTGCGTGGGGACGGGGGGGCGCTTTAAAAAAAATTTTTTTTTTTTCTTTTACTTTTACTCTTTCCCTTTAATTTTTTTTATTTTTTGTTTGATCGCTTTTATTCCTATTACAAGGAATGTAAACATCCCTTGTAATAGGAATAGTGTATGACAGTTCCTCTTTTTGGAGAGATGTGGGGTCTATAAGACCCCATATCTCTCCTTTAGGCTGGAAAGACGGAGATAAAAAAAAACTGGCCTTTCTAGCCGCGTCCCAGGCATTGTTTACTTCCCTCCGCCCAGACGTGACGTCATAACGTCGCACCCGTGCCTCCGAGGGTCATAGAGATGACTGGGGACCATCTGGTCACTGGAAATCTCTATGATCAACGCCCGGCAGCGGTGGATTCCTTCTCAGGCTTGTAGATCACACGGGCGAGTCGATAGAAGCATCGGGGGGGTTTTGCACAGGGCAGCCTGGCTCCTCCTCTTCTCGAGTCCCTCTTTGCTGCTCCTGGCCCCTTCCTCCTGTTCAGTGTCCCCACAGCAAGGCGCTTACTATGGGGGCACCCGAGCCGAGTTGCAGCACTGTATGTCCATTCAGACACGGAGCTGTCGTTTGGCCCCACCCCGTCTCTGATTGCTTAACCATTTTAGCCCCGGAAGATTTTACCCCCTTCCTTACCAGAGCACTTTTTACAATTCGCCACTGTGTCACTTTAACTGACAATTGTGCGGCCATTCGACGCTGTACCGAAACAAAATTTGCATCCTTTTTTTACCCCACAAATAGAGCTTTCTTTTGGTGGTATTTGATCACCTCTGCGTTTTTTTTTTTTTTTTTTTTTTTGTTTTTTTTTTTTTTTGTTTTTTGCGCTATAAACAAAAAAAAATGACAATTTTGAAATAATATATTTTTTTTTTTACTTTTTGCTATAATATCCCCAAAGGTTTTTTTAAAAAAAAACTAATTTCTTCATCAGTTTAGGCCAATATATATTCTTCTACATATTTTTGGTTAAAAAAAAATTGCAATAAGCGTATATTGATTGGTTTGCGCAAAAGTTTTAGCATCTGCGAAATATGGGAAAGATTTATGGCATTTTTATGGATTTTTTAAATTTTTTTTTTTTGTACTAGTAATGGCGGTGATCTGCGATTTTTAGCGATACTGCAACGGACAGATAGGAGACTTTTGACCCTTTTTTTTTTGGGGACAATTGGCATTTATACAGCGATCGGTGCTATAAAAATGCACTGATTACTGTGTAAATGTCACTGGCAGGGAAGGGGTTAACACTAGGGGGCGATCAAGGGGTTAAATGTGTGTTCCCTCAGTGTGCTCTAACTGTGTGGGGATGGGAGTGACTAGGAGAGGAGCCACATTGTTTTTCCTACTTAGAAGAAACTAACTATATGGCTATTCTCCTCTGACAGCACAGGAATTAGTGTGTTCACACACACCAATCCCCATGCTAGCGCTTGTGCACGCAATCGTGTCCGTTGGCCGCGTGCATCGGGTCCCCCGCCGTGCAGCAGGCGCACTCTGGTGGCTGATAACATGGTAGGACGTACCCTACGGGTTTTTGTCCAGGTGTGCCATTGTGCCACAGTATATCTGCGTGACACGGCCGGCAAGTGGTTAACTGACTTTGACACCTGCGGGAGCCAATGGCACCACTGCTGTGTCTTAGCCAATCGGGGGGGGGGGGGGGGCGGGAGGAGAGTCCCGGATGGCCAAAGGACTCATGGACATCGCTGGACAGAGATAGGGCTCAGGTAAGTATTAGGGGTGCTCGGTGGCTGCTACACACAGAAGGCTTTTTATCTTAATGCATAGAATGCATAAGGATAAAAAACCTTCTGACTTTACAACCACTTTAAGTAAGGTGACATGTCAATCAGTCTAAACTACCACACAGCACAGCTATTGCAAACTATGCTTACGGCGATGTCCTTTCCATTTTTCTGTAGGGTTGTGGGGGGCTGTGTTATTTCACCCTACACTATAACTATACCCACTGCACAGGCTGGAAGGAAGCAGACAACCTCATTGAAAGTGATGCTGAATATACTCTAATTCCAGAAGGCAACAATATAAAATAAATTTGCAGAACTTTGACAAGCTCTGTTAAAATAGGATTACTTTGAGTTATACGCCAGTTCTGGAAGATATTCCAGCCCAAGTATGGAAACATTGTGTGTAATTTTTTGTGCAGGTTACATAATATAGAAATCCTTCTCGTTTGTAATTTTTATAGAAAGTGCGTTTTGTAAATGCACTCCTTTACCTTTTGGTCTACTGACCTCCTATGCGTAATCCTTGCCAATCTAATGACTGCATTATGTATTTTATACAGGAAGATGAAAAGTTTTTGTCAGAAGTCTTTGCACAGTTGACCGATGAAGCCACCGATGATGACAAACGGCGTGAATTGGTAAGATGAAAGGCCTTGACTAGGGCACTTCTTGCAGTATAAAGGACATAGTGATGTGCAGTTTGTGTTACTGTAGTTGCAAGATTTCTCTCATATTTACAGTCATCTTTTCCTTCCAAAGGTCAACTTCTTCAAGGAGTTCTGTGCGTTTTCACAGACATTGCAGCCTCAAAATAGAGATGCTTTCTTCAAAACATTGGCCAACCTAGGAATACTTCCTGCTTTAGAAATAGTCATGGTAAGACTTCCAACAATGTTTGTTTTTATTCTCTTGTCTTAGGTTAGGGTCACACTTGTGCGGGTGGTTGCCAATGCTTGTCCGTACCTGTTCCCGCAGCCGCTAGCACACCCATAGAAAAATGCACTGCCACTCAAGAGATACCTAAGGGTACCATTTAATCCTAATGGTACCCACACACACTGGAAAAGCAGCACAGTTTCCCCACACAGGGAGCCACATTGCACTTCCAGTTTCTGTGCAGCCCATGGTTTTCAGAAAAGGTGCAGGGACCCGGAGACACAGCAGCCCATTCAAGTGAATGAGCTGTTGTGCCCACGCAAAACGTTGGCTCTCAGAGCTGCACAAGTGTGAACCTAGCCTTCCTGTTTATACTATTGTATGGCGTGTAGTACTTTGAGGTCAAGAAGTAAATTTTTTTTTAAATAGTTATGGACTTTAAAATGGCAAGTTACTCTATCACACTAAAAAATTCAAACTGAGCATGATATAATACATGCAGAATGTTCACTGGCAGATAGTTTTATGTAGATCTCTTAAATGTGGTGTTTGCCATGACCCCGTTAAGCATGCCTCCTTGTTGGTCATTTTGGTGGACATGAACAATAAATTCGCTTTGCTATAGGAAACACTTGGAAATTTTAACTGTGCTTAAAAGAGAAGTATGGGATTGCTTTTTATTTTTGAATCCTACTTACCCAGCTGGATGCAGCATCCGGCCTCTAACACTGAGAACCGAGCATTTAAACACTGCCGATCGCTCTGTTCTCACAGCTCACTGAGCAGAGAGCTGGTGGCTGTCGGTCATCGCTGTCTGCTCTGCCTGGAATGGGCTGTGCTGTGGACGGGGCGGTAGCAGCTTGCTCAGGCTCTCGGCGGCTCACTGAGAGGCTGAGCCATGTGCTGGTCTAGGCATGTGGGCAGATCCCGACTTTGTCACCATCTTGCCAGAGCCTGGACCGTTTTTGTTACATCAGCCAACAAGGGCTTTAGCCTGCTGTCTGCTGAAAACAGGTCACAGGAGTGCAGACCTGACTGCACTCCTGTGATCCACAGAAGTACAGCCAAACAAGCTTTGGCTGTACTTCTCCTTTAAGCAGTGGCCTGAAAAATGGAGCAGTAAGGAGACTACAAATTTCAAATTGTAATCTGATTAAATAGCATTACTATTAATGCTGCTTAATTTATTTTTGGAAGACCTTACTGTATATAGATGTGTTGCTCATGTTTGAACTGGTGTTTTTGTTTAAAGATATCCCCTCTTGAAATTGGTCTCATAGAGGAAGACTGGGATGAGGCCTTCTTGGTAGGTTGAAAGCACCTCCTAAAGGCTGCCACAGATTTCTTAAATGTCAGCCAGTTCAAAAACAATTTGAGCCTCAGGTGTCAATGACGGCACCACCTGTCACAACAAGTTTGGTTTTTCAAGCAGCCGGGTGGAAAATCTTAGGCCCAACAGTGACCGCATTAGATGAGTTACTGTTTGGGTGCTTGCTGGTGGGAGAGCTTCCTTCCCCTTTAGCATGGATGTGATAGATTACTCTCATTCAGTCTATGGTCTGAACAAGTGAAATATGTGTGTATGGCTAGCTTTAAACTCTTCACATGCAAAGGGAGAGAGTTGTGATTTAGAGAGATTTTCTCTGAATAATTTCAGAACCTGTAACCATTTCAAAATGTACATATACTTTAAGCTCATCTAAAATTGTTCCTGAGCAGACTAGGTGTAATTTTTAAGGCTTCTGGTTTTTCAGTTGCGTTATGAAGTTGCTAACTTTAACCCTAGTTGTATTCAGTACCATCATGTAACCTCCAGCCATAGTAATGTTTGCTGTTCTTTTAGGGTATGGACGATTTACAGGTTAGAGCGGCCGCTACAGATATATTTTCTTATCTGGTAGAATTTAGCCCTTCCATGGTTCGGGAGTTTGTAATGCAAGAAGCCCAGCAGAGTGACGATGTAAGTATAGTGATTGGAGCAGATTGCAATTCCATTTTATTGACTTTTACTTTGTCTAAAGTTAGTCACAAATGTTCTACAAACTACTCGTTTTAGATTGAAATCTCTGTACAATACAAATTCTGTGAAATTTGTATAGGATCCACCCATCGGTTAAGGTTGTATAAAACTGGATGTGTGTAAAGCTATATCAATAGAGTTAGCAAATTACATTTAGCAAATAAAGGTAAGTGCTAAATAGGTTGTATGCTGGTTTTCACAGTATGGTGGCCTCTTCTTTGGACAACATTGTTGACTTTCACCCATTGCCTGAAGACAAAGGTTTCAAAAGTCAAAATCAGGCGTGTCCAACCAGCAGCCCATGGGCTACATGCAGCCCCTGAGAGTTTAGCATGCGGCCCAGGCCCGTCTGGAGGGATGCCGTGTGCAACCACAGCTGCTGGCACCAAGAAGCCCGTCTGTAGGGGTGCCGTGCTAATGTAGCTGTCACGGCAGCCTACATTGACAAGCCAGGCAACGTCTGGAGGGATGCCATGTTTGCAATAGCACCAGCAGCAGGGAATGTAGGGTCGCCAGGTAAGTAAATGTTACATGGTCGATCTAGGGAAGTGCTGGGGTGGGCTTCTCCCCCAACAACCCCCCCCCCAGATTTCATTTGCGCTTAGCGCCAGTGCAAATTGTAGCAGCAGTCCTTCCTGCGGCTCAGCAGGTAGGTGTGGCTGCTAGCTCCGTTCACTATAATGACAGTTTGCTGATAGCCTCACCTATTTGCAGCTCTCTACACAGCCAGTGATTACTTGCGGCGATCACTGTTGGATGCACTTTGTCTGCCACAGGTTTCTGGCTGTGTAGAGAGCTGCAAATAGGAGCGGCTGCCAGCAACCTGTCATTAAAGTGAATGGAGCTGGCGGATGCACCTACCAGCTAAGAGCCACAGGAGGAACTGCTCATCCGCTAACCTTATTGTTAATGTATTTTAAGTGCGGTCCAAGGCGCCATTTCTCTTTTTCCAATGTGACCCGGGAAGGTCAAAAGGTTCAACACCCTTGGTCCAAATCCAAACTTTTGTCTATGGTTAGCACAGTACAAGTACTGCTGTAATTAGATTTATTTCTGATGGACTTGGTTGTTAGCACATGTCCCTAAACACACTGACATTTCTGTACAGGTAAACGTAAACCTTTAAACTGTACAACCCATTTATAACCTATTTAGTGGTTATTTGGTCATACATGTGTGCCTTGTGCTTTACCTGCTTGCGCTGCACAATAGAATGTTTTCGCTATTTAAATGACAGTTTAGAGAGAAATCTGTCACCCTTCCCTCCAGAAATGTGTTGCCAGATCCATTAAAACAAGTCGGTTGCTGTCTGAATGGAAGGCAGATAATGCTGACATATACGGCGCGTGGGCACTGTTCTGAGCGGTACTTGCGTTTTGCGCTGAACTCGGATTGTCTGCATTCGGAGCATACATCCCTGTACCTGTCCACCACTCAGAACAGCGCCCAGACACAGCATTTGCCAGCCTGTTTTGGATTTTGACAGGCTGCTGGCAGTGGACTCTTTGCTGCGTCTGTGCCTCCTGGTTGCCCAAAAATGCCCAGGACCCACCCGACTGTGTGTATGAGGCATAGGAAAAGCAGAGGTTTTAGTAAAGCTTAATTCTGGGCAGAAACAGCTGGGGAAATATAATTTCCATTAGTACAATATTTACCAATAAACACATTTTTTCCTCCGCCTAGGATTTACACGTTTTATTCATTAGCATATTAGGATTTTGTACATCAAATAGTACTGTGCACCTATTAAAGCAATGTGTATTTAATGTGTAATTTCTCATCCTTTTTCTTTGTTTTGCCTGCCACAGGACATTCTTTTAATTAACGTTGTAATTGAGCAAATGATTTGTGATACGGACCCAGAACTTGGAGGAGCTGTTCAATTGATGGGACTCCTGCGGACCTTGATAGATCCAGAAAACATGTTAGCGACAGCTAATGTAAGAACATGCAAATGGGTAAAAGCATCTTTCTTTTTTTTTTTTTTCTCCCCAAGTGCATAAAATGTAGTTTTCTGGTGCTGTTAGTTTTTGTGCACACCATAATAAAGTAAAATTTACAGTAAAATATTTAGCATTTGTTGGTTTTTCTGCCTAAATGGGAGATTCACACCACTGCTTCTGTGTTCCGGATGCGTTTCTGCATGTGCGTTTTTGATGCATTCCAGTACTTTTTTTTTTTTCCCCCCACTTTTTTTTTTTTTTTTTTATATGCCTTCATCTCAATTATTATTATAATACGGGATTTATATAGTAATTGAGGACATGTGCGTTCTGATGCATTTTGGTCATTTTTTTTTATGCGTTTTGACGAGTTCCAGATGCATTTCATACAGAAAAAATGCATCATGTTGCTTCACATTAAAAACACACTGGACACCATCTGGTGTGAACCAGCCATAAAGCAATTTTATTATGCCTTGTACGTCCGCGGCTCATCGCTGGCATCTGTAAGGCTGCTTTCCATATTGCTGTGTTGCCAAAATGTTGTAAAAACGCATGCATTTTTGCTTTGTTTCTGCTGCATTTTTGCAAGGATGTTACTCAAAAACCCATGGGTTTGATGCTTTTTCAGTTCATTTTAACGGGGAGGTGCATTTTTGGTGCTTTTTTTCTTTCTTTTTTTTTACTGCACGAAACGTGCACCAAAATTGTAGCATGCAGGGCTTGACACAACTGACTAGTGTGAAGAGCTCCATAAGATTTATTGGCCATGCATTTTTCTTTCTCATTTTGTTAAAGCAAAAATGGAAGAAAAACTGATCAGCATGAAAGGGCCCTAAGATAGAGAATGTAAAGTCAGGTTCTGGGGACATGTAACTCTAGCACACATGCACAGGAATTAATAAAAAGTGGCTGTCCAGTGGCTTGAGCCATTAGAATGTGTGCGTGGAACAGAGAAGGTTTGCAGGCATTGCATCTCTGGAGGAGGGGGCTCAATATGGCAATGCTTACCCACTCCAAAGGCAGTAGAGTTTCCCTTAAAGTAAACTTAGGAGAACAATCAGGGCTAGATTTCTGGCTCTGCTAGCTCACTGGTTCAATAATCTAAATGAATATCCTGTAACAAGTATGAACACTGGGGACGTCATATGAATGAGTGTTAAAGGGTTTACAGCAAAAAAGGTGGGCACTTCATTTTTTTATTTTTTTTGTTTATATATTCTTTTTCAGCTGCTCTTTCGATTGGTGCAAAGAGGAGGCAGCCCTGAGCATTATTTCCCTTGTTCCTCAACAGATCTGCCTGTCAAGCATGTAGGATGGTAGATGAGGCAGCTCCAGAATAAAAAAACATGCCCTGCTTTTATAGAAAAGTTATTTTTGGGTGCACTTTTGACTCAAGTTTAAGGGGTCAACTTTATTTTTTTCCAGAAGTTGGTAAAACTGGAGCTGCCTTGTTGCTACAAGCACTTTTAGCTCCTTATCTCCATACTTGTTCTGCAGATTCAGGGTAGCAGCAAGTTGGTCAGCATGATTGCCAGGCAATATGTTTTTTTCGGTGACAGTCATCATGTTTATCTTATGACTCTCTCTGACTTTTAGTGCATGTTCACTCCATGCTTGATCTGTGTTCTTCAGTTCACCACTGAATAGTGTAAACGTGGCACATAGAAAACGGTTTTCTGCCCTGTACATACTATACGTGTGATGTGCAGAAAAACACAGCTCAACGGACATGGTATAAACAGTAGCTTAAGCTGTTTGTGTTTCTAACATGTATATTTTATCTTTCTTCCAACAGAAAACTGAGAAAAGCGAGTTCTTAAATTTCTTCTACAACCATTGTATGCAAGTCCTCACTGCACCCCTCCTAGCAAATACATCTGAGGATGAGCCAGACAAGGGTAAGGTGTCAATAGTTACTGAATAATCACACTGCGTATTGCAGTGGGTAAGCGTTATATGAACTCTTTTTTAATTAATGGAATTTTGGAACCCTCTTGCATCTGTGGGTATAGCATAAACCCCTTACTAACCCAAGTTGTTCACCCTGAACATAAGGTAAACAAATTAATTGTGAGAGCTTACTTTAGGTGGGATGCGACCAAGATATGCACAGTTAGAGGATAGTAGAGGTAGAGCAAGCCTATGCTTGCAGGTCAGCTCAGGGCTGTCACATGGGCGTGGGAAGAAAGTCTTTAGCTCCATGTATTTTCAACTAGTGCAGTTTAGAGCAGAAGGTGGGTATGTGTTGCTGCGGAGAGGGGCATTGAAGCAAACTTGTTGATTTACCTTGCATTGGCAAAGCAGAGGTTTACTTAAAGTGGTTGTAAAGGCAGAAGGTTTTTTTTATCTTAATGCATTAAGATAAAAAGCCTTCTGTGTGCAGCAGCCCCCCTCAACACCCCTATTACTTACCTGAGCCCCATCTAGATCCAGCGATGTTGCAGAAGTGTCTTGGCTGCCTGGGACTCCCCTCATTGGCTTAAGACAGTAGCGCAGCGTTATTGGCTCCCGCTGCTGTCAATCGGCCGAGGAGGAGAGGAAGGGGGCGGACCCAGGGAGCTTTGGCTCAAGTGCCCCCATAGCAAGCTGCTTGCTGTGGGGGCCCACGAAGAGGAGGATCGGGGCTGCTCTCTGCAAAAGCACTGCACAGAGCAGGTAAGTATGACATGTTTGTTATTTTTAATGAAAAATACAAGACTTTAGTATCACTTTAAATGCTCTTTGTCATTGTTATATTTAGTTGCAGGGTGTCCTATGAAGCATTGGATTGAGAAAAGGGAGGCTGTCATTATGCCCTAATAGGATATAATTAGCCACTCTTTGTCCTGAGTACAGGCTTAAGCCTAGCACACACGATCTGAAAATCGTACAAAAAATACTGCTTTCCAAGCAATCGTACAATAATCTGATTGTTAGTCCACAGCTTTTGTCCGGAATAACCAGATTGTACAGTTTTCGTCTTAAAATACAATACAAAAACACTACATCACTTACGAATTTTTGTCCGAGAATTTTCGTACTTTAGTAACCTATTCGTTTTTTATATGAAGACTAGCATGCAGAAATGGATGGTCATTTGTCCGATAATCTCATCCTGTGTACTAGGCTTTACTCACATGTAATGACTTTGCTGGTGAAATTTAAGGTTTAATTCCCACTGCAACATTGACCTGCCACTCCAGCAAGCCTCCGTTGTTGGCTGCAGTTGGGGACCGCGTGGTGCGCGATTCAGCGCATTACATGGCTTCCTTTTTTTTTTTTTTTTTTTTTTGTATTGTATGAACTTTATTTGAAGAGTACAAAACATACTTCATTCATGGCAATGTGCTGCGTTGCTGCACATTACCATGCAGATAGAACACCTAGGAAACGATTGTTTCCTGTGTGTCTCTGTGGTGGCAGATGTTTTACCATGCGGTAAAACTTCTGTCACCTCATACAGTGTGAATTCACCCAAAGTCATGGTCTGACCATAGTTTGAAGTATATTGTAGTGTGGGTTCACAACATTGGTATGAACGTTTGCATGTTTTACTCAACGAGTATAGGGTGAATAAGTCTTTTACTTCTACTGTACCTCCTGTATTGTAAAGAAATGACTGGGAGGTGGGCATTCCTTTCTGCAGTGCCCCTTATAAACGTCTGTTCAAAGAATATACCCAGGTGGCCAGTGCGCATGTGAATGTTTGTGATCTAAGCTGTCATAGGATAGCTCAAATAACAGCCACAATGTTTAAAACAGATCAGATTAGCTGTGTACCTTGTGATCACTGTGAACCAATCATAGCCATCACAAGTGATAAACACTAGTAATGTTTACAAACATTTAGCCCATTCAAAATGGAGGAAGCTCTTCTTCCTTTAATGTAAGCCCCTGTTCACACTGGGGCAGTTTTTGAATTACAAAGCCAAACATCAGTGCGATGTGCACTGCCGATTTCATTGCGACTTCATTTAACAGAAGTATATGCAAGTGGCAATGGCAAATGGCAATGAAATCAGTAAAACGTGGTGCAGGAACCCTTTTCATCGTTGCAGCAATGAGCCGGGGGCGATATGAACAGTTGAATTGCGTACGATTTGGAACTGTCAAATCACATGACGAGTCGCACCGGTGTGAACAGGGGCTAGTGGGTTAAATGTTTTTAAACATAACGGGAAGGAGAATCTCAGCAGATCAAAGGTAAATTTCTAGTATTAACGTGTCGGAGACCACGTTGGAGGCACTGTGCTTTTTAACTGGTATTTCCACGGTCATGAAACCCTGTACCCAAATGAAATTTAAATCATTTTTTGCCCACAAATAGAGCTTTCTTTTGGTGATATTAAACACCTCCTGGGTTTTTTATTTTTTGCGATAAAAACAAAAAATGAAAATTTTGAAAAAAAAAGTTTTATTTTAACTTTCTGCTATAAAACCTATCCAATAAAAAAAAAATAACTTCATGGATTTTGGCCAAAATGTGTGTGTGTGTGTGTGTGTGTGTGTGTGTGTGTGTGTGTGTATATATATATATATATATATATATATATATATATATATATATATATATATATATATGTATATGTGTGTGTGTGTGTGTGTGTGTGTGTATATATATATATATATATATATATATATATATATATATATATATATAATATATACCCAAACATGAACATTGTGGGCGGTCTTCCAACCCCCTGATACCTGCTCCACTCACCTCTAGGGGGCTGACAGCTTGGCAACCCCGGAGGTAAGTAGAGCAGGTACGGGGGAGGTGGAAGGTGTCTGTTCACCTTCACATTTGTTCTGTAAATATGAACTGCCACAGCACTGTAAATAGCCTGATAGAGTACAGTATATACATGCTGATTAAACCTCTCAAAGTGAATTGCTTGTGGTTTTTTTTTTTTTAATGATTGAGATTGAACTTTTTTTTTTTTTTTTTTTTTTCCCAGGAGATACTGCTGTCGCATCGAAGGGTAGCACGATTTGTCCAGGTACTAGACATTTGTATAACATTGCTTGATCATAAGTTAGTCTAAATTTGCTTTTCAATTTACTGTACTGATGAAAATTTTGGTGGATTTCATTATTCTGTGTAGACTCGGAGGAAGATGTCTGTAGACTGTGGTGTTTTTGTCTGTAATCTTCATATGACTGTGAATTCTTCCTCTATGTGTATATATTGAGCAAGTCTTCATGTAAAAACAACATCTGGAACATGCTTCTTTCCTTGCTTACGGACTTCAAACTTGTGTTTTGCAGATAACTATCAGACAGCCCAGCTGCTTGCATTAATTTTGGAGTTACTGACATTTTGTGTAGAGCACCATACTTACCACATCAAAAACTACATCATGAACAAGGATCTGCTCAGAAGAGTATTAATACTGATGAACTCTAAACATACGTTTTTAGCCCTCTGTAAGTTTTATAAAAACATTTTTTTTTCTTGTTTTGCGAACCGAGGTTTGAACTGCCTTGCTGATGTAACATTCGTACTCTTTGCATGTTTGACAAATAGTAAGGTGAACTCCAGACAGATATAAAATAGACAAATGAATGCAGATGTGTTCACCAATACATTAAATGTATTTACTTCTGGCGCAGGGAACCAGGGAGGGAGCAGATTGACATACTTGAGTTCATTAGTCTGCTGCTTCTACTTTTACTGTCCATTAACAGACTAGCACTGAAGCTGGTGCATTTAGAATATGGAGCAGCTGTGCATGGTAGCCAATCGGCTTCTAACTTTAGCTTGTTCAGTTAAGCTTTGGCAATAAAACCTGAAAGCTAATCGGTTTCTGTGCAGAGTTGCACCAGATTTTGCACTCTCTAGTTTTAGCAAATGAACCCCCATGGTGAGGGACAAGACTTGTCACGTGTAGCAGAGAAAAATCAGGTCTCCTCCCCAACCAGACAAGGCTGTGCTGTGTGGCAGAGCTGCATACATTTCAAAACTGGATGAACAAATCTACAAATCCTTTGGTTAGCAAACCAACTGTCCTTTGTTTTTAGCGATTTGTCTAGAGCTCAGTTTTAATGCAATGCTTGCTAGGCTCTTGTGGCTTCCTTGCCGCAATCAAAACAGTTGAGAGATCAAACAAACCTGCCTTTTCAGCTTAGGGATGTCTGGCACAATACAGCATGCTTTGTGGATTGTCCTTTGGAACATATGGTATTTCATCAGGAGATTGCAGAGCTAAAAACTGATCTGCCCAAAAAAAAAAAAAAGATTGTTTACCATTTTTTAATATTTAAGTATTTTTATAGGGAAACACATTTGCATAGTTTGTCTTTTACAGCATTTATTTTAGCTGTATTTGTATTTCCTCTCTCTAGGCGCCTTACGTTTCATGAGGAGGATAATTGGTTTGAAAGATGAATTCTACAACCGCTACATCATAAAGGGAAACCTTTTTGAGCCAGTTATTAATGCACTTCTGGACAATGGTACTAGATATAACCTGTTGAACTCTGCTATAATAGAACTATTCGAATTTATTAGAGTGGTGAGTATACTATAATCCTAAACCCGCTCTTTGATCAAAAATTAGTCTGTTTAAAGTAATACTGAGTTGATTGGTTTTAAGCCTGTTTTCTGGTGCTCATGTATGGCCCAATCCACATTCCAGCAGCATCTGTTAGATACAGAAGAGTACATTTCTAGTGCTGGGGTGACGTAAACTATTTGAGACATGCTCTGACATCCGAGTAGTTGGACAGCAGGCAAGTTAGTGTGCATTCTAAATGGGATTTAAGTTTACTGTACACTGGTGTTACCATAGCTAAGCCTTCTTGTGTAGTTTGTGTAGTTTAACTATTTGCCGACCTGCCATAGTACTTTTACTGTAGCGGGGCAGCAGCTTACAGGCACAGCGATGTACTGGTAGATTTTTTACTGGTTTCCAGGTTTGAGGTGTGTGCATACCGGCCTACTCACCTGTGATTTGTCACAGCAGGAGTACATCAGCAGATCCTGGCCAATGATTCAAGGCCAGGGACCTCCTGATCGGCTTTGTCAAATCATAGCAATCACTTTGTTTCTTTTTCATGCTAAGACGGGAAAAGAAATTGATCGATCTGTAGTACAAAGCAGCACACAGTAAACACATTACCACTGGCTAGGCACATACATAACCCCATGATTGCCCCTAGATTTTAACCCCTTCCCAGCCAGTGTCTAAAATTAGTACAGTGACCGTGAATATTTTTAGCACTGATCACTGTATTGGTGTCACTGGTGATGTCAGTGTCCAAATTGTGTCAGATTGGCTGCTGCACTATCATAGTCCTGCTATAAGTCACTGATTTGCCGCCATCATTAGTACATAAACAATAAATAAAATTTCCAGTGTGTATATATAAAAAATATTTAAAAAATATTAACCAAAAATGTGTAGCAGAATAAATTTTGGCCTAAATTTTATAAAAACATTTTTATAATTGGATATGTTTTATAGCAGAAAGTGAAAGTTATTTTTTCTTTTTTTTTAATTTATGGTCTCTTTTTCGTTCATATAAAATAAAAACCCAGTGGTGATCAAAAACCACCAAAAGAAAGCTTTATTTGTAGGGGGGGGGGGATGAAATGCATTGCATTTGTGTACAGTGTTGCTTAACCACACAATTGTCAAAGTAAGGCAGTGCAGTATAGCAAAAAATGGCCTGGTCGTGAAGGGGGGTAATATCTTCTGGAGCTTAAGTGGTTAAAGTTGATATGCGCATTTTCCACAAAGGGCGAAGGAAAAGGTTCACGTTAATGTAGACCTCCACAGATGCATATCCTTCTTTTCACCCACCACTGCTTCATTTAGCTGTCAGGAGCAAAGGAAATGCCTGTATAAGCTATGAGTCCGCAGAGTCCTAGGTTTACACAGGGCTGTGGACTCCCCATCTGACAGTACTGATTTCCCCAGCAGTGTCAAGTGCTCCCCGACACCTGGAAGTATTTCGTAATTTTTTCAGCTCCCCTGTGCTTAAAGTGTTACTAAACCCACAACAGTAAAATCAATCTGTATATGCAGTAAAGCATGCTTGTTAGACTCACTGTGGAACCTAAGGGGTTAATCCTTTGCTTTGTGTATAAAGGCTGTTTGATCCTGTCTTCTCTGATTCTCCCCTTCCTCCACTGTCTCAAAAAAAAAAATAACCTGATATTTACAGAGCCAGTGGACTTGACTGCACATGCTCAGTTTGATGTGTATTGCTGGAGAGTATTTTTTTTTCTTGGGAGGGTACATGTGATCAGCACAGGGCCAATCAGCACTGTCCAGACAGAGGATCAGTGCAATATGAAAACTCCCACAAGGTTTACTGATAGAAGTCACAAGACTGCTATATACTGCCGATAAGAAAAGGTATTTATCAGTTTATATTTACTAAAATAATTGCATTTCCATGTTCTTTGTACTGTGGGAAACCAGATATAGTGAATGCAGGGTCCTGGGTTTAGTAACACTTTAACAGGGCAGTGGGAGCAGCAAAATGCTGCTGAGGATGAGGGGAATAAAGCAAACCTGTTTTGCCCTACAATATTATTGCTCAGGTATAAATTTGAATTCCATGCATTGTTTAAACTGATTATTTAATACCCTTTTTGTTTTCCACCCTTCTAGGAAGATATAAAGTCTCTGACAGCACATATAGTTGAAAATTTCTACAAGGCTCTTGAGCCTATTGAATATGTTCAAACCTTCAAGGGGCTGAAAACGAAGTATGAGCAAGAAAAAGATAGACAAAGTCAGAAACTAAATAGGTGAGTCTGATGCCATTTTATTTCTTAGGACATGTTCACATTATGAGCATGTTGCAGATGTGGTCAGATACATTATTTTCAGTTGGATCTGTACGCACTAGGGCACTTTTGTTTCAGAGCATTGCAAAAATCGGTGTGTTTTTTCTTTTCCTGTTTGGGTTTGAAAGGAACGGTTAATGTCCATATGTAAATACAAATGTGCATCCAACATTTTCCAATGCTGTTGGGATGAATGAGCCATTAGACCCTATTATCAGGCCATGCTTTACAGTGACTGGATTAATCTACTAGTGGAAAAACACGCAGGCTGGATTCACACCCTTAGCATGGGAACACATCATGCTGAGCTTCAACGAGCATTATAATGCATGCTGACATTCTGTATAAAGTGCTTTTCATATGCATTGTTTGTGGATAGGTTTGTTGGTTTTAATGGACAACACATAGGTGGAAATCCAGCTGAAGAGTTTGACATGCAGAGTTATAAAGTATTGAGCATGATTTGACATTTTGTTTTCAGCAGAAATGGTTTGCTGTCAATGAATATGCCATTCCACTGAACACTTCCTTTTTTACACAAAGTTGTCAATAAGATATTTCTACACACTATAGGCATACTTAGAATACCCCAAACACATTCTGCTACTCCTCCCAGTATGGAGATACCAAAAGTGAGACTTTTTCACAGCTCAGTCACATGGAGAGGCCCAAAATCCAAGGAGTACCTTCAGACTTTATAAGCGGCCTTAAATAATGCATCTAATTTCCTGACTACCTATTACATTTTTGGAAGCCCTGGAGCGCCAGGACATTAGAAATACCCAAAAATTTACCCCCTTTTGGAAAGCAAACACCCCAAGGTATTTTCTAAGAGGCATGATGAGTCTTTTGAAGACTTAATTTTTTTTGCCACATGTTGGAAACTTGGAAAACACGTAATGAAAATGAAATGTATTTTTTTACACACAGTAGTCAATTTTAATAAAATATTTTCTCACATACACTATGGGCATACAACAATTACAACCCATAACACATTATTATGCTCCTTAGATACTCCTCAGTATGGCAATACCACGTGTGAGACTTTTTCATTGTCTGGACTGATTATGTACCGGACATTGTATCTTGTGTATCACACAAATCAACCAGTCGTATTAAAACCAATGTACTTTAACGGTGCCTTCTATACGAGCGGTCAGGGACTATAGACAAACCAGCCTAGCGGTACGTGGCTGCCCCTAGGAATGCCATGTGTACTGGCCAGGAAGTAAAGGAGGCTAAAGAAAAAAAAATCCTTTTTCTTTGGTTCCAGGAGTGCAGTTAACAACAAAGCCTGGGGAATGACGGGGAAGAAAACCCAAGCCTACTTACCAACCAGCTCGCAGACAACCAAATTCGGTTGTCTGCGAGCTGGTTGCTAAGTAGGCTTGGGTTTTTTCCTGGGCATTCCCCAGGCTTTGTTACCTGTTTTAGCCTTCCAATGCTGCTTACTGCGATAGCCAGTTATAGATGAGGGCGGTGGCAAGTTTTTTGTTATCATCCAGGAGTGCAGTTTTCCACAGGGATTGGCTGGGACTGGTGTCTTGCAGGAACATTTGGACATGCAGATGGGTCAGTTCACACACAGGCAGAGACATGGTCAGCATACAGGTAAAGGATTGATCCAGGCAAGCAAAAACTTGGTCAATAAATAGTCGAATCGGAAACACTGATTCTAGCTACGCTGGTCTGGTGACACTATGGCTGACGTGGTAGTGATCGGATACTGGTGAAAGGCTGCGCTATTAGGGCTCATTCACATGTGAGGTTGAGGGGCGGTAAATCCTCAAAGTTGAGCCAGCTTTACCACCCCTCGGCGCGCTACCCCATTTAGCTGCAGAGGCAGTGGATGGGGGTGTACACCTGCCATGGCTGTGATGCTTAGCTTCGCAGTTGTGGCATATGCGACACCATAGTGACTCTGCACTACTCCTGAAAGGTGATCTGGATTTTTTTTTTTTTGCACACCGATTGTTACAGTGATGGTCACTGAAACGGCAATCTTTTTAGCTGTTATGAATGGCTTTTATGCATGACAGCTTGCTTACTATTGTTATTGCTGTGAATGGCTGCTCTGAATTGCCATGTACTATGTACTGTGATCAATCAGAGAGCACAATAGTAAGCAAAGTCATTCATGACCGTTTTACATGTGATCAGTCATAGCGATCACATGACACCTGGGCTGCTCGCAGCTGCCAGGTACCAGTCACAGGATCGCGCCACTGCTCGTGACTGGGAGGATGTCCCTGGATGCCCTCCCAGAACTGGAGAACCACCCCACGGCTGTATTTTCACAATACAGCGGTCAGGAAGTGGTTAAAATATATCTAAAGCCAAATCTTTTATTTTTTATTTTTTTTATATGTTAAAACATTTGTCAGGTCTTTTTTTGGGAGGGTTTCATTTTCTTGTCTGTCCTGTTGACATAACAGTTTTCTCAAGTTTTTTACAGGTTTGCTGGTGACACTTTTCTATTACTTTTTGTTTATTTTCAGTTGTTTATAAAAAGGCAGCATATAGCAAAAGTAACAGTTTGTTTCTATCGTAAAACACTATTTAAAGGGAAAAGTGTCTTCATCTTTAGATAGGAGATGTGTCAGTTTTTTCAGAGTTCTTTCACTTCACTTCTGTCCCATTTAAAGCGGGGGGTCCACCTACATCATCTAAAAAAAATAAATATTAAAAGCCAGCAGCTACAAATACTGCAGCTGCTGACTTTTAATACATTGCCACTTACCTGTCCCAGAGTCCAGCGATGTCGGCAGGCGACGCCGAGAACCCGCTCGGTTCTCGGCAGCTGCTGCCGCCATCCTAGGTGAGGGAATCAGGAAGTGAAGCGTTGCGGCTTCACTTCCCAGGTCCCTACTGTGCATGCGTGAGTCGTGCTCCGCATCGTAACTGGTCCCCGCTATCTCCTGGGAGCTGTGTGTTTCCCAGGAGACAGCGCGGTGGGGACAGGAAGAGGCGTAGACTCCCATGGGAGTCTATGCCGGAAGTGGGTGCAAATACCTGTCTTAGACAGGTGCCAAATGTGACACCGGAGGGGGGGAGGGTTCCAAAAAGCGGAAGTTCCATTTTTGTGTGGAACTCCGCTTTAACACAACAGGGTGTTACAGGAAAGTGCTCTGAAGTAAGATAAATCCCTCTTACACAGTTGTCACCAGAATAATGCTGATTTCACATTGTTTTGTTGTAAAAACGCATATGCGTTTTTGCCACATTTCTGCTGCATTTTGCTCCCGTGAAAATAAGGACCCATGACTCCAAAAAACGCAACTGTGGGTGCATTTTTGCCACTTTTTTAAATGTGTTTTCATATCATATCAATGAAGTGGTACGTTTTTTTTAAGTTGTGCTTTTTTTTTTCTTTTTTTTTTTTTTAATCTCCCCAAACATGCACGAAAAACGCAGCTGACCAGTGTGAAAAGCTACATGGGATTTAATGGTCATGTATTTATCTTCCACTTTTGGTAAGGTAGAAGTAGAGAAGAAAAACTGATTAGTGTGAAAGGGACCTAAGTTGCTCCATTTTGAGGATTCCCCCTCTATTTCTGTTCTGGTGACAAATTAAAATGTTGAAATTCCTATCACTTTCTGTCTTGGTGTCAGTGGTCAGAGGACTAATGGGTGAAAGGATGATCTCCATATCGGGGACACTGGCAGAAATATAAACCTAACAAGGGTTCTATGCCTTCACTACTGTATTAAAAGGAACAAGAGCTGTTGGCTCTAGATACCTTAACGTTTTGTGATGATTTGAAGATTTGCTAACCCTTTTTATTCTTTATCTTGCATAGTGTACCATCTATATTGCGCAGCAACAGATTTCGCAGGGATGCCAGAGCGCTGGACGAGGATGAAGAGTTATGGTTCAATGAAGAGGAGGATGAAGAGGGTGAAGCTGTTGTACCGCCTGTTGAAAAGTCTAAAGCAGAGGATGACTTTCCTGACAGTTATGAGAAATTCATGGAAACAAAAAAAGGTAAAGATTTGGTATTAAAGAGCTACTTTACCCAAACAGCTCTTTTGATTGGCAGGATTTGATCCTCTGACAGTGCTTTTACTTTGCCTGAGACCTCAGATGGGAGTTGTCCACCACCATGACCGGTGTGTCTGACTGAGTGTGGCTTTGTGAAACAGCCATGGTACTGACCTTGGTGATTTGTCTATTCTCAAAGATTCTGTTATAAGTAGAAACCTCTTTTTAGCAATACTTAGAAAATGCACTTGGGAAAGTGAAGATTTTAGTGTCTACAAATGACGGTATACAGTATATACTGGACTTTTTTATTTTTTTTTTTCAAGTAATGGCGGCGATCAGCGACTTATTGCAGGACTGTGATAGTACGGCGGGCATTCTGACACTGGCTTCCTGACACTGACATCACCAGTGACACCAATAAACTGCACTGTCACTGTACTAATGACACTGGGTAGGAATCTGGGGAAATCAAAGCGTTGACTGTGTGCCTAGGGGGTGTAATATAACTGCACTGTGTACTACTGTACTAAGATGTGCTACAAAAACTGGCACGTCGTCCCTGTCAGTAAAGAAATATCTGTTTACAACACAGATTTTTCTCCTGTTACTCGCTCCAGCGATTAGCGGGTTTCAGTCATGACTCATTGGCAGGGACCCAGTGATTGGCATGTAAGGGAGCCAGTGAGACCGTAACTGGGTGGGTGCGCATGCCCCCTACCTGGAAATGCAGAATCAGAAACTGTTCACAGTGAATGGACTGACGCAATTTCTTGTCGCCATGGTGACCTGGCGATTCTGATTTGTCGAGCCCTGTTGTATGAGCTACGTTCAATCCATTGAAGATGGCTTTGCTTTTTGACAAAATTTTTGGTTATTTGTTGTCTCCTAAAGTGTTACTAAACCCACAACAGTAAGATCAGTTTGTATATGCAGTAGGGTTGCACTGATACCGTGTTTTTTTTATTGGAGAGAGTACGAGTGCCGATACTTTGTGGTGCGTTTTGCGTCAGTACAAAAAAATTGCTGCAAAGAATCACGTGCGATTTGGCCTTACTGTCCAAATCGCATTTGATTCCCCCCCCCCCCCCCCCCCCCCCCCCCGTTGCGCGCACGTGTGTGTGTGTACCATGGGATTAAAGCGCCATCTAGTCAGGTTAAACAATGTTGGAACTCACAGTACATATCTGGTAGCACATCACGGCCGCTGAAGGTGCTCACAGGGCTGGAGGAGAAGTTCCTGGGACTCCTGTGGGTATAGGGCAGAAGTGATGTCCGCTTGGAGGCGGACCGCCTATACATCTCCAGCCCTGTGAGCACCTCCAGCGGAGCTGATTTGCTACCAGATATGTACTGTGAGTTCGATACATTGTTTAACCTGAATAAAAAAACAAATGCTCAGCACACAAACCAGACCACCTTCTGTTGATCTCTGGTGGGCTAATAGGGATTAATAGGATCCCAATAGTCCATGAAGTAATCACAATCTGAAGCCCATAGATAAGAGTACAGACAATCCCTCTTTGAATTTTAATGTGCAGCCCTTGTGAGGGCTCAGCTTAACGCCGGTGTAAAAAAGGTACAGTCCCATTAAGGTATGTAATTGTAAACTCCATGGAGAAAACCTTAAATGGTCTAAAAAGGTATTTGTTGCTGACATAATAGTCCAAACATTAAAAGGCCGCTGGAAGCAGTTGTTCCACGAAAACGTGAGCAAAGTAATATAAGGCAAAAAACAACCTGACAGCTGTGAACAGTGGAGTGAGACAGACCTGGGTGGGTGGATCGCTCTCTCTGACAACAAGGTGGACATGTGATGGGGGTGAAAGGCTGGGGAGATAGGCCAACCGTCCCCAGGGAAGGCGATGGTAGGACCCGTCTGTCTGCCGGTGCAAACCGATGAGTCACTTGGCAGGATGATGGCACTAGGGACGTCCCTCCTCCTCACCACACGATGATCCTGGAGCCAGGAAACAACAAGAAGGTACTCGTGGTTGTGTAGTGAACCTGGACCCAGGGGAGCCGGCAGAAGCAGCAGGTGAAAGGGCCGCCTATGGCACACACCGGGCCTCGATCAGCACAGGAGCCCATGGAGCAGCCTATGAACTGACACACCAATGGGACCGCTCTCCACACCCACTTCTCAAGTGCTAGATGGTGCTTTAGCCCGGGTTCACACCTATGCGAATTAGATGTGCGTTTCCCCGCATTTAATTCGCATAGTAGGAGAATGTGACTGGCTCCCATATCTCCAGGGCGGCTGCGGAGCGCACTGCACAAAAACGCTGTGCGTCTTTGGCTCCGTTTCAGGGCTGAATTCAGGCATAGAATCTGCCCTGATTCGTCCGTGAAACGGGGGACAGGGACGCACAGCGCTCCTGTGCGATCCGCATTCCGGTATAGTGTGAACCCGGGCTTAATCCCTTTGTATATACACATACACACAGGAGCGGTGGGGTAACTCCTATGTGATTCGGACAGGAATCACACAGCATTCCTGTTCAAAGCGCATACAATTCTTTGCAGTGCGATTTGCACCTATTCGTGTTGTAATGATGCAAATCACACCGCAAAGTATCGGTATCAGGAGCATTTGGGCGAGTACCGATACTCGCTCAAATGCTTAGCATCTGCACCGATACCAGTATCGGTGCATCCATAATATGCAGTAAAGCATGCTTGTTATACTCATTGCAGAACCTAAGGGGTTAATCCTCTGCATTGTGTAAAAAGGCCGATTGACCCTGTCTCCTCTGTTCCACCCCATCTTCCACTGTCCCCAAACAATCTCCTGATACAACAGAGTTAGGGATAAGCTGCACATGCTCAGTTTGGTGTGTATTGCTAGAGATTTTTTTTTTTCCTTGGGAGGGTGCATGTGATCAGCACAGGGCCAATCGGCACTGTCCAGACAGAGGGTCAGGGGTCCTGCAGGCTTATAGGGCAGTCAGAAAACTCCTCCTACAAGCTTTAACCAGACACTGATTGTTTAAATAAACTCGACTGTTTATATTTACTAAAGCTATTGCATTTGGATGTTCTGTGTACTGTGGGAGACTAGATATAGTGAATGCAGGGTCCTGGGTTTAGTAACACTTTTAATATGCTTTTGCTTACAGCACATACTTTCCTTTCTTCGCTTCCCTGCCTAGACTGGAAAGCCCTGTATATTAGCAGGGCCACAGACTACTGTCTTGGCTACTTGTGACAGCACTAGGCAGGTCGCCAGGCACCAAGCTTTGTCCCTCGAGAGGGGAGGAAGTTACATGCTTGCTCATACCTGTATTGTGCCGAGTACTTCATTTCAGTGGCTAAAATTGAGCAATATGGTGGCGAGGAAAGTTGACTTATATTGCTGCTGGGAAGGAGATGCAAAAACTGCTTAGATATGGTATGAAGTCGTTTAAATATTTCTCTAAAAGACATTTGGCTTTCTGCTCAAAAAATGATGTATTTTTATTTTTAGCTAAAGAAAGTGAAGACAAGGAAAATCTTCTAAAAAGGACTTCAGTAGGAGGTTTTAAGTTCACTTTTTCTCACTCGGGCAGTTCAGCTAATGGAGCAAATACTGCAAATAGTAAATCAGTGGCAGCTCAGACACCAGCAGCAGGGTCTAATGGCTCATCTTCCAAAAACATCAGCTTAACGACCACCGTAGCATCTGCCAAGGTAAGACTTTATATACCTGCTGGGTCATCACATGCTTGGGATTGTTACATGTTACTAGGGATTCTGTTACCCTTCCTAACCTTTTATGCATTTTCAAAGGGTCAGTCCACCCAAAAACTGTTACTTCAGTTGAACCTGTCACATGAAGGACACAGGAATTCACATACCATCTGGGTATACTGCAACCTACAAAAGGATTGGAATCTAGCAAACAGAAAAATCCAGTTTCTATATTGTACATCACAGGGCATCTTCATGTGATTTACGATTTATTGTGCCTCCTTCAGGTGATTGGACACTGGCAAAGAGACAGGAAATTCCTTTCCCAGCTAGGCAAGACTTAGTTATTTTTACCAGTATCTTAGATGATGGTCATGTCAGTGCAGTCTCTGCCAAAAAATCAGCTAACCTCTCAGTTGTTCCCTGGGATTAGAAGACTAGCTTTTCTACATCCATTATAAATCGAAACCAATAGGGGGCGCTACATAAACAAATATATCAATCCCAAATGTTCTTACTAGTAACAGAATTTCAGTACCAAATGTGAACGACCAACTCTCTTGTTTACCAATCTCCCTAAAAAGACATATCCGTATACCATATATGTGACTATATACACATATACCATATATTTGTGAAAAATACAGAAATCAATACAGAAGTAAAAAGCAGTATTAACAATATTAGTAATCCACTTGATCAAAAGGTGGATAAGATGAAATCAGCAGAGCAATGTATACACATGTATTTTTGTATTTTACGTATATATATATATATATATATATATATATATATATATATATATATATATATATATATATATATATATAATATAAACTGCGCTAAACAAAGATTATATGTGTTGGGGTGAGTTAATAGTGTGACCTAACACCAACAAAAATATAGTAAACAAATCCAGTAAATAAAAGTCCAAATTCCCAAAGTAGTAGGTATTCAGTATAAATGTGGATGCTGTTCCAAATGAGCTATGATTGCTCTTACCAGAACTCCAAAGGTATAAGCGGATGGCAAAAAACCCTTGCCAGGGCCTCTGGGGTATTGGACCAATCAGCACCGTCCGTGGTCAGATCAAAATCCCCTCAATGGATGCAGGAGAGAAGCAAACACAAGAAAAACTGGCCATAGTGTAGTATGTTAAATGCTAGACATGGACATACGAACATACCAATCACCCTGGTGTGCACATAAAAACAACCAAAAAAGGGGGGGGGAGGGAAGTGAAAAAACCCCACCACCGTGGCTGTAGATTGTGCTTACCGACTCACGGTGATAAACAGGCTCTTAGTAGGTTAGGAGCTGACATATAGCTGGCAAGGAGCACCTTGATACGTCCTCATTAGCCCGAAGTTCACATCGTCGGTAAACCACCCAGAATATAAATAATAAACTCTCCATGGTGAAGTACGTTTAAAAACGAATTTAATAAATAAAGTATTGCACTTACAGAATAAAAGCACTTATATCGCATAAGTATATGTCGCCGGCCGGCATACAAGCATGGAAGCGAAGCTCGTCCTACTTCCTGGTCTCGTGGTAGCGTCGCTGCGTGCGTACCCAGACGCGTTTCGTCATCAAAAGGACGTTCTCAATGATGACGAAACGCGTCTGGGTACGCACGCAGCGACGCTACCACGAGACCAGGAAGTAGGACGAGCTTCGCTTCCATGCTTGTATGCCGGCCGGCGACATATACTTATGCGATATAAGTGCTTTTATTCTGTAAGTGCAATACTTTATTTATTAAATTCGTTTTTAAACGTACTTCACCATGGAGAGTTTATTATTTATATTCTGGGTGGTTTACTGACGATGTGAACTTCGGGCTAATGAGGACGTATCAAGGTGCTCCTTGCCAGCTATATGTCAGCTCCTAACCTACTAAGAGCCTGTTTATCACCGTGAGTCGGTAAGCACAATCTACAGCCACGGTGGTGGGGTTTTTTCACTTCCCTCCCCCCCCTTTTTTGGTTGTTTTTATGTGCACACCAGGGTGATTGGTATGTTCGTATGTCCATGTCTAGCATTTAACATACTACACTATGGCCAGTTTTTCTTGTGTTTGCTTCTCTCCTGCATCCATTGAGGGGATTTTGATCTGACCACGGACGGTGCTGATTGGTCCAATACCCCAGAGGCCCTGGCAAGGGTTTTTTGCCATCCGCTTATACCTTTTGGAGTTCTGGTAAGAGCAATCATAGCTCATTTGGAACAGCATCCACATTTATACTGAATACCTACTACTTTGGGAATTTGGACTTTTATTTACTGGATTTGTTTACTATATTTTTGTTGGTGTTAGGTCACACTATTAACTCACCCCAACACATATAATCTTTGTTTAGCGCAGTTTATTTAATTTTAGTTGTTTTGTTGGTGTTGTCGCACTGTTTACTGCTGCTTATCCTTTTGTGCTTCTAGCGCGGATTTTTTTTGTTCTATATATCTATATATATATATATATATATATATATATATATATATATATATTGTGTGTGTGTGTGTATATATGTATGTGTGTGTGTATATATATATATATATATATATATTATACTAGAGCTGCACAATTAATCGTCAAGAATCGTTATCGCGATCTTGACTAAAGTGTTTCACAATTCTTTCTATGCAAAAATTCTCTCTGCTCTTCTGAAGCCACAGCCCTCAAAAGAAAGGAAGAGAAAAACCGGGCAGTCTGCCAAGAAAAAAAACATTCTTTATCAGTTGAACTTAAGTATAAACATTGTAACAATTTGTCAATGGAGTAGACTTCCTGTGTAAGTGAAAAGTTTACCCACTTAAACACTAAACCTTTTTCTGACATTTGTGGGTTTCAAGTTAAAATCATTTATTTTGTTTGCTAGAAAATTACTTAGAACCCCCAAACATATATATTTTTTCAGTAGACACCCTAGAGAATAAAATGGTGGTTGTTGCAATATTGTATGTCGCACTGTATTTGCGCAGCGATCTTTCAAATGCAATTTTTTTTGGAAAAAATTACTTTAATGAATTAAAAAAAAAAAAAAAAAAAATCTAACCAGTAAAGTTAGCCCATTTTTTTTTTTTTTTGTATAATGTGAAAGTTTTACGTCGCGAGAATCATGAGAGAATCGTGATCTTTTTATTCTAAGCATAAAAATCGTGATTCTCATTTTGGCCAGAATCGTGCAGCTCTAATATATAGTATACGGATACGTCTCTTTAAGGAGGTTGTTAGTTCACATTTTGTATTGGAATGTTGTTACTAGTAAGGACATTTTGGATTAATATATTTATGTAGTGCCCCCTATTTGTTTTGATTTATAACAAGTGTATTTATTTACACTGGGTAGGCAGCTTATAATTGAAATACACTGTGGCGTGGGGGTTTTTGTTTAAATATATCACATAAACTTTCTGCATCCATTGCCCACATCTTTACTATGCACAGAAGGATGGGTACCCAAGCCTTGTTCAGGACATGCAGGGAAGGTTGTCAAGTTGCTGGTTGGCACTGGACTTTGCGTGATATAATGCCCTGTGGACCAGCAGGGTGCTGTGCAGGGCAATGATTCACAGATTCACAGACCTCCCCCCAGAGGGGGTCCTGAGGTGTGGAACAATGAGTGCCCTGGCAATAGCCCTGCTGACACCTTCTCACCTACCTATCCACCAGGGTAGGACAGGACAGTTGTCAAGCTATTTTGTGTTTTTTTTTTTTTGTTTTTTTGCAATTACATTTTAATGCACTGTAATAAGGATTCCTACCAGAGCACTAAACAGCAGGAGCGGTTTTTAGGGGAGGTCAGGGAAGCTCCTGGGGACAAATGCAAGGGACAATGTTTTCTCTGTCCCCTGCATTCATCTATTGCCAAGTTAGGCCATGTGCATGCACAGTATGATCGATGACATCACAAGTGGGGCAGAGCCGATCGCTTAAAATTGCATGTGGCAACAGCAGAACAGTGCTGTGGGGCTACAGGGCACTACAAACCCAGTTTTAAAGAAACATGCGTGGCGGTTTTACTAATGGGGAGGTGGAGTACTGGTGAAGGTGGAAGCTGACTGGTAGGAGGCTTATTCCCAGAGTAACCAGCGTGTTGGTTATATTTTTGTGTAGTGCACTCTTGGCTGACTTGGGACTGCTAATTCACAGCAAGGATCCTATTGTTAACTGTTTGTAGGCCATATCTTAGTGGCGGCAGAGAAGGGGATTTAGAGGGTGAGGAATCTCAAATACCTTTATCAGGCATGGAGGATGTAGCTCCCCTTGCTATATATCCCCTGGGGGTCAGTTGGTTAGCTCTGAGTCCCTTCATTTGTATGTTTTTTCTGCTACTTCCAGGACACCTTCCTCCAGTTTCTTTGTGTCAAGGGAGGAATTCTTATCTGCCATTACTGATTTACAACACCAACTTTCTGGAATATTCTGTGTCTTTGATCATCTTTGTCGCAAGCAGAAATATTTCTCACCTCTTCCCTCCATAATAATGGTTGAGGAGGAGGACAAGAATTTCCCAGTAGTAGGGGATGTGAAAGAATCTTCATCTGGAGTACCTATTCCGGAGGAACCCCAGGGTCAAGTGTTGGCTCAGACCCAGAAGGCCTTAGTAAGTTTACAGCTTCCTGAGTCCTCCTCTCCAAAGGTTACAGGATTTGACACGTGGTATTCACCACAACATCCTTAATCCTTTCTGGTTTAGGCTCATTTTAAAGGATGTTTTGTACGTGGATTGGGTTCACCCTGACAAACGTGTTCATTCCGACAAAAAGGTTTGCTTAGCAATACTCCATGGAAAGTGCATTCACACGAATTGAGTATGCCTTCAGTGGATCAGGTGGTTTCCTGTCTGAAAAAGACCTTGACAGTCCCAGTAGACGAGGTCCCAGTTACTTATTGAAGGCTATTTCATGGAAGATTTAACACTGGACTTGGAAATCTCTTGCATGGACTTTTTTCCAATCTTCAGTTGATCCGGGTTTGCCTTGAGTAAGATCAAAAGGTCACATTTTGGCCTTAGGGGTCCTGTTTTCAGGAACGAACTGCTTCACATTCTTTGGTGCTTGCCTTTTGTGTAAGGGGTCATGTTTATTGTCCTGGGATATTTCTTCTCTGATCCTTCAGATCCTATTTCTTCTCTGATCCTTCAGATCCTATTTCTTCTCTGATCCTTCAGATCCTATTACTTCTCTGATCCTTCAGACTAGGAAGGTTCTTTTTCTGGTAGCTATTACTTCCGCTCCAAGAGTCTCAAAATTGGCTGCCCTTTCCTGTTTCTTGTAACGGGAATGGAAATTGAAGTGCCACACAACTGCTAAAAGGTCCAGATACAACTTTTTTCCTTTAAATATCAGGGGTACAATCCAAAAAGGTAGCCAACATGTTTTGGGGGTCCAAGCACCCCCTTTATCAGGGCTTGACTGGCAACAATGTGAACTGGACCTAGAATGGTATTTTTTCCAGTGTAAAGCACAGGCCTTAGCAGCTTGTTTCAAGACTGGGATCTCATCCATCATGACTGTCGGGTCTTATTTAAGTAGGAAATGGCTGGGGCAACATTTGCATTTCTTGTGGAATTCTTCCTCCATGGGGTACTGCTGAGTAAAATGCTTCAGATTTGAAAAAGCCTTCTGCGAGTGAACCTAATCATTATTCATCACTTCCTGCAAGTGTGGATGCATAGGAAAAGATTTGGGATTCTTAGGCAGCCAAGAAGACCCAAATCCCAGGTAAATGCCTGGTTCTATTTGGCCAGTCCATTCACCTGAAGGTAGCAGTATAACCATGTCCATATGAAGAATTCTGTGATGTACAGTTAAGAGCCTCATTTTTAAAGAAGTTTGTTTTTGGGGTAAAGCAGAACTGAAGTCCCGCTGTAAAAAAATGTAGAGCAAGGCAGGCTTTTATTGCACAAGAGACATGCACTGCCTCTTCTGCAATAGAATCCCCCTATCTGCCTGCTCGCCATCTCCTCCAGCACTCCGATTTGTATGCACAGCTCAGTTTACAGTGCTAGGCCACTCTCTGAGTGGTGGGATGACAGCCTCCTGCACATGCGCAGGGCAGGGGTGACATTACCCCCCGCCCGCCAATGAAAAGGCCAGAAGACCAACACACAGAAAAAGATGCTGGCAGCTGTTGGACAGGTAAGTATAAAAAAAGTTTAGTTCCACTTTAAAGTAATTGTGTGCAAATACAAAAAACAAATATGTCCTAAAGTTGTCAATAATAAGATCATTGTGGTTATTGCTGCTACAACTTTTTTTTTTTAATTTATTTGACTATTAGACCACCTCTTTCAGCACTTAGTATTGCTAGAAAGGGTGGGAACTTTAACCAAGGCCCTGTGATTGTATAATCCTAAAAAGTTTAGTTGAAACTAAAGACTGGTGAGCTTCTTTCAGAATACTTTGTGATTGATTGTATTACCAGTAAGCTTGAGGCTTCATTACAATTTTGCTATGGGGTCCCCTGTAGTTATATCTGTCTGGTGCTATGTCATTCTTAACTTGCACTGTTTTTGAACCAAACAGCAATGTTTTTAATGAATATCATCAAGCTGACTTTGTTTTTGTTAGCAGGGAAGTCTTATTGGCTTGGTGGATTATCCTGATGATGAAGAGGAAGAGGAGGAAGAAGACACGTCCCCAAGAAAGAGACCACGGCTTGGATCTTAAACTGATGCTCATCAACATTAGTTGTGGATTAACACGGCAACTGATGTCTGAGTGTTCAGTGCGAGTCAGGACAATTTCCCTTGAACAATATGGAAGTAGCCAAACTCCGCTAGAAGGTTGTCGAAGCCAAGCTTTCCTGGGAGCCCTTCCAGCGAATCCTTGTAGGGTTAAAAGGGGTTTAAATGATGGGTTAGCAACGACAACCAAGATGATTGCTTTAGTGCAACTCCAGCATCTTGCGTCTGGGATGGGGAAGGAATGGATCATTTAGAAGGACATCTATTTTAACGTTGCAGGGTTACCCTAAAATGTATGTCAACTAGATGAAATAAAAGCGAAGCGCTTTCAGTTGCATACTGGTAATCTTAATTTTTTAATGGTGCTGGCCATAGTGTTTTATCAGTTGCCTATTTTATATTAAAATATATATATGTATAAAAAAAAAACCTAAGGGAAGGAAATCTATCACTGAAGGCAAAAGAAAAAACACAATGGAAGTATAACCTCGGGACCATTCTTTGTAAATTCAATTCCCGCCTGGAGTGGTAGGGATGGGAGGGGGATGACGCATTGTAGTGCATGTTAAGTTTTAAAGAGAACGAAGAATCTTTTCAGTGTGTATTTTATTAAAAAAAAAAATCTAAAGAACAGACAGATGTAATAAGTAGCCCGTCCTGCATAACTGCACTTCCACTAATACTGATGCCAAGGATCAGTAGCTTCCGAATTTTAGTCTGGAAACTGCCCGGTCAGCCACCTTACCAGTGCCTCAATCTCTTGCAGTGTTACGTTTTATGTTACATGAACAATGTGTATTTGTTGTGTTCCCTTGGTTTGAGAACATCATAGCTGTTTTTTTCTTTTTGTTCATGCTATACATTTAGGACTGAATTCAACATGGCTGTGAAAAACTATACCAAAGGGTTAACACCGCAAGCAGAGAGTTACCAGCAGCCATTTTGTTCAGTAACATTGAGACTAATATATGCAGCCCACAGTATCTTCAGCAAAAGGTGTAATGCAGCTGCTTTTAATCCGTCATTTTATACATAGGAATCCACAGCACATTCCATGGATGTAAATGGATAACGATAAACTAACAATGGCTTTGTAGTTAAACAATTTTTTTTTTTTTTACCCGAATTGTAAATAATTTAATATCCATCGGTATATGATCTGAGATCATGCTGAAGAGCTTATTCCCTCTATCATTTAAGACATACCCCGGACAGCCTCGGAACCTTACTCGTCCTCTCGTCACGTCAGCAAATCTGTTTCTCTTGGAAATAGTTGAAGCAGTTTCCTAATTTTGGAGATTTTGTAGTTTTAATTATAATTTTAGCTATTGGTTGGAAAGATGGGCTGTCTGTGTAGATATGAAGTATAGTTCTTTTTTCCATAAGAAAACAGAAGTTTATTTTGTATTAAATACCACTGTACTTGTTCTACACCATTTGTATACATGTGGTGATATTAATGCTGAACTGTAAAATTCAGGAATTAAAATGTGACCCTGTAATTCCAAAAAAAATTTTGGTTTGCTTGATTTGGTGTGTAGGGGCTGATTTTAACCTGATTATTAAAGAGGTTGTAAACCTCCCTGTGTAATTTGTAAGCCTTATTCTAGGCTTACCTATAGGTACTGTAAATATCTCCTAAACGTGCACCGTTTAGGAGATATTTACTGTATACTGCGCTGATGATGTCATCGACGCATGCACTCTGCAGGAACGGCCGACCCGTGCCGTCTCTTTAGGAGCATGTGCCGTGACCGGTGGCTCCCGCGCGTATGCGCAGAAGTGACAGCCGGAGTCCGCGGCCCCAGAAGGAAGCGGGGCGAAGATGGATGCGGGCTTCAGTTGCGATGCACATTATGCCTTTACTTTACAGGGAAGAGGAAAAAAAAAAAGTGTTTACTTTCTCTTTAAATACAGTAGATATGAAAGGGCATTACCAATAACCTAGCTTTTGTTATGATGTCTCAAATGCCTCTACTGTAGACATTCAGTATGTGCTATTCAGATGTCTGTCCTTTCATGTTTAATACGTTGTCGCATTATGCCGCGTACACACGATCGGAATTTCCATCGGAAAAATCTTGGGTGGTTTTTCCGATGGAATTCCGCTTAAGCTTGGTTTGCATACACACGGTCACACAAAAGTTCGCTGAACTTTCGACTGTCAAGAATGTGGTGACGTACAACACTGCGACGAGCCGTGAAAATGAAATTCAATGCTTCTGAGTATGCGTTGAATTGTTTCCGAGCATGCGTAGGAATTTTGCGCGTCGGAATTGGTACAGACGATCGGAATTTCCGATCTGAACTTTTTTCGACCGAAAAATTGAGAACATGTTCTCAATCTTTTGCTGGCTGGAATTCCGCCAGCTAAAGTATGGTGGACCATATACACGGTCGCATTTTTGGTCTAAAAGCTCTCATCGGACTTTTGCTGGCGGAATTTCCGCTCGTGTGTACGGGACATTTATAGGTGAGCAAAGGGGATGGAATGACAGTTCATCAGCAAGTGAAACCTATCTTTTACCAGCCCCGGAGGAAGCAAAGTAGCTCAAGTGTTCTCATCCTACACAATGCTGTAAAGATGTCCAATAATATTTTATGCTGTGTAAAATCCCTTTCTCATAGCCAATTCAGGGACACTGCAATCTCATTAGGATACCATTGGTTATACTGCCACCTACAGGAAGATTGCAATCTATGCAAGAAAAAACTGAGGCCAGCCCCCCTCCCATACCAAGTCTGCTTAGCTGTAACCAGCAGTAGGAAGAAAGGAGCACAGTGAAACCGAGAGGGGAGGAAGCTATGTCTGTTAATGGACTAAGACATGTCATGGCAACCTGATGTGTGGGAGTGACCTATAATTCATCCTGTAGAGGGGAAGTCAGGTATACCTTTTGCTTGGAGCACTAGAAGGGATTGGTAGAATCCAGGAGCTGGAGTGCTCTGTCTTGCAAGCTTGCTGGTTAACAGTCCAGAAGGAGGATTCTACTGGTGTTTAGCAGGTGGTGTCTCTGGCCAGTACTATAGCCATACATGGGTGACAGGCTGTGGAAGGCGCACACCCCTGCTGGGGTCATGTGAGTGCATATTGTTTAATTTTCAAACGTTTTTATTGCACTGGTGGTGCGCTTTCCTTTAGTTCCAGATCACAGGTGACACATGGACTCTCCTTGGTTCCTCTCTGCTTACCTACAGTAAGACCTCATTCACATAGGGCATGCTATACTGTATGCCACTTCAGAGTCATGTTTACCCGCATGGTGATGTACAGGTGTTCTGTGTAGGCAGTCCCATTGATGTCACGAATGCAGCTACTGTCCCAATACGACATCCTTGTGGTTGCAAGTCCCCAAACACACTGTGTGAATCACTTTAAACCACCTGACCCTCCAACTACCTGAATCCAGATTTGTAAATAACAAAAGCCTAGTTTAGCACTCCTTTTTGCATTCTGCCTTGAGGTGCAACATGCCTAGTTCTAGACACTTGGTGGACATTCCTGCTGTACTGGGCGGCTCCAGCGCACTCTACTAAATATTCCTGGTCTTACCTGCAGTGTGCCCAACACCAACAGTAGCTCCTAAAAGTGCTGTCCCCTGTCTTGGGGCCAATAAGAATGCCAAGTTTTCCAGTGCGTTTGCTGTTCAGACTATTTCAACTTTTGCAGTCATAATTGAGAAAACCCCACCATGTTTGTGTTCCAATTCACACAGCATACCTAAATATTTATTTAAAACAGAGCTAAAGTCTCAATACTTGCCTGTCCAAAGGTCCTGCTCCAGTATTTTCTTCTAAGTGCTGGTCTTTGGACCTGTTCATTGGCCGGCAGGGAATGGCATCACTGTTGTGCATGCACAGGCAGTGGCCTCGTTGGCAGGGTGCTCTACAGGTCCAGGCCGGTGATTCCCCTGGAAGGGAATTGAGTCCCTAAAGGCCCTGTGTGGCACATCCCCTGTCACGGGTGAATTTTGAATTTGATATGGCTCTGCAGTGTGGTGAATGCAATGTGGAGCTGCTGCAGTCCCTTGTGGTGTCTCTTGGGTTTGTGGAGGCTTTGAACAGTAGCATACTTTTTTTTTTTTCCCCTATGGGTGCTATAGAGGCAGTGGTGGTGTATAAAAGGGTGGCCTGGTACTGAGGATGACTCGGGCACAAATTTTCTATAAATCAGCAGGATTCATCCTAAGTCTTCACCATCCTGCCTCCAACCAATGCTGACTGCCCTGATGCCAGCTCATCTAGGCACAGCAAGTACAGGGGCACTTGTCTTCTTTGGAGGGTGTTGCTACACAAGTGTTCAAAGCCCAACACATCTCCCAGCTGAGTAGCATGTTCCCCCTGGAATATATAGTTCTAATCATCCCTCAGAAAGGGGAGGCCGAATGCCTGCCATTATCTTGTATCTCCACGGTTCCAGGGGTGCAGTCCTCTTCCATTGTATCTAGGGAGGAATTTATTACAGCCAAAGCTTGACTGTGCGGTCATTACTCAGAGGTTCTTGCATGGTTGGGCTGCAAACATGGGTGCTCTCCTTCCCCCTCTTTTTGAAGGAGGATGAGAAGTCAGAGGATGTTCCTCTGGAGGAGGGGGAAGAAGTGGAAGCCATTGAGGACTGGGAATCTGCTGTAGATTAGTCCTCACCAGGAGGAATCTTTGGGTACATGACTGTCTCAGACACAACCACAGTGCTTATAATTCAAGGATTTATGTCAACGCAGAGTGGTACCATGACAAATATATTGTGCCTCATGTAGCGATATTGGGTGAATAGAGAAAAAATGGGACTTTAATGGCACCACATCTTTAAAATAGATTTAAAAATAATAATTATTGAAATTTAACAAAGTTTAAAAAGATATGTAAACATATTACATGGGTATCACACTACATTTTCTTATTAGGTCCAAGTAAATTTTACGGGTATCACCATCAACCCTTAACGTGTAGGTAGGGAGCTCCTAATTAAGTACAACACATATGGAATACAGAAAACAATCAGTTTCTGGGTATCCAATGGTGGCTTTTTGAGGGGTGGTGATGTCCAGCTCAAAATCTTGCTCGACATGTTTTGTGTGACATACGCTTCTTCAGGAGCTTAAAATTACTAACCACTTGCCGAGCAGCCGCCGCAGTTTTACTGCGGCAGGGTGGCTCTATTGCGCAAACTGCCATACTGCTATAGCACTTTGTGTAATGATATGGTGGGCGCGTGCACGGCGGCGTGCGATGTCCGCCGGCCCCCCATGATCGCTCCACAGAGCAGAAGAACGGGGATCTGCCAGTGTAAAACTAGAATGAGACTAAAACGCCATTTTAGTCAAAAGACTATGACTAAAACTAAATTGCAATTATTGAAATGTACTGGAGATTTAGTCCACTAAATATAACTAAAATAATTGCAGAAGACTAAAACTAAAATGCCATTTTAGTCCTAAGACTAAAATTAACACTGTGACTCAGTCCACTTGTCAATTTTTCACTCTTGGGATGAAGAAAAACAAAGAAAGTTGGAACATAGTCTGCTGCCTTCCTTCAGGGTTGCCCAGCGTTTGGTTCCCTCCCTCGGTGGTTTATGAAGGTAGCAGCAAATGGCATTGTCCGACCGCTCATTTACTGGGTGACCATGCAGGAGAGGGTTCCAGTGTAGGAATGGCAGTCTTATGGCTCTCAGTTCCAGAATGTTGATGGGGTGTCTCATTTTGTGTGGGGACCAAGTTCCCTGGACAGTTAGGGAATAGTAGATCCCTTCCCAGAAGTTTGCGTTGGTCGTTACAACCTTTCAAGGAGAGGGAAGGAAAGATTTTTTTTTTTTTAGAGCCGAGTTGGAATTCCACCATAACTAGGAGAGCTTTGCCTGACTGGACAGCAGCAGAGGGTGATCCAGAGAAAGGATCTGCTTGTCCCAACATCATGAGAATGCTGAGCTGCAAAGGTCTGTAGTGGAACTGAGCAAAAGGCAACCACCTTGATGGGATGGAGACTACCATGAGGCCCAAAACCTTCATGCAGAAACAAGTCCAGGGATGTCTAGTGGACCTGAGAGCCAGATAACTATACTCTCAAAAGAAATCTTTTCCTGGGCTGTGTCTAGGATCAGCCCCAAATACTTCAAGAAGTCTGCCCTCTAGCTCTCCCATTGCCTCAAGATCATCATCCATCCAAAAGTATGAAGGAACAGAAGTGTCCTCTGAATAGTTGATGATGGGACCATGGTGAAAAAGACTGGCTGAGGGATCTTTAGTAGTAGTTCCTCCAGGTATCCTGTGACATGGAAGCCCTGAGATGTTAGCAGGGCCAGGAGTGGAGCAAGCTGCTTTGTGAAGACTATTGTACAAATAGGGATCCTGGATGTCCACCGATGCCAGAAAAGCTGAGCAAAATTATGACAGATCTTGTGGATTTTGGGGGCACAAAAAGGTATCTATTTAGGGAAATTAGTGTTTAGGAAAACTATTGAGTGGACTCTGAAATTTAGGATCCACTATATGGACAATTTTTATTCTGTAGACTCCATTTCCATTCCAACGTTTTGGAGGAATGAATACCTGGTTAGGATTTGGTTAATCCTCATGCAAGGCACATGTAACTAACTTGCAAGTGCAAAGGAAAACTGGATTTTTGTCTTGCCTATAAAATCCATTTCTTGCAGTACATCACAAGACACAGAGCAGTTTCAAGAAATCCTTACAGCATGTTTATGAGCCACCTATAGGTGATTGGACACGGACAGTAAAAAAAAAAAGACAGGAAGCCCACTTTCCGGTATAACCCCTCTCCTGCCAGGAAGGCTTCAGTTTAGTAGTAAGCCATAAACCAACAATGTAAAAGGTAGGGATCTCTGTGTCCCGTGATGTGATCCAAGAAATTTGATTGTTTACAGCAGTGGTTCTCAACTCCAGTCCTCGGGACCCACCAACAGGCCAGATTTTAAGTATCACCTTGGGGAGTTGCAGACTAGAATACTGCAATCACTGAGCAGCAAGTGATATCACCTGTGATGTATTTCAGCTATCTTGCAAACCTGGCCTGTTGGTGGGTCCTGAGGACTGGAGTTGAGAACCACTGGTTTACAGGCAAGACAAAAATCAATTTTTTCTTTTTCACACAGTATGGGATACAGAGCAACTTCAAGAAATCCTTACATCAGGGATGTCCCAAAGTAATCAAATTAGGGGAGGGCAACAAGCCCCAAAGACAAAACAATCAAAAGGTCAGACCTGCTTATGTAGTGGCCTGCAAAACACTGTGGCCAATGGCAGCATCCTCAGCAGCCCTAATGTCCACCTTTGTAAGGGTGAGGACCGACAAATAAGTATTTATTGAAACTGTTCTGTATCCTGTGATGTAAAATAAAGAAAACCTTTTCAGACTATGATCACTTCTAACAAAAGGAAAAAAAAATATTATTAAATACTAAAAAATTCAACATAACTGAGTTAAAACATGAGCTCTGGTATACACAACCTCAACACAGAAAGATGTCCTTATTTTACTGGCAGAAAATAACTTTTCAACTTAATATTACTGCCCAGAAAGAACCCCTTTTTCTATACATACACATTTTTGTATCAGTCTGATTTCTTCTGCTGCCTGAAAGCCCCTTGGGAGCAATTTTTTGTTATATATAATTTGGGGCGAGCAGCACTTTTTTCACCCATGTGGGTAGGTACTTTTCTATGAAAATAGGCATTTACAATTCTTATATGTATGCACAAATGTTTTGCCTTTCATTTCTATTTTAAACTGAATGGGTTGTTTTACATATAGTTTACTTTAAAGTGGAACTGCACTGCATCTGAACACCACAAACCAAAAATGCTTTTTCATTAAATTTTTTAATACTCAAAGCAAACTAACCCATCCATGTCTCCATTCTTTATTTTCATGAAAACTCATTTAAACACCCCCCCCCCCCCCCCCCCCCAGCACTTCTGGCCATGGCCATCTTGAGCAAGGGCAGGTGATTAATGCTGCATTTACTTCCTGTTATCCATCTGCCCTTAGCACAGACATGCATGCAGGAGGGTGTGCTTAGCGGAGAACCCCCCCCCCTCCTGAAGACTCTTGGGATGTGCAACATCATTGGCCTAGGGCTGGAAATCAGGAAGTTACTGAAGAAATGTAAAAAAAAAAAGTTTAAAACTAGTAAACATTATATAGTTTCCTCACTATTTAATAATGCTAGCAGTTTGAGCCCCGGTTCACACAGGGGCGACTTGTCAGGCGACTTAGCCGCCTGACAAGTCACGTCCCGTTCTGTACTACAGAACCGTTCTAATAGGAGCGACGCAAGTCGCTACGACTTAGAAAAAGGTTCCTGTACTATTTTTGGGGCGACTTGCATTGACTTCTATATATAAGTCGTTTTGCAAGTCGCCACTGAAGTCGTGTGAAGGTCGCCTCTGTGAGTCGGCCTGCAAGTTGTGTTGCCCCTGTTTGAACCGGCAGTAAGGATTAAAAATAGTCTGTGTTGACTAAAAGAGTGAAGTCCTGCTTTAAATAAAAACACAATGAGAGTGACTATCTTTTTTTCTTTTTGAATCGTATAGCTGATTACATAACTATAGTTGTACTTCAGACATTGCAATAGGCTTAACAATTTCAACTCATGATTTTACTTGACAATGAATATCAGCAAAATGCCAGAAGAAAAACAAAGTATAGAAAGGATGTTTCACCCAACATAAAATCATTTTAAAATTTAAAACACAAAAATAAACACCAATTAAAACAAGTAGGTTTTAAAAAGCATTACATTTATTTTTAAATTCAACATGTGTTAAAGAGGTTGTAAACCTCAGGGGGAAAAAAAACCCTGCAAGACAAAAGGCATTATGAAATACTTTCCTTAGAACGATGCCCTGAATCAGCATCGACCCTCTTAGCACAGAGCGGACATCTTCCACCGGAGTTACTTCTGGGTTCCCACCTCCAGCGATGTGATTGGCCGGGCGTCACTCCCACGGGAGCAGCTGGTCACATCATGACTCCTGAACAAATGGCACAAGCAGCCAGTTTCTTCAGTGCGCATGCGCTGATGATGTCGGCAGCAGCAAATATACTGAATATCTCCTAAACTGTAAGTTTAGGAGATATTCAAAGGTACCTACAAGTAAGCCTTATTATAGGCTTACCTGTAGGTAGGTACAAGTGGTGCAACAGGGTTTACAACCACTTTAAGAACCTGAATTTTACTTGGTATTAGCCTATTTTAATACCTTCTACAGGAGCACTCAGACTGGCAGAGGAGGGGCAGCACTATGAGCCAATCAGGTATGCTGCAAACACATTTACTGACAAGACAGAATGAGAAGTCATTAGCCTGCAGCTGCCCTTCATGATCCAGCACTCCACAGGCTGTATACATGGTGGTAATCAATTTGTATTGCTAAACTGCAGCATGGAAAAACCCCTGACTGATCTGTGTGAATTTAGGGACTGGATGAACATATATACTAATGCAGACCCCATACTGTATATGCATTTCAATTGTGTATTTAGAAGTTTGCCTGAACAGAGCTTTAAGGCCGGGTTCACATCGGTGCGCTGCAGTGCAATTGTATCATGTTTTTCACATGTGGTTTTAGGTGCGCTCCCATTGACTTCTAATAAACCACGGGTTTTCAAGAAAACACATCAAAGTCCTGCATGCTGCATCTTTGATGCGCTTTCAGAAAACACAGTCTAATAGAAGTCAATGGGAGCACATCTAAAACCACATGTATAAGCCAGATACACTGCACCGGTGTGAACCTGGCTTGTTTTTTTTCTACACAGCATGGATTGCTTAAAACTGAAATTTTGTGAAAGAAAAACTCATGAGCAGACTTCACTGACTGGCCACCATCTGTGTGACCAAATTCTCCCTGTTCTTTCTGTATGTCTTTATTGCAGCATTCCCTTCTTGATGTGTAACAGTGTGCTAATGCCAATGACAAAACTAGCAATATGAAAGTGGGCAGTAATGAGTAAAATCACACCTCTGGCAATAAACATTACCCTCATATCTTAAGATGGTTTATATTTTCACTACAGAACCCCTCAAAAGTAAAATGTACCAATTATATCAAAATATGGTGCTGCATTCTGTGTGCGCACACACAACAGCTACTCTATGTCATGTTTAACTGCATGAAAATATTTCCCAGCAACAGTGACTATTTAAGGCATACAAAATGTGTGTCACACACACACATATACATACATATGTACATACATACACACACTTGTATGGTGAAATATAATCAGTGCAAACAACAACTCAAATATATGTGCAAATGTCTACCAATAATTATCGTTTGCCTAATAACAAAGGCAGAGACTGCTGCCAACACCTTAAGTGTGTCCAAAGTGAGTCCAAGCTGTTGTATTTTGCTTATGTTTTTTTTTATGTTGTATTTAACATGTGATTGCGCTGCACTTATATTTTGCATACACAGATGCTTAGCTTTGGCAATAGATTAATGGAAGAAATGTGCGGTGCAGTGGCTGGCTTATTTATTAATTACTTCTTCTTTAAGTTTTTCAGCTAACTGCTTCCTTCTCTGTAGGTTTTTCTTTTCTTCTTCATCCATCTCCTTTTCCTGCAAAAATAAATAAAAAATAATAATAATCATATATAAATAAATATAGATATCTATAGATATAGAAAGATATAGAAAGATATTTATATACAGTGGGGATGGAAAGTATTCAGACCCCCTTAAATTTTTCACTCTTTGTTATATTGCAGCCATTTGCTAAAATCATTTAAGTTCATTTTTTTCCTCATTAATGTACACTGAACACCCCATATTGACAGAAAAACACAGAATTGTTGACATTTTTGCAGATTTATTAAAAAAAAAACTGAAAATATCACATGGTCCTAAGTATTCAGACCCTTTGCTGTGACACTCATATTTAACTCAGGTGCTGCCCATTTCTTCTGATCATCCTTGAGATGGTTCTACACCTTCATTTGAGTCCAGCTGTGTTTGATTATACTGATTGGACTTGATTAGGAAAGCCACACACCTGTCTATATAAGACCTTACAGCTCATAGTGCACGTCAGAGCAAATGAGAATCATGAGGTCAAAAGGAACTGCCTGAAGAGCTCAGACAGAATTGTAGAAAGGCACAGATCTGGTCAAGGTTACAAAAAAATTTATGCTGCACTTAAGGTTCCTAAGAGCACAGTGGCCTTCATAATCCTTAAATGGAAGACGTTTGGGATGACCAGAACCCTTCCTAGAGCTGGCCGCCCGGCCAAACAGCTATCGGGGGAGAAGAGCCTTGGTGAGAGAGGTATAGAAAAACCCAAAGATCACTGTGGCTGAGTTCCAGAGATGCAGTCAGGAGATGGGAGAAAGTTGTAGAAAGTCAACCATCACTGCAGCCCTCCAACAGTCGGGGCTTTATGGCAGAGTGGCCCGACGGAAGCCTCTCCTCAGTGCAAGACACATGAAAGCCTGCATGGAGTTTGGTAAAAAAAAAAAAAAAAAACACCTGAAGGACTCCAAGATGGTGAGAAATAAGATTCTCTGGTCTAATGAGACCACAATAGAACTTTTTGTCCTTAATTCTAATTCTGTGGAGAAAACCAGGCACTGCTCATCACCTGTCCAATACAGTCCCAACAGTGAAGCATGGTGGTGGCAGCATCATGCTTTGGGGGTGTTTTTCAGCTGCAGGGACAGGACAACTGGTTGCAATCGAGGGAAAGATGAATGTGGCCAAGTACAGGGATATCCTGGACAAAAACCTCCAGAGTGCTCAGGACCTCAGACTGGGCCGAAGGTTTACCTTCCAACAAGACAATGACCCTAAACGAAGGAGTGGCTTTACAACAACTCTGTGACTGTTCTTGAATGGCCCAACAAGAGCCATGACTTAAACCCAATTAAGCATCTCTGGAGAGACCTAAAAATGGCTGTCCACCGTTTACCATCCAACCTGACAGAACTGGAGAGGATCTGCAAGGAGGACTGGCAGAGGATCCCCAAATCCAGTTGTGAAAAACTTGTTGCATCTTTCCAAAAAAGACTCATGGCTGTATTAGATCAAAAAGGTGCTTCTACTAAATACTGAGCAAAGGGTCTGAATACTTAGAACCATGTGATATTTCAGTTTTTCTTTATTAAATCTGCAACAATGTCAACAATTCTGTGTTTTTCTGTCAATATGGGGTGCTGTGTGTACATTAATGGTGGTTGCACAAGTGTTCACACCCTCTTATAACTGGGGATGTAGAGGTGTTCAGAATTAAGCAATCACATTCAAACTCATGTTCAATAGGAGTCAGAACACACCTGCCATCATTTAAAGTGCCTCTTATTAACCCCAAATGTTCAGCTGTTCTAGTAGGTCTTTCCTGGCATTTTCCTAGTCACAAAAGCCATGGTCCGTAGCGAGCTTCCAAAGCATCAGAGGGATTTTATTGTTAAAAGGTATCAGTCAGGAGAAGGGTACAAAAGAATTTCCAAGACATTAGATATACCATAGAATACAGTGAAGACAGTCTTCAGCAAGTGGAGAAAATATGGCACAACAGTGACATTACCAAGAACTGGACGTCCCTCCAAAATTGATGAAAAGAAAAGAAGAAAACTGGTCAGGGAGGCTGCCAAGAGGCCTACAGCAACATTAAAAGAGCTGCAAAAATATCTGGTAAGTACTGGCTGTGTGGTACATGTGACAACAATCTCCCATATTCTTCATATGTCTGGGCTATGGGGTAGAGTGGCAAGATGGAAGTCTTTTCTTACAAAGAAAAACATCCAAGCCCGGCTAAATTTTGCAAAACCACATTTGAAGTTTCCAGAAGCATGTGGGAAAATGTGTTATGGCCTGATGAAACCAAGGTTAAACTTTTTGGCCATAATTCCAAAAGATATGTTTGGCGCAAAAAACAACACTGCACATCACCAAAAGAACACCATACCCACCGTGAAGCATGGTGATGGTGGCATCATCATGCTTTGGGGCCGTTTTTCTTCAGCTGGAACAGGGGCCTTAGTCAAGGTAGAGGGAATTATGAACAGATTCAAATACCAGTCAATATTGGCACGAAACCCTAAGGGCCCTTTCACACGGACGTGTCCTGTACGGGCTCAGCTTTGCTCAGCGGGGGATCGCTCCTTCGATCCCCGCTGAGCAGGCAGATGACAGGTCTGTCTCTGCACACTGTGTGGGGGCCGACCTGTCAGAGCGCCGCTCTCCACTAAGTGGGATCCGATAAAGACGGACCGTAGAGTCCGTTTTCATCCGATCCGATGACGGATGGAAAAGTAGGGTTTTCCTCCGTCGCACTTTAGCGGATCAGATGTCAGCAGACATGTCAACACTGACATCCGTCGCTCCATAGACCTGTATGGAGCGTCTGTTCAGGTCCACCTAAAAAACTGACAGGTGGTGTGAAAGGGGCCTTAGGCTTCTGCTAGAAAGCTGAATACGACCCAAAACATACATCCAAATCAACAAAGGAATGACTTCACCAGAAGAAGAATAAAGTTTTGGAATGGCCCAGCCAGAGCCCAGACCTGAATCCGATTGAAAATCTGTGGGGTGATCTGAAGAGGGCTGTGCATAGGAGATGTTGTCGCAATCTGACAGATTTGGAGTGTTTTTGCAAAGAGTGGGCAAATATTGCCAAGTCAAGATGTGCCATGCTGATGGACTCCTACCCAAAAAATTGAGTGCTGTAATAAAATAAAAAAGGTGCTTCAACAAAGTTAGTTTTAAGGGTGTGCACGCTTATGCAACCATATTTTAGTTTTTTTATTTTTACTTCCCTCCAACCTAAGAGATTTCAGTTTGATGTTAAATTGAGTTGTACAGTTTATAGGTCCCATTAAAGGTGGGAAAAGTTCTGAAATGATTTATCTTTGTCTCATTTTTTTACATCACAGAAACCTGGACATTTTAACGGGGGTGTGTAGACTTTTTATATCCACTGTATGTAGATAGATATGGTGCTGTCCACCTTCATGTAAAAACTACTCTATTAATTCAGATTGGTAGAGATGACACCCCCAAACAGCTAAGGTGTGAACCGGATCCCCCAGCACTACTGGGTAAGCACTGTTACTCCCATCAAGCGATTCATATTGATCTTTAAGGACTCATTTACACTTGCTTCGACTTTAATACACATTAAAGCACCTACCGCATCAACATGCTTGTTGGATGTGCTTTGATTATGCTTTGGTGGTGCTTTTTTGAAGCTTTAAAGTGTTACTAAACCCAGGACTTTGCATTCACAATATCTAGTCTCCCACAGTACACAGAAACACAATTATTTTAGTAAATATAAACTGCTAAATACCTTTTCTCATCAGCAGTATATAGTAGTCTTATGACGTCTATCAGTGTCTGCTTAAAGCTTGTAGGAGGAGTTTTCATTCCACTCTGACTGTCCTATGAGGCTGCAGGACTCCTGACCCTCTCTATGGACAGTGCTGATTGGCCCTGCGCTGATCACATGCACCCTCCCAAGAAAAAGAAAAAAAAACACCAAACTGAGCATGTGCAGAGTTCCCCCCAAGGCTCTGTACTATCAGGAGATGGATTGTGGACAGTGGAAGAAGGGGAGGATCAGAGATGACAGGATCAAAGAGCCTTTTTTACACAATGCAAAAGATTAAGCCCTTAGGTTTCACAGTGAGTATAACAAGCATGCTTTACTGCATATACCAGTGTTTCTCAACTCCAGTCCTCAAGGCGCCCCAACAGGTCATGTTTTCAGGCTTACCATTATTTTGCACAGGTGATTTAATCAGTATCACTGCCTTAGTAATTACCACAGCCATTTCATCTGAGAGAAATCCTGAAAACATGACCTGTTGGTGCGCCTTGAGGACTGGAGTTGAGAAACACTGGCATATACAGATGGATTTTACTGTTGTGGGTTTAGTGTGTGTGTGTGTGTGTGTGTTGATTTGCGATTTGTTGTAAAGTTAGAACCCCAGCTCAGTAATACTCCCACAATTAGCAGCTCCCCAGCTCATTAGTACCCTCGTTCAGCAGATCCCCTGCTCAGTAGTAACCCGAGCTCTAATGCTGCCCCACTGAGTAGTAACTACCAGTTCTGCTGATCTCCCACTAAGTAGTAATCCTCCCTAGTTCTGCTGATCCCCCACTAAGTAGTAACCCTCCCTAGTTCTGCTGATCCCCAACTAAGTAGTAACCCTCCCTAGTTCTGCTGATCCTCTAGTTTGCTGATCCTCCTCACTCTCAGTTCCCCTCTCACATTCCACTATAGCGTTCGCATGTTGCACACCACGTGTGCTGTCTGCTAGTTGCTCCGTTTCAGTCCAGACCCCGCTCACCAGATGTGACGTCTGCACCAGACACTCCCACAATATATACACATGAACCAGAATTGACTCCCGATTATGGTCCGGGTCGCTTGTTGGTTTCTCAGTGCATCCTGGGATATCTCATACCTGCAATACCCCCAAAACAAAGCGATGCCAAAGCTGAATAAAAGCCTCTCAAAAGCTGCAGGTGCTGTAAGTGAGCTTTATCAGACTTCTATGGAGGCTTTCAAGATGCTTTGAAGCACCAAGAAAGCAACATGGGGTATCATTTTTGAAGCAAAGCTAAGCAAACACAATGTGTACACAGGACTGTAAGCTAACCATTTTATTTAGGGACAGGTGCTTTGATTGGCATTCAGAGTGCTTTAAAAAAGCCTGTCCAATTACCACATTTTGAAGCAATTGTAAACGAGCCCTAATACTGTAGGGTTGCATTAACAACTCTGTGCTTTTATGAGTTTTAGGGTCCTGTACCAACATGCCTTTGTTGACATCAGATGGGTCTAGCCTGACCACAGAGTATTTTTTCCTGGATCCCTGCACCATCACACTGGGCTCCCAAGCCTTTGAGATATTTCCTGCAATTAGCCTCTGTTCCAACAGTGTCACACCAGACCTAAATCCAGAGATTTGTTGTGACTTTCATGTCTTAGTAAGTGTGTTCTAGGGCTTTCTCAAGGGGAGTATCTTTAGGGTCGTGGGTCTCTATTTTTTTGTTCCACTAAGCAGGGACATTATGCATTAAACATTTATGGGATATTTCCCCCTAACCAGAGGGACTCACTGCATAATTACTCTGTGGTTAGCATCTATGTTCCAATCATACCAAAATTATACAAATTTTATAGTGTTCTTCATGACTGCAATCCAAAGAGAAAATAGGTTTGTATTTGGAGAGGTCTTGGAGACTGCTATGGCAACTCGTATTGCCAGTATTGTCGTTTAAATAATCCCCGATACTATCCCTACACACTTTGATCTTAGATAATTTGGTGATTCCATAAACTAGTGTTCTGAGCAAGTTACCTGGCTGGAACATTGTGCCTTTTCTTTACACTCTTCAGGGATGTGTGGCTTTTTCTTGGAATCCAACTTCCTTGATAAAAGTTCAGCTCTTCTCTGCTTCAGGTATTCAGCACGTTCTCTAAGTTGTTCCTTTTCTACCTGGGTCAGGCTCTGGACAGAAAATTAATAAAACATCTCTTTATCAGGTTCTAAAAAGAAAAAATAAGCTCCACCACTTATGCCCACACAGGAGGCTAATAACTAGGGCTGCAACGAACGATCATTTTCATAATAAGTTGGCTGGTTATTGTTTCGTTCAGATAAAAACCTCAGTATGCCATTTTGCCTTTTATTTTAAATAATTTAGTGACCAAAACGTTACACACAAACTGCAGAGCCCCTGGAACAGTGATAGTGAGGAGAAAGTTTGTGGGGGGTTTTTTTGGGGTTTTTTTTTTACAAACTATGTTACCTACAGCAGAGAAGATGCACTCTGATGGCATGGATTTCTCTTGAGTACTCTTACACCAATTCAGAGGGTCTCCCCTCCTTAGCAAGGGGCTTTTCTGAAAAATAAGCCTGGACTTAATTTCTTACTTGAGTATTAATTAGGGTTGCACCGATAGAGATACTAAGCATTTGCATGGGTATCGGTATTCGTCCAAATGCTCCGATACCCGAAACCTTCTGGCTTGGTTCTTTCAGCTGTCAGCAGGATTTCCTCACTAACAGTAAAGTAAAGTATGCCAGCAATTATTCGTTGTTAAGGAGTGGGGTCGCCGCGCCTTTAACAACCAATGACATTTCAGCTGTCCGTGGGATTTCCCTCCATGCCCCCTCCTCCGCTCCCACCAGCTGTCACCCTCCACACAATTACATTGAAGCCCGGCCTCTTCTATATCAGTACACTGGGGCTGGTCAGAAGGGCTGCTGCAGATTAATCCGCCTAAACCCGAAAGTGGTTAAATAGTCCGCTTTCTGTCCCCCGGCACCCACTGACCTGGAGAAGGTCTTTAAAAAATAGCTGTACAGCGGAGAATTTGCTCATAGATACACAGAATTTTGGAGTCCCCGCCCACTCTACCTCTGGCCCCCCACTGAGTTCCCCCTAGCCCCAGTTGCCCAGGAGGAAGGAGCAGGACCAGATGTATCAGCAGTGCTCAGCTGGTCCCAGGCACCCAGCTCCAGATGATCCACCTGCATGAGAAGCTGCATCCCAACCACCACAGCCCTCAACCCCTATCCCACCCCACCCTCAACTACCCTGCCCTCACTTACCCTACAAAAAAAAAAAAAAAAAAGTATCAGCACACGTACTCCGTGTTAATTTTTTTTTTTTTTTATTGGTGCATCCCTAGTATTAATATCCTTTTCATGTTGCCCTTTTAATCTCCTCTTCACTGCTGCCCCAGACTCAAGGAGTGAGTCAGGAAGAGATGCTGCAGATGTTGAGAACTCAGCAACTCTAGTTGAAGGTGAAGTGTGTGTGTGTGTGTGTGTGTGTGGGGGGGGGGTAATATAAATCTTTTTTACATTAAAGTAGTACTAAAGGCTCAGACTTTTTTGCATTTTTAAGTATAATGCACAATGCTGGTAAACCTTAAAGTGTTACTAAACAAATGAATATAACATTAGTACATCTGCACCCCTGCAGTACCCACAACCTATAAATGTGTTTTTTTTTTTTCATTAAAATAATAGCGCTATATACCTTTTTAGATGATCGTTATACAGCAGTCACGTGATATAATGCAGTGTCCGGTCGAGCACTGAATGTTCCTGAAGGAGGAGATTTCACTCTTTTCTCCCCTTTCTTCCTCTTCACACAGCATTCGAGCAGCAGCAGGAGCCATTGGCTCCTGCTTCTGTCAATCAATGCACTGAAGAGGAAGTGGGGACAGGCCTAAGTCCCGCTGTGTAAGTCTATGGAGCGCGGCTCCATAGACACACAGGTCGGGAGCTAGCATGCACCGTTTGTCCCCATAGCAAACAGCTTGCTATGGGGACACATAAAAGGAAGAGGAGGATTGGGGCCACTCTGTGCAAAACCACTGCATAGAGCAGGCAAGTAGAACATGTTTGTTATTCTAATTAAAAATCCCTGTCAGCATGTGAAATGTGTTAGATTATGGGGATACTGGTGGGGGATATACTTGAACCATCTGGATCAATAAAGCTGTTGACGGCACCTTCCTTTGGATTGCTTGCAGTAAATGTAGATGAGCTCTGAAGTTGTGGAGGCTGGAGCTGCATTGGTCTTAGAACATTGTCGCTTGGTGTTAAATAAAAAATATTTGCTAGCAGAACAAGGTGCTTGTGATACAGCACCATTTTTACTTTTAGGGTAGGTCAGGTTTACTCATTGAAAATGTTACTTACAGCGACAGAGCCCTGTATGCCAGCCTCTTTTCTTGCTTGCTCCATCCAAGCTTGAGCCGCTTCTGAGCTACTCAGCTCTGTAATATGAGTAGCTGAAGAATTGTAAGGGCGCTCTTCTATTTTTATTGGCTGTTTTTTGGATTCTAAATACAAGGTTTCTGTTGGAAAGCAAAAGGGAAAATCTTAGAGTCTCACATACATAAACAGATGGTGACATTAAGAAAACCTATGTAAGATGAAAACCTCAGTATACTTTTACAATAATCGTACCCAAAACTGGATCCTCTATTAGAGCCCTTTCACACTGATCTGCAGGCAGAGTTGGCGGTAAAGCATCTCTAGTTTTAGCGGCGCTATTCGGCCACTAGTGGGGGGTGCTTTTAACCCCCCGCTAGCGACCGAAGAAAGGGTTGAAATGCACCCCTGTAGCGCCCCTGCCGAAGGTGCATCAGCAGCGGTGCCCATTCATTTCAATGGGTAGGGGGGGGGGGTACAACGCTCCGTCATCCGCCCCAAAGATGCTGCTTGCAGGAATTTTTTTTAACGTCTTGCCAGCGCAGTGTCCCAGTGTGAAAGCACTCGGGCTTTCGCCCCACTCCTCCCCCGTAAGTGAAGAAGTGACAGCGAGGCGGGCTCAGGCAGCACAGGGAGAGTCCAGAGAGGCGAGCTGTGTGACTACTGGTGGAGCATGCTATCAAGAAAATCTGTTACTCTGTCTGATCCAAACAAGTTACAAGTTTGTTTTAGGCAATGAGCATTTTCAGATGTTTAGCCAAGAAGAACACTTGTACTAACATTTGGGTTTTTTTTTGGGGGGGGGGGGGGGGGTTTCCTCAGTAGTGGCCACAGCCTCTGTTGGACAGACCGACATACACACGGGCCCGACATTCAGCATTAGGTACACACAGGCTGGCTGCTAAACCTCCCCCTCAGGGGACCCACCCCGAACATTCATAGCCAAAAGGCTCACGTTCCGCGATAGAGATACGGTTCATCCGCCTCACCAGAACAAAGGGTAATATTCCCTTCAAAAATGGCGAGATCAAGGTATTTCCGGACTTCTCAGCCGAGGTCCATAAAAAAAGGGCACAATTTACCGAAGCTAAACTGCAACTGAGGATTCGTCACTACTCCTATGCGATGCTATTCCCAGCAAGGCTTCGCGTCGGAGAGGACCGGGCGCACTTTTTTGATACACCAGAAGCTGTTTTTTCCTGGCTTGAAAACAAAGCGGCACCAGCTCGGGAACCCGCTTGATGATTCGGCTACTCCCAGTGGATGACCATCTGGTCTAGGATGTGTGTGAGGACACTCAATTTCCTCGAATCTCCTTGAACAACATGGACCAAAATACCCTGAAGGTACTGTGCGGTTCACTTTTGGCCCCTATAACCCAAATTGTCCTGCTCGATCATAGCCCTTTTATTATTGTTTATCCCATCCTTGGCTGTTCCCCCCTTAAGGCCGCACATCGATCCCATGGTGCTGGACTTGCTTTCTATGGCCTGACTTTCTAGCTTTAATGGCAAACTGACGACCGACATGGCATGGCATCTGTGACATGGCCTCGAAATTTTACATCCTTTCAATCCCCTTGTATACTTTATCCTGGTGTTCTAAGAACAGATGTCATGCTCTCTGTACTGTTGTATGTTCTTCAGCAGCTAATCGTCCCCCTAGCTGCGGGTGCCCCTCGGGGCCCTGCCATCCTTACTAATGATTGCAACGTGTATTGTTTGACTCAAGTTTGGTTTCCCTGGCCTGTCCAGACTCAGCTGACTACACCCGATATATACTCGGTGTGCTGTCTTGCCAGATACGCCAGAGTGTTCGTTTTTGTTTTAATTTTAATTACGTGGTGTTTTTTTTGTTTTAATGCTCAATACATATCTGATGTGCACAAACTTATTGGTGGTTATGGTTGCATGATGGCGTGGATGGTATACAATACGCCGAGCCATCCTGTGCTGGTGACATGCCGCAATTCTGGTGGCTTATGCTGTAATATCCTGCCCTGGCGGTCCTGGGTTTCGTGGGCGGTCCTGCATGTCCCCCTAAACATGGGAGGGGTATGCGGGACGGGCGCACGGGCTCGGGATACTAGGACACTAGATGCCTATGCCCTATTAACATGCCTGTTATAAAATGTATTACATGGAATGTACGTGGCCTCAGAGCTAGACCCAAGCGTAATGCAGTCCTGTCCTACCTTAAGGCACAGCATGCAGGGATTATGGTATTGTTAGAGACTCATCTCACAGGCCAACTTTTGTTGGCACTTAAAAAGCCACGGGTGGGTTGGCTATATCAAGCCCCCTATACTACAAACTCTAGGGGTGTGGCTATCCTGGTGGCAAAAACGGTGCAATTTGTACTACTGACGCTTAGATCTGACCCCCAAGGCAGGTTCTTATTCTTACATGCCAAGGTAAACGGCTTAGAACTTCTAATACTAGCCATGTACATAAACCCCCCCCCCCCCCCCCATTCCAGTTCAATGTTCTGACAGAAGGGCTAACATTTATGTCTCAATTCCCTACCGTTCCTGCGATCCGGTTAGGGGATTTTAACAATATTGTGCACAAAGACTTAGACAGATTGACTTTGACACTTTCTGATAATCCCGCTCAATCTTATACTAGGTTTGGTAAACTTCTTACAGACCTAGCCTTAGTGGATACATGGAGGCACCGACACCCTACGGACAGGGCATTTTCTTGTTACTCCACATCATACAACTCTATGTCACGAATAGATTTAATACTGATTTCCCATGCTATTCTCCCCATATTGGGCGAGGTAGGTTTTAACCCACGTGTCCTCTCTGACCATGCTCTGTACTGGATTACACTACGAATAGACCCTTCCCCTAAGACATATACATGGAAACTTAACCCTTTTTGGCTGACGATTATTCCTGAGCTAGAGGACATTGGGGCTGAATGGGAATTTTTCTTCCAGACTAACAAAGATACTGCACCATTTGAGATGATCTGGGATGCTTTTAAAATCACACGCCAGGATGCCATTATCTCGGCGTATATCTAGATACCGTCAAAACTCATCTCAAGTGGTTAGGCAGGCAGAACAATCCCTTGCGGAGGCAGAAAGATTTCTTGGCCGATCCATCATCATCCACAGCGGATCAGTTAAAGCTACAAACTAGACTCGTAAATAGTCTTCATTTTCAAAAAGCTGAAAGGAAAATATTTTATAACAGAGGATATATGAATGTGGAGAACGGGCGGGACGTCTTCTGGCTTATCTAGCCCACTTAGACCATAGACCTCCTGCTGTGGTCTCTCTTCGTGCTGCTGATGGGGCACTGATTACTGACCCTGATATGGTGGCTGGGGAGTTCCGCTCCTTCTTCGCATCTCTGTATTCCTCTACTGCCAACAATCCCCGAGAGAAACTAGTGACACTCTTAGCTGATATAGAATTGCCCACTCTGACGCATGACCAGACTACGATGTTAGAGGCTCCTATATCTAAGGACGACATAATAGAAGCCATGTCTCTACTTAAACCATCTAAGGCACCCGGCTCTGACGGCCTCCCCCTTGAATTCTACACGGCGTATACCGAAACCCTGGTTCCCAGACTACATGAATTATTTTCCCATATATTTAAATTTGGTTCTTTGCCCCCTTCCATGTGTGAAGCCTATATTGTGCTAATACCCAAACCTGGGAAAAACCCAGAACTCCCCGAATAATATCGCCCAATATCCCTACTTCAATTAGATATTAAGATATTGGCCAAGATCTTGGCACTGCGCCTGAACAAGGTGATCCTTACCCTAATCCACCCAGACCAAACTGGGTTTATGCCAGCCAAAAATACAGCATACAACTTACGCAGGCTACATATGAACCTGCAGGCTGAACATGACCAACTGGGTTCCAGAGTAGTAGTGTCCCTTGACCCCGCTAAGGCGTTTGACTCCGTCAAGTGGGACTATCTTTGGGAATGTTTAACACGCCTTGGATTTGGGCCGAAGTACATTAGGTGGATCCAGCTCCTATACCAGAATCCGAGTGCCAGGATCTTGGTTAATGGAAAAGTCTCTGATCCCTTTCCCTTTTCTAGGGGTACCCATCAGGGTTGCCCTTTATCCCCATTATTATATGCTTTAGCAGTGGAGCCCCTTGCTTCCTCCCTCAGGGCACATCCAGGTGTCCAGGGGCTGAGATGTGGAGACTTGGTGGAAAAGATCAGCTTATATGCGGATTACATGTTGTTGTATTTAGCAGACGCCGGCCCATCCCTAAAAGTAGCCCTCGAGATTATCCAAAACTTCGGTAAATACTCTGTTTAAAAGATCAATTGGGACAAATCATTGATTCTTCCCATAGACATTAGCGTTCCCAATGATATAATGGCCTTGTCTCCTCTCCTTAGTTCCATGACATACCTCGGCATTGTAATAACCCGCACACCAGAAGACATTAGGCTTAATTTAGAGCCCTTGATAGCAGGCTTAAAAGCCAAAACACAGACGTGGGCTAAATTACCACTGGGGGTGATGGGCCGGGTAAACCTTATCAAAATGGTCCTCCTCCCCAAATTTTTGTACATTTTGTGGCATGCTCCAGCCTATATACCCCTTAGGATCTTTAAATCCATAGAGGCCCTTCTCAACTCCTTTGTATGGGGGGCGACCCGACATAAATTGTCCTGGCAAACACTAAAGAATCCCACAAAGCTAGGGGGAACGGCACTTCCAGACTTCAACCTGTATTACTTTGGCTGCGCAACTGTCTCACTTTTTCTTTTTAGACAAACAAGATAAAGAGGGATACCTAGCTCTGATATGTTCCCCCCACGCCCGTGGACCAACACACCCCTTCCAAATTCTTCTCAGGGACCTTAAGGGTACTGGACAGATGAGTGGACATAAAAGTTTACTGTATCACCATTGTAAAATATGGGAAGTAATAGGCCGCAAACTGAAAATACCACTCACGCATTTTCACACACCATTATGGGATAACCCTAGTTTGCAAGAACTGTTAACTGTCCCCGACTTCACCATATGGCTGAACCAGGGGGTGAGATACTTGTCTGACGTCTATTGTGATAATATACTTAAATCGTTTCAACAGCTCAAGGGGGAATTTCATCTTCCCAATTCAATGCACTTTCGATACCTCCAGCTCCGCCACGCCCTCCAAACACAATTCAGCGATGTCTCCCCTAATGTAGAACACCTTGATGTTCTGTGTATCATAACAAGTCAAGACTCCCGCAAACTTATATCGGCGTTCTATAACTCTCTACTCCGACCCTCTGCAACAACTTTAGCACATAACCTGAAAGAACGATGTGCCCGGGATGTGGGCGAGTTGGAGGACGATGAATGGGAAGATGCATTGAGTACTAATAAAAAGGTGTCCTCTAAAATATGTGATCGCCTTACACAACTCTACATTATGCACAGATCATATCTAACCCCTAGCAGATTGGCTAAATATAAACCTGACCATAATCCACGATGCGCTAGATGTGATAGCCCTGTTAGCACTTTCTTTCACCTTCTTTGGACATGCCCAGCAATTCAGGATTATTGGTCCCACATTGGTAAATTCAAACACGATGAGATGGGATCCCCCTTGACGCTGTGTCCTAAACAATGCTTGCTGGTAATATTTCCTGACCCAGATTCGGATAAATTTCACAAAATATTCCTCCAGGAGGTATTGTTCATAGCTAGGTTACTCATAGCAAGGAAATGGCTGCAAAACACACCACCAACGCTTCAGGAATGGATTTCAGCAATCAACCAGGTCTTGCCATATAAAAAAAAAGAGTTCTATGTTCACAGGGGATGCCCTGCTAAATATGGCAAGATTTGGGATACGTGGCTAGAAAATGCAGCCACATGCATTGATATATCTAATGACCCCTCGTAGTCTGGCTTTTCTCTAAGTATATCTACAAACTCTGTATCTGAGTTATGCGTGTACTTGTACTCACTATGCATTCTTCAATATCGCAATGCAGAATATATGACTTGTATGTGGCATGTAATCAAGCTACACCCATTTGTTGATCCTACATAATGTATAACTGTAATGATATTATATGTATATCATGTATGTTTCTATTTTTTCAAATAAATCACCACGTTATTTGTAAAAAAAAAAAAAAAAAAAACTGCTCCTCTCCCACCAGCTCAAAGCTAAGCTTGGGCCAAGTGACATTGCGAGAGGGTTGAATTATGCTTACACATTCAAATGGTCTCTAATGTCTGTACAATTTAAGTTTATTTGTAGCTTTGGAGAGGGATTCCTTGCAATATGGTTTAAAAGACACACATGAATCTTTACTCATTAAGGCTAAGGTAAATATGCAAATCACAGTCATTTACAGCAATTTAAATATGTTACACATTATTACTGATAAATATCTTCAGACTATCTAGTAGACAAAGTCTGAAAGCTGATGAGTAGATCTAACACTGCTGAGGAGTATATACAGATGTGGATTTACTAAATAATTTAAGAATTTATACAATAAAATGAGTGAAGATTAATTTCAATTATCAATAATGTACGGAAGAAATAAGTATACAGGAGATTTTCCATTCACTCTATTGGATAATTGAAAATTTTATTGTGCAAATGTTCTAATTTTTTTAATAAATCAGCCTCAGATGACATTGAAAAATTACAAGTAATGTATATAAAATGTATACTTAATACTGGGCATTTGAGAGAATATTTAGAGTAGCCAAGCTTTTAACCAGCCTTTTGGACACTGTTCCTCCTACTGACACCAATGATGGGGCATTATCTCTCCCACTGACACTAACAATGGGGAACTATTACATCCACTGACACCAACAATGGGTCATAAATCTTTGATGCCAAAAATGTTGCACTATTTATATTTAAATATTGGACATTTTTTCTTCCCACTGGCCACATTCTGCCACCCTAAGGGCTTGTTCACATATGTGCGTCAATACCCTGTGTTTATGTGGCATTTAAATGCCTCATGATCGCCCTTCAATGCCCACCATGGACACGGAAAAAAGAAGGTTAAGAGACTCAACTATGCATGGAAATATAGAAACTGGAGTGCAGAAAAACGGCAGCAGGTGCTCTGGACTGATGATTCAAATGTTGAAATATTTGGCTGTCGCAAAAGATAGTTTGTTAGCTGAGGGCTGGACAGCAGTACAGCAGTGAAGCATAGTGGAGGTTCCCTGCAAGTTTAGGGCTGCATTTCTGTAAATGGAGTTGAAGATTTGGTCAGAATCAATAGTGCCCTCAAGGCTGAGAAATATAGGCAGATACATATGCATCATGCCATACCATCAGGGAGGCGTGTGATTGGCCCCAAACATACAACCAATGTCATTAAGAACTATCTTCAGCATAAAGAAGAACAAGGAGTGCTGGAAGTGATGGTTTGGCCCCCACAGAGCCCTGACCTCAACATAATCAAATCTGTTTGGGATTACATAAAGAGAAAGAAAGATTTTAGGTAGCCCACATCCACAGAACATCTGTTGTTACTTCTCCAAGAGGTTTGGAACAACCTACTTGCCGAGTTCCTTCAAAAACTGTGCGAAAGTGTACCTAGAAGAATTGATGCTGTTTTGAAGGCAAAGGGTGGTCACACCAAATATTGATTTGATTTAGATTTCTCTTCATTTACTTTTTTTTTTATCAAATAAAAAAATGGAAACTACTAAACACCTCTATTTCTACAAGTATTCATGATTTATTTATAATTATATATATATATATATATATATACACACACACATACATATACATACACACACACACATATACATACATATATACATACACACATACACACCACTTAATCTCCAAAGGACAATAGCAATCACTGAGAAAAATCCAACCAAAATAAATGACCGTGCTCTCCACTGTCTGTCAACTGAGGGTGACTACTACAGTCACACAGTACTAATATAGATGTGATTCTTGCCCAGTGCAATGAATAATCCACCAGATCTAGAAATAATCATTGTATACCTTTATTGTTTTGTACAAGTTATACCCATTATCTCTCGGAGTTAAACTTAAAATATCAATTTTTTATTCAGACATGGTAAACTACATTTGTATATTATTACCTTTCTGTGAAGTTGTGACTGCAGCGGAAATGGAAGTTTTGGGGGGATTTTCTACTAAGTTGGCTGCATTTCTTTCCTGAAAACAATACGATAAAATGACAAAAACCTCTAATGTTTCTCTTAATTTTTTTAAATTATTTTACTTTGAGACTTTACTTACCTTCCTGTGCAACTGTTCAAGCTCATATTCCTCTCTTGATATTCTGAAAGGTGCAAAAACATATTTTACATATATTACTTACCCTTACTAAAACTTTCACAGTTAAAAAACACAAAAGATTGAATGATTCTTCCTACACATTACCACTTGCCTACTGGGCACTTTTACCCCCTTCCTGCCCAGGCCAATTGCGCAGTCATGCAACACTGTACTCAAACTAAATTTTTATCATTTTTTTGAGACAGAGCTTTATTTTGGTGGTATTTTATCGCCACTGGGTTTTTTATTTTTTTGTTAAACAAATGAAAAAGAGACCGAAAAAAAAAAAGGAAGATTTTTTGTTAGTTTGTTATAAAATTTTGTAAAAAAAGTACATTTTTCTCCTTCACTGATGTGCGCCGATGAGGCAGCACTGATTGTCAACCCTGGTGGGGACTGTTAGGGCTGCACTGATGATCAGTGCCCTGATTATCGGTATAGATGTCCCGTGTGGATTTGCCGGTTATCGTCTCTCCTCTCACGCTATCAGCGCGAGGACAGGAATGCCGATAACCGGCAAATCCTGTTTACATGATGATCAGCTGTGATTGGACACATTGATCACATGGTAAAGAGCCACTGTGATTGGCTCTTTACCACGATCTGTGATCAGCTGTGTCTAAAGGACACAGCAATCATAGATGCCTGCAGATGCGCGCCGCAGGTGGCGAGCGAGAAGCATGATCACGGGAGGGCGATATAGGACGCCCTCCTGGCAATGTGCGACCACACTGTAGCGGTCATTCGGCTACTCAATCCAAAGCTGTTCCCCACAGTACCTTGCTTGCTTTAAAACATCCTCAGACTTCTGGGTTGTATGACACCTAGGTCACTCAACCTAGAAGATTGAGCACATGGGGGAACGGCACAGAAAGTTCCCTTTAAAAAAAGGTAGAAATGCCAGTTCATACATATACCTATGCACTCTGTTAAAAGTACTACAATCAAATGGATATGCCAAAATATTTCTGAAACACACTTTAAGGCAATGCCCTTTGCAGGGAGTAAACTTGCCATTCACCACTCACTTTGCTTCCTGTTTTACCACACAAATAGAAATAACCATTTACCTCAATGCTTCAGATAGCAGTCTCATCTCTTGTTGTTCAAGGTCAGACATATTATCTGTACCATTCTGCAAACATTCTGGAAGCACACCTGCAGGAAAAAAAAGGAGATAAGATTTCAGCAATCATACAGCAAGAAAAAAAAAAAAAAAAAATCACATTTAAATGCATCAAGAAATAAATTATATAAAAGGAGGAAAGTGGTGTTTACTTGAAGCCACTACTCATGTGAAGGATTGCAGTCTACACACAGCACAGGTTGCCTTTAAAATTTTTGTGACAGAAAGAGTTTGAGGTAATGTAACAATTAAAACAATGTATAAAGCAACCATTGTCCAAAAAGATATAGTTTACCTTTATTTCTGGGAACAGAGTGAAGGTAAAGCTGGTCATACACTGCTTACATTTGTGGCTGATTCCAGCTTGAACTGGTCAAAAATTCAAGCTGTGGGTGTCCCTAGCATGTCCCTAGCATGGGACATGGGAATAAAATAGATTTCTTTTGTTTAACCCACAGGTTGAAAGAGAGAAATCTAGAAGTCTATGGCTCACTTAAGTGAAGTAGTTAAAAATGAGGGAAAGAGACAAGGCTCTCTCAGAAAGTTATGGGATTTTTGTTTGGAGGTCGTGTGACTGTTATTAAAGTGGGGTACCACCCAAAAAAACAAAAATACCTGAAAAATTCTAAAAAAAAACAAAAAACAAAAAAAAAAAACAAACAAAAAAAAAAAAAAAAAAACACATTTGGATATATATATATTTTTTTTTTTACTTACCTCTAAATGCCTGTTGCTAGGTGGTCCCTCGTAGTCTGCCTCTTCCTTTGCCTGGGCTGGTGACATCACTTCCCCCTCGGCACAGGAAGGGCTCGGCTCTGCTCCCTCCCTCCTGTCAATCATCTGGGACCCATTACAGGTCCCAGGTGATTGAGCGGCCAATCACGGCGCGCGGCGCCGCTCGCGCATGCTCAGTGGGTGCCAGGCTGTGAAGCCACAGCCTGGCGCCCACAGTTGAAAGCGCCGACGAGCGGAGGGGGGGGGACGAGCGGGGCTTCGATCCCCCGCATCGCTGGACCCAGGGACTGGTAAGTGTCCAATTAAATAAAAGTCAGCAGCTGCAGTATTTGTAGCTGCTGACTTAATTTTTTTTTTTTTTTTAATGGACCCCCTGGGTGGAACTCCTCTTTAAGGTGAGCACCAAAAACAACAATTAGTATAAAAATATATACATTTATTAAGGGATTTCAGATAAAAACAACAGAGCCTTAATACATATTGGGACCGTGAATTGATGCTTGATACATGAAATCAGATGCGTAGGTATGCAGGGGTAGCCAACATGTTTCGCAAAATGCTTCATCGGGGCACTGCATACATCTATGATTTCAGTTACATAAGACATGTCATTAGTATAATATCAAACATACAGTTATCAATTCATTAACAAAGATAAAAAGGAATTGTTTTATTACAGTACATTTTGTATAATGACAACATAAACTACATATGCTCACCTGGTCTATAAAAATGAATGACTAGAACGCAACATTGCACAGACATTCACCCATCATGGGAACACTGACTGGGGCCAATTCCCAAAGGAAGTCAGATCCAAACGGGATGGCCGATAGGGAGATTGGATCATGTGTGATTGCCGAGATTGAGATAATATGACAATCTGAAAATTGGATTATAAAAGTAATGTCTTATTTTTGTTCCTTATATTTATTATGATTAGATTGGTAAAACTTCCAAATTGAGGGTCAGGAGGAAGGATAAAGTAAAGTAATTTATGTAGTATATATGGTATGAATACTGAGACAATAAATCTCATATAGTGCTTACCCTGGGGTTTGCTATGACAGTGATGGGATGCATAATCAAATGCCAGATCCCCCCTGTGTATAATAAACCAACCATAGAAATAGGGAAGATACAAAGACGTAAAGCAGAATATAAAATCAGTGAAAAATATAATATCTAATCATAATAAATATAAGGAACAAAAACAAGACATTAAAATAATGTGTATTAGTACCCAAAACCCTCACTACTGTGCTTACCCTTCACTATAGTATTTCCCTGCTTAGATTAATAGTAACAACATGCTAACTCTCATATTTTGGTGTTATTACCCTTATTATCCAATACTACTATTACTTTTATAATCCAATTTTTAGATTGTCATATTATCTCAATCTCGGCAATCACACACGATCCAATCTCCCTATCGGCCATCCTGTTTGGATCTGACTTCCATTGGGAATTAGCCCCAGTCAGTGTTCCCATGATGGGTGAATGTCTGTGCAATGTTCCGTTCTTATTCATTTTTTTAGACCAGGTGAGCATATGTAGTTTATGTTGTCATTATACAAAATGTACTGTAATAAAACAATTACTTTTTATCTTTGTTAATGAATTGATAATTGTATGTTTGATATTATACTAATGACATGTCTTATGTAACTTAGATGAAATCATAGATGTATGCAGTGCCCCGATGAAGCATTTTGCGAAAAATGTTGGCTACCCCTGCATACCTACGCATCTGATTTCATGTATCAAGCATCAATTCAGGTCCCAATTTGTATTAAGATTGTGTTGTTTTTATCTGATATCCCTTAATAAATTTATATCTTTTTATATTAACTGTTGTTTTTGGTGCTCATCTTAATAACAGTCACACGGCCGCCAAACAAAAATCCCATAACTTTCTGAGAGAGCCTTGTCTCTTTCCCTACTTTTTAGCTATTAGCAGGGATTGTGAGGAATTTGTCTGTTTCTGGAAAGTGTCCAACTATATATTTATATAATAAGTGATGTAGTGTATGTGCTCAACAGCTGGCACATGACAGCGCCTAGTTTTGAACTATGTGCATATACTCACCAGCAGTGAGATTTAGTGAGAGATTTATTTTAAGAAGCCAAAGAGCATTAAAAAGTTTGAGATCACCTGCCACCAGCTGACTAAAAGGCAGATAGATGAGGAGATCCGGCAACTTGCACATCTGTATCAAAGTTAGCTACAGAATAGTGAAGAACAGTTTACATGTTTGAGCAAATTTGTCATAGCCTGGCTATGTAAACGAAACTGTTCTACGCTATTCTGTAGCTAAATAAAGACTTAGAAAAGGAGAGCCGGCAACTTGCACATCTGTATCAATCACATTCTGTTCCGGCCAGAGCACCAAACATTCGGGTTCCTCACCTGTCTATTCTGGGACCCTGAAGTGAGCGCTAGGGCTGAAACGAATAATCGATAATGAAAATCGTTGTCAACGATTTTCATTATCGATTAAGTGGTCTGCTAACGGCACACACCTTCCTCCCTACCTTTCAGTCCCGCCTCCATCCGAGTGTTCCAATCCAATACAATCCCCTGTGTACAAGCCAGCGCCGCTGTATACCTTTCTCATAGTGGCGCTCATGTGACCGGACACGTCTGCCTCTCTCCTCCGCTCTTCATGTCAGCACGTTATCACCATTGATGGGGCACCATTCTCTCCCCCCCCCCCCGCCCGGAGCACCAATGATGAGGCACTATCCCCCCCGAAATAATTATAATGGTTAATGGGGCACTTGTCCTCCCAGAAATACCAAAATAACTCACCTCACCTGTATTTTAAAAGCAAGCCACTACCTTTTATTATATCGCAGCTCGGCGCTCACGTGACTGTCTGCTTCTCTCCTCTCTCTCTTCCCTTGAGGCAGCAAAGCAGGCAGGGGCTGAGAATAACGTGCTGACCTTAGGAGCATTCATTTTGATATTTCTGGGAGGGCAAGTGCCCCATTATAATTATTTTTTTGGGGGGGGAATAGTGCCTCATCATTGGTGTTCCCCGGGGGGGGTGGTGCCCCATCGTTAGTTTTCCTGAGGGGGGGGGGATAGTGCCATCATTGGTGTTCCTGGAGAGGAATAGTGCCCCGCAGTCAATGGTGTTCCTGGGGGGGGGAATAGTGCCCCATCAATGGTGTTACTGGGGGGGGGGCGGAATAGTGCCCCATCATTGGTACTTTTTTGGGGGGGGGAATAGTGCCCCATCATTGGTGTTACGGGGGGGGGGGGATAGTGTCCCATCATTGGTGTTACTGGGGGGGGGATAGTGCCCCATCATTGGGGTTACTCAGGGGGGGGGGGATAGTGCCCCATCATTGGTGTCCAGTTTGAGGAATACAAAACCTCTCCCACCTCTCCTTCCCACACTCCGGTCTGGTTCCTCCAGCCCCCTTTGGTCCGGTCCTTTGCCCCAGCCCACTCCCCCCATTGTTGGGTCTGGTCCCTTGTCCAACCAAACTCCCTTTCTATCGCAACCCCCTCTGGTCCAGTTCCTCTCCCACCTGCCTCTCTTCCAAACTCTCTCCCTCCCAACCTACTCCCTCTAACGCCTGGTCTCCAAACTAGTTAACTCCCTCCCACCCTCCAGTACGGTCCCCGCTCCCATTCAGGGCCAGCCCCCCCACTGCATTGTCAGTAATGAATGAGGAATGTACTTTAGTAGTTATGTTGTGATGCAGTTTGAGTGTAACACTCCGTTTTTCATTATTTGAAATAAAAAAAAAATTTAAATGCAATTTTTTCGTTTAATGATTTTATCAGATTAATCGAAACAATAAAAACGGCCAAGTAATCGATTATGAACATAATCATTAGTTGCAGCCATAGTGAGCACTGCATCTGTTTTTCACCAGGTGACTAAAGACATCAGATAACAGTTGGACATACAAGTACAATCAAGCCTCACAAAATGTCTTGGCGCAACTAAAACCTTAATTGGGAAACGTTATATAAGCATTCTTATTTCAGGAACAAAACAGAGGGAAGAGCAAGCAGGAAGGCACGGGGAAAGTCTTAACCTTTTAAAAGCTATGCTGACACCTAGAGAAGGAATGGACAAAAAAATAAAAATTATTGTAGGCCAGCCCAGGATAACCCCCTTCTACCACCAGCACACTTAAGATTTATAATGATGCAGAATGTAATCATAAACGGACCAGTGTCTGTCAATGGACTCGAAGAAAAATAGGATTTTTAAAAACAGCTTACCTGTAAAATCCTTTTCTTTGAAGTACATCACGGGACACAGAGCCATAGTAATTACTATGTGGGTTATAGGCCACCTTCAGGTGATGTACACTTGCACGCCCTAAGATAAAAAGCGCAGTCCCTATATAACCCCTCCCACTACTGGGAGTATCTCAGTTTTGTAGCAAAGCAATACACGTGTATACCAAAGAAGGGAGGGACCCCTGTGTCCCGTGATGTACTTCAAAGAAAAGGATTTTACAGGTAAGCCGTTTTAAAATTCCTATTTTCTTATCGTACACGGGACACAGAGCCATTGTAATTACCATGTGGGATGTCCCATAGCAATGCCAACTGAAGGGAGGGAGACACAACAAAAAGTAGGGCAATGAGAGTCTAGAGGACTAATACTGCAGCCTGCAGTACCCTGCGCCCAAAGGCGATATCCTCATGACCTTTTACATCTATTTGATAGAATCTGGTAAATGTATTAGACTCAGTTGCGGCCTTACAGATTTGAGCCATTGAGGCTTGGTGATGCACTGCCCAGGAAGCACTAATAGCTGTAGAAGAGTGCGTTTTGATTTGAGAGGGTGAAATCCACCTATTTAACCATGAGCCTGAACGATTACTTGTCGAATCTATTTAGAATAGTAGATTTCGATGCTGCCTGTCCTCCTAATATAGGCCATTGCTGTGGCATAAACGGATTGACTCCTAACAGGACAATACCTTAAATGAAACGTTCAGGCCTCAGAACCAAGTGTTCAGCCTGATTTTTTTTTAAATGTGAATGGGCAAGGCCATTTCTGATCTAGGCCACTTCACCTGGACAGCTGCCTCTTTCAGGACTGTCCCCCAACCTAAACAAAAAAAGGTTGACATATGTTGATACGATCTCCCAGGTAACCGAAAGAAGGGTTTTCCCCCTCGCAGATTTTTGGACATTAACCATAAACTGAGGCTCCAGTGCACTCAGCCTACAGCACCTGGTATTTCCAGGTGGTCTTTCATCCGGGTACTAACGAGGCCCAACCCTGCTTAGCCTCCAAGAAATCGAGCGCTATCAGGGTGATGTGGCCGCAGGCCTTGGAGTCAGACACATTGGGAATATAGAGCTTGAATTCTCTGTTTCAAGCCGATAGGATACTGCTTTGCAGCAGTTCAGAATGAGACGGAGCATAAAGAACAGCCTCAAAATGAAGCCACCATCTTTCCCGACAACTTTACGCAAAGTTGAAGAGGAGAAAAAAAAAATCTTGCTTCGCCTACCTAGATCAGACCTTTATGGCATTGATCTTAGCCTGGGGTACGAATACCCTTTTCTGGATGTACCTATGATCAGACCCAAGTATTTTCTTCATGTTTTAAAGAAGATTCCTCCTAGGTTGAGAATCCGACCTAGATATTCCAGGTAGTCGAATGTGGTGACCATACTTTTGGTCTAAGAGGGCTCCCGACTGGTCTAACATGAACAGATCGACTAGGTAAACCATAATCGTTATACCTTGGGCCCTCAATCTGGCTAGAGAAGGAGCCAGAACCTTGTACTCGAGGTGTAGCAGCTACACCCTGAAAAAGAAGATTTTCCACTTTTAAAGAAAATATTACTAGTGAGCGAGTAAATAGGCATATGGAGATATGCATCTTCATGCAAAAAAAGGGAGAGATTATATTCAGCAATTGAATTTTAGATTTTTGAGATCTAGAATGTCCATTTGGATTTAACCAAATCCCAATCTCTGCTCTTACATGGGGCCACCATGAACACTTTTTGCCAAAATATGGTCCAATGCTAGAGAGAAAGATTTTTGTCTCTGAATCCTTAGGAACGTTTGAGAGAAAATGAGGAGACGGAAACTCTTGGAACTCCAGTTTGTACGTTGGAGCTTTTGAGGAAGTCTCCTATTCATCTTGACATTACTTATGGCAGATCCCTGAGAACTGTAGAAGAATTCTTCCCCTTCGCCCCTATTGAGCAAGCGGGGGCACCTCCTCATAAGGAGGCTACAGTATCTTGTAGGCTTCCTCCCTCAAGACCTCTCTTGTTCCTGGGGTTAACCCTGAGGATTACCCTTTGAACCGGACGGTGGAGGCCGTTGTGACTGCCTAGAGGCTGATGCCCCTGGCACAGAAGAAGGAATTTTGAAATAAAAAACACAATTAGTCCTTTATTTGAAAGGAAAAACGGGCATCTTTCTTTTGCTAGAAATTCTTTGGATATAGCCAAAATATCCCCAGATAGCTGTCTTACCGCAAAAGGGAAGACTAGCCAGGAGCTTCTTGCAGGACGTTTAGCGAAGGTGCAACCTGTCATAGCAACTATTACAAACATAAAGCTGCCTCCTGGACCCGCTGAGCAGGATAATCCTAAACACCTGTTAAAAATGGTTTCTCAATGATTAACCAATTATTGTCAGACACTCAACCTGCCAGAGAAAAAAAAAAAAGTGTTTTTTTTTTTTTTTTTCATATAGAAATTCCAACCTTTTATTCATTGGATCCCTAAGTATTTGAGTAATGTCTGCCGGACAAGTCAAACTAATGCCGCGTACACACGAGCGGACTTTACGGCAGACTTTGCCCGGCGGACTGGATTTCGTCAGACAATTTGATCGCGTGTGGGCTCCAGCGGACTTTGTTTTCTCAAAACTTGGACGGACTTAGATTTGAAACATGTTTTAAATCAATCCGTCGAAATAGAGTCCGGTCGAAAAGTCCGCTCGTCTGTATGCTAGTTCGATGGACAAAAAGCCACGCTAGGGCAGCTATTGGCTACTGGCTATGAACTTCCTTGTTTTAGTCCGGTCGTACGTCATCACGTACGAATTCGACGGACTTTGGTGGATTGTGTGTAGGCAAGTCTGTTCATTCAGAAAGTCCGTCGTAAAGTCCGTCGAAAAGTCCACCGGGCAAAGTCTGCCGTAAAGTCCAACCGTGTGTACACGGCATTAATCACAAAGGATATATAGTAGCGTTAATTGCTGATATACCCCGCTTAGTGAATTTTCTCTACCATAGGATAAAGTGTGAAAACTTTTTAGAATGGAAAATAATGCTCATCTGGGTGATCCTCCAGATACAAAAAAAATTTTCCCAACAAACAATGGAAAGGAAAAAGCATGCACAGCTTGAGGAGGCTTTAGCGAACCCAAACACTCAGTTAAGGGTACATAAATGTGGAGCGGATCATTCAGCAAGAAACTGTTACCATCAATCATACAGATTGTGGAAGCTGACCCTCCCGCAATTGACACCTCAGAAGAGGAGTCATCAGCCTCACCACGGTCCCCTGAGGGAATAGTCTTCTCTTGCCCCTAGTTCCTAAGTCTGAGGGTCTTAGGAAAATGGAAGAGAACCTGTCGCATCTTGACCACACTGGGATGCAATTAACCACTCTGGTATGCGATAAAAGTCGCTAAACATCTTTTTTTTTTTTTTAAAAACCTACCATGGCTGAGGAAAAAAAAGAGTAAAAAGAACAGGGGCTGCAGTGTTGAAAACATTTGCAAACATTTCATGGCCCCGATGCTCACTCTGACCAGCCACCCCCTCTCAGGGGAGGATGCCATTTGAAGAGTAGGCTTTCCAGAGCTTGAGGGAGACCCTTTTAGCTCCTTTTTTTTGGGGGTGTTTCAACCCCCCCTTCTGAATATAGCCCGATGCACAAAGCAGAGGTACTACCAGAAGAAATCGCATCCGTTGCTCGAGCAATAGTCAGCCACTGTGTTGCCAACCTCTTTCATGCCTCTCTACGCTCGTGTCCCTCCGCAGCTTGCTAGTGCTTTTAAAAAACAAACACTCTTTCCTGCGCTGGGCGGTGAAGGATGCCAACGTTTCACTAAGCCCCACCCCCTCATTCGCCTACGGCCCCCTCCTCTTTCAAAAAAAGTTTTTCCCGCACGAGCACAGGCCTCTGATCCTATGGGATCTTACAGAGAGGGGAGAAAATTGCGAGGAGAGCCGGGAAGTCGCCGAGTAGTGCGGCGTGCTATTTTTTAAAACATTTTTTTAGTGCTTTTTCCTCTTGAAGGGGGGTAGCAAATGGCACAGGTGGGGGACGTCTGGTGGGGAGGAAACCCCCCCCAGACTTACCGGAGGTCTGCTGCTGGCTGGAGGAAATGGAAGCTGCTGCTTCGGACACATAGCGAGCTCTCTGAGGGAGCGTGAGAAGGTACGTGCTCTATAAATCCCCCAGTGGTGACAGATAAGCATGACAACATTTACTAACTTAAAGGAGACCTTTATAAGAAAATTCAAAAAATTTCTTAGAAAAACTCCACTTACCTTTCCCGCCGCAGGGTTTTCTGTGGTAAAATCAACAGACCCAATCTTCACCCTTCACGGTGGGTTCCGTTAAACCTTCAGGAGCCGGGGATCCTCAAGGAAACCCACAATCCTGGACCTGCAATAGCACCACCGCCAGTAAAACTATGGCCTTACTACCAAAAAGTACTGAATCCCGGGGTCCAGCTCTCTAAAAAGAGAAGCGTTACAGGCAAAACCTTGTTTCTTCGGATACGAGGCCCGGGTAACGTTCAATTCGGCCTAAAAGACATTTTGAATGGATACGGCTGCATAGCTAGCCCCAGCAAGGATTGCTCCAGAGGAGCACAGCACAGCACATCTTCACTCGTGACCAACACCTTAGACACTGGCGAAAAAGATGAGATACTCCCAGTAGTGGGAGGGCTTATATAGGGAGTGCACTTTTTATCTTAGGGCGTGCCAGTGTCCATCACCTGAAGGTGGCCTATAACCCACATAGTAATTACTATGGCTCTGTGTCCCGTGATGTACGATAAATAATTTTACAATGAATTTCCTTTCTGTCCATTGAAGGACATAGCACATCTTATACCTTCAGGACATCCAAAAGCAAGCCAAATGCATGCAATTTGGATCATCTAGAGTTTCCAGAAAACCATGTTAATCAGAGATTGGTGCTTAGTGGAACATGGTTTCCTATTAGAAAATGGATTGTACAAAAGAAAAAAAAAAAAAATCACCTCATCCACTGAAAGTGGTGGGTAATGGCAGTCCATATGGATGAGGGAGGAGGGAGGAGGGAGGATTAACTAACTTTTGGGCAACACAAAAAAAAAAATATAAATAAAAAACAGAAGACCAGGTGGCAGCCTTCCAAATCTGAGTAACAAGTGCTTGATGCCAAAGAACCCAAGAAGCACAGATCTTACTTATGCCGCGTACACACAAGCGGAATTTCCGACAGAAAGAGTCTAATGGGAGCTTTACATCGTATATTCCGACCGTGTGCATGCCCCATCGGACTTTTTTTGTCGAAAATTCAGACGGACTTAGATAGAAACATGTTCTATATTTTTCCGATTGAACAAATTACTATATCGGAAAAACCACTAGTCTGTATGCTGTTCCGACGCACTAAAAACAATGCATGCTCTGAAGTACGAGACGGAAGCTATTGGCTACTGGCTATTGAACTTCCATTTTTCTAGTCCTGACGTACGTGTTGTACGTGACTGCGATCTGGACGGTCGGAATTTGGTGTGACTGTGTGTATGCAAGACAGCTTGAGTGGAATTCCATTGGAACTCCATTGTAAAAAAACTTCAGAGGTTATTCCGACAGCAAAACCGGTCATGTGTACAGGGCATAAGAAAGACTGAGTGTGCCATGACAAGAAAGGGTGAAAACCTGATCCTTGAAACCATAACCTTGGATTATGGGCTGTCTGATCCACCTAGAAATAGTGGAACAAAAAGCCAGAGCACCCTTACAGGGTCCATCTGGGATTACAAAAAAGGGAATTCTAAAAGGAAGCCGTGGCTGACAGACTGTCACAGCCCCAGCTACATCTTGACAATGAGGGCAATTTCCTTTTGATGAACTGTTGCCAGACAGGTACAAGAGAACAATGTCATGGTTGAGGTGAAAGGGAGAAAACTTAGGGAAAAAGGAAGTCCTGGCACTCAGCACCACCTTGTCCCTATGCAAAACTAGAAGGGGTTTAATGTAGAACAGGGCACCCTGGTCAGATACTCTTCTTGCAGAGGTGATGGGTACAAGGAAAAACCACCTCATCGGCAAGAGAGGAGAATGTCAAACACAGATTCTGAAGCGCAGTGGGAACCAGATGCAGATCCCATAGAGTCAAGGGGGAATGAACAGGAGAAGCTACATGGAAACTCCCTGTAGATAGGTCTTAATCAAAGAAACAAGACTGAAAAGGGTAGAAAAACTTTTCCCTTGATAGTGCTAAGAGACAAAATGCTGGTCTAGATTCCTCTGCATAAAGGGGAGGATTTGTCCCACGGAGAAACACCTTGGGTGGGAAGTCCTGACACTCACACCAAGTGAAGTATGCCATTCTTTAGCTTTGTAGGAATCAGATTTGGGGATGCCGGTCTTTCAAAGCCTGGGTTTCAACAGCCATGCACCGTTAAAGGCAGCAACTGCGAAGCAGGTTTGTAAATTGGTCCTTGAGACAAAAGATCCTAACAATCTCTGTCAATTGTCTATGCCCGATATCTACATGGTGGACAAGGAAGGATTAGGAAGTTCTGCCCAGGACAGAATCCTGATGGTTGATGTAGGCGACCATGACATTGTCTGATTGAATTCAGTTCAGATGACCTTCCAGCAGGATGGTCCAATGCTGCACTGACAGGCAAATCACCCAAAGTTCTAGGATGCTGATTGGGAGACAAAATTACTCTGACAACCAAGTCCCCTGCACCAACAGGATACCCAAGACTCCTTCCCAGCCCGACAGGCTTGAATTTATCTAAGGACTTCCTCCGATTGCAAAGCTCAATTCCAGAGCCACTAGGTCAGGGGCAATCGTGAGGTTCAAGGAAAATGAAAAGAATGTTGCATTGTAGAGGTCTGAAGGTTCGACAACAGGAGGACAGAAATCAGGTCATGCTTCTGTACATTCTCTTTATCCACCCGCCAGGATTCTCATTGTCAGAATATAATCTCTACAGTATAGTCTGTTTGGCTGAGAGTTCTGGCCCTCCTGCTGCTGTGCAGGGACTGATATGAAGACCCATTTAGATACCAATACTAGTTACCATTTAAAGTACAACTGAAAAGGTATATAACTGCATGAAATAAAAACATAACATTACCATTTCTTTTCTGAATTATTTGAATAGCTTGTAACTGTAGTTCGATATTCTTCTGCAGCATCATTTCTTTAAAAGTTACAAAATCTTCTACGGCAAACACAGGTTGCAACATATTCTACAAGTAAAAACAAGAGGTAGAAGCCTGAAACAAAATATCACTTAGGATGATAGTAATCCTTTGTTCTCTGGTTTTAACAAGGTTATATTAGGAAATCCTCAGTTTCTAAGCTTCTTTAAAAGAAAGAAATTCCCACATAGGTGCTCTTCTATGTGCACTCCTTTCCAATATTCAATCACTGCCTTTGCAAGGCAACAACTAGGTTGGGCATTTATTCTGGTCCCAACAAAAGAATAAGAGCCAATGCTGGACAGCCGTATTGGTTTTAAAACAGAAAATCCAAAATGCTCATCGATAGGAATATGTTAAAATGTTATCATGCCATTACTCTTTTTCACCTTTTTGTTAGATGTATGTGTTTAAGAGTCCAGTCTAATGTTAGCAATCCTATTAATGCATGCAGGAGCAGGAAAACGTGATCTAGGCTGCCTAGGCTGGAAGCTCAGGAGCAGCATTTTTTTTCCACTAATGGAAAGAAAGAAAAAAAATTATATAGGATGTTTGTAGCTGCTTCCAAATCCCTTTCTTGGAGCCTATTAAGGGACACTAGAAGTCTTAAAGTGGATGTAAACCCGAATTTTTTTTTTTTTATGTCATAATGTAGAGTATAAGATTTCCTATCATTTGAGCCCAGTCTTGCCATAAAGAGTCAATCCAGCTCTGAGCAATCCTCTTTTATTGTTCAGTGAGATAAAACTTGACAAACAGAGAAAAACTTTGTCAAATCCTCCCCCTTGCTGTGAGTGACAGGTGATTTACATATCTCGTGCACTAGCCTAAGACATGCATTATTTTTTAATTCCCACCCCCACTCCTTTCTTCAGCAGCTCTGCAAGCATTTTGCTATTCCACACCTCAGCACGATTTGGCATGCTGAAGTCATGTGGTTACTTTCCTGTCTTTTCACTGGATGTTAGAGATCATAGCAGAAGTTCAGTAAGAAATACACAGGAGAAAATGCATATTGACAAGGGGAGTGTAGAGGTGGGCGGGGAGTCTGACATCACGACTCCACCCACCGAGCTCCAGACAACAGACCCACCCACAGAATCTGCAGTTTTTCGGGTCTCATAACAGACAGAGGGGAGACATTTGACAGGTAAAGATACATGCAGGAGGCATGTATATCCTTATAGATAACCCCTATGGCAGTAGTTTAGAAAGGATGACATTGGGTTTACATCCACTTTAACCTTTGTGTTATACTGCCACCTAGAAGGACTGGACACTGCCAAACAAAAACAACAACTGTAGATCAGGAGTCTGATCAGGTTACATAAATTAGTCCGGTTGGAAAAAAAAAAAAAAAAAAACAAACACATTCATTTACACTATCCTATTCCCACAGTTGATCCAGAGGAAGGCAACCCCCCTCTTCCTCGGGCAGCAGCTGGATATTTCTTGGATAAACTACCCCTGGTGTTATTACCTGTGAATCTTAGTATCCACTTATATTTTGTGCATATAGGAATGCATCCAGATTTTTTTTTTTTTTTAAACAATCCACTGATCTGGCTGGAACTAGTTCCTGAGGGAGTTTATTCCACATTTTCACAGCTCTTACTGTGAAAAAGCCTTTCCGTATGTGGAGGTTAAATCTCTTTTCCTCCAGATGTTCAGAAAGTGAACAACATCAAGTTCATATTGACCGCTTATGTATTTATACATGATGATCATATCGCCCCTTCAATATAAATTTAGTTCAGCTAATCTTCTCATAGCCGAGCTCCTCCATGCCTCATCAGTTTTGTTGCCCTTATCTGCACTGTCTTCAGTTCTCCAATATCCTTTTTGTGAAAAGGTGCCCAAAACTAAACTGCACATTCCAGATTATGTCTAAGGATTTGAACAGGGGCAAACTTATGTCCGTCTCTGGAGTCTATACCTCTTAATACCACATCCGCCTGGGCCAGTACAGAGCAACAAGATGACAGGAATGTCCTCCATTGTGATACTGTGAATCAGACAAGGAAGCAAATTCAGGAGAGGAAAGGTGTCGATCAGGATTCACTGACCCACAGAGCCACCAGAGCATCCATTGCCTCCACTAGAGGGTCACTGTACAGAGACACATCTGTGCAATCTGTTGTTGAACCTCTAGCTGTGAGGTCCACATCTGGGTGTCTCCCTGCCTGCATCACAGGTCCTGGAACATATCAAAGTGTAGGGTCCATTCCCCCGGATGTAGTCTCTAGGCTGAGGAAGTCTGCCTGCCAATGATCTACGCCTTGGCTAAAAACAGTCGACAAAACAGAAATGTGAAGTTCTGCCCAGGACAGGATCTGCTATACTTCTTGTGCAGTGGCAAGACCTGCCTGATGATCAATGTATGTCACTGCTGTGGCATTGTCCAACTGAATATGGATTATTGAACCTCCAGCACGGAGGTCCAGCATTTCAGAGACAACAAAAATCATCAAAAGCTCCAGAATGCTGATTGGCAGCCAGACAAGTCAGTCTTTCCAAGGACTGGACAATCCTAGGAAGACAGGATGTTGTATTGTAGGAGTCTGGAGTGCAAATGGGACCATCAGCAAAAGAGTTAGGCGACTTCTAGACTGAGAAGTCTGAATCTGGAGCAAAGTAGACTGTGGAAGAAAAAAAAACTCTGGCTTGAACTGTGTCTGTGATTAGACCCAAATATTGTAATGAGTTGGTTCCAAAGTTAACTTTTGAAGGTTTAGCAATCAGCCTCTGCAAGGTCTGGATGGTCAGGGCTACATTTTTTGCCAGAACCCATGCCAACTGTTCCTCTAGTGGGAGGTGATCTAGATATCCCTCAATGGGGATGCCCTGAGAGAGCAGTAGGGCTAGCACAAGGGTAAGCACTTTAATGACCCCCACCTAGGTGCAGAAGATAAGCCAAATTGCAGGGCTACAAACAGAATGGGAAGAGGGTCCACAGGAAAGTTAGGAATCACTGATGCTCTGGGCCTAGACAAATGCCTTTAGGACCTTCAGATCCAAGATGGGCCAGATGCCCCCTTCTGGTTTGGGAACTGTATCTTCTAATGTGTGCAATGTTTGGAGTAATTAACCAGGGGAGGGGCAGGGAGGAAAACTCTAGCTTGTAGCCTCTGGAAACCACATCCAGCGCCCAAAGCATCTGAGATGCTTTTGGAGGGGGGGGGGGGGGGGGGGGTGGAGGTGAGTAAAAAAAGAAAATACCTAAAATAATGTAGTTGCATAAGTGCGAACACCCTCTTATAACTGGGGATGTAACGGTGTTCAGAATTAGGCAATCACATTCGAACTCGTGTTAAATAGGTGTCAGTACACACCTACCATCATTTAAAGTGCCTCCAATTAACCCTAAATAAAAGTTCAGCTGTTCTAGTAGGTCTTTCCTGACATTTTCTTAGTCGCATCTTACAGCAAAAGCCATGGTCCGTAGAGAGCTTCCAAAGCATCAGACGGATCTCATTGTTAAAAAGGTATCAGTCAGAAGGGAATAAAAAAATTTTGAAAGGCATTAGGTATACCATGGAACACAGGGAAGACAGTCATCAAGTGGAGAAAATATGGCACAACAGTGATATTACCAAGAACTGGACTTTCCTCCTAAATTGATGAAAAGACAAGAAGAAAACTGGTCAGAGAGGCTGCCAAGAGGCCCACAGCAACATTAAAGGAGCTGCAGGAATATCTGTCAAGTACTGGCTGTCTGGTGCATGCGACAACAATCTCCCATATTCTTCATATGTCTGGGCTATGGGGTAGAGTGGCAAGATGGAGGCCTTTTCTTACGAAGAAAAAGCATCCAAGCCCAGCTCAAATTTTGCAAAAACACATCTGAAGTCTCCCAAAAACATGTTGGAAAATGTGTTATGGTCTGATGAAACCAAGGTTGAACTTTTTGGCCATAATTCCAAAAGATATGTTTGGTTCAAAAACAACCTTGCACATCACCAAAAGAACACCATACCCACAGTGAAGCATGGTGGTGGCAGTATCATGCTTTGGGGCTGTTTTTCTTCAGCTGGAACAGCTGCCTTAGTCAAGGTAGAGGGAATTATGAACAGTTCCAAATACCAGTCAATATTGGCACACAACCTTCAGGCTCTTGCTAGAAAGCTGAACATGAAGAGGAACTTAATCTTTCAGCATGACAACTACCCAAAGCATACATCCAAATCAACTAAGGAATGGCTTCACCAGAAGAAGATTAAAGTTTTGGAATGGTCCAGCCAGAGCCCAGACCTGAATCTGATTGAAAATCTGTAGGGTGTTCTGAAGAGGGCTGTGCACAGGAGATGCCCATGCAATCTGACAGATTTGGAGTGTTTTTGCAAAGAAGAGTGGGCAAATATTGCCAAGTCAAGATGTGCCATGCTGATAGACTCATGCACAAAAAGACTGAGTGCTGTAGCAAAAGGTGCTTCAACAAAGTATTAGTTTAAGGGTGTGCACACTTATGCAACCATATTATATTAGTTTTTTATTTTTACTTTCCTCCACCTAAAAGATTTCAGTTTGTGGTTCATTTGAGTTGTACAGTATATATATATATATATATATATATATATATATATATATATATATATATATATATATATATATATATATATACACACATATACACATATACACAGGTAAAAGCCAGTAAATTAGAATATTTTGAAAAACTTGATTTATTTCAGTAATTGCATTCAAAAGGTGTAACTTGTACATTATATTTATTCATTGCACACAGACTGATGCATTCAAATGTTTATTTCATTTAATTTTGATGATTTGAAGTGGCAACAAATGAAAATCCAAAATTCCGTGTGTCACAAAATTAGAATATTGTGTAAGGGTTAAATTTTGAAGACACCTGGTGCCACAAACTAATCAGCTGATTAACTCAAAACACCTGCAAAGGGCTTTAAATGGTCTCTCAGTCCAGTTCTGAAGCCTACACAAACATGGGGAAGACTTCAGATTTGACAGCTGTCCAAAAGGCGACCATCGACACATTGCACAAGGAGGGAAAGACACAAAATGTTATTGCTGAAGAGGCTGGCTGTTCTCAGAGCTCTGTGTCCAAACACATTAATAGAGAGGCAAAGGGAAGGAAAAACTGTGGTCAGAAAAAGTGTACAAGCGATAGGGATCACCGCGCCCTAGTCAAGATTGTGAAAAAAAACCCCTTCAAAAATGTGGGGGAGATTCACAAGGAGTGGACAGCTGCTGGAGTCAGTGCTTCAAGATCCACCACCAAGAGACGCTTGAAAGACATGGGTTTCAACTGCCGCATACCTCGTGTCAAGCCACTGTTGACCAAGAAACAGCGCGAAAAGCGTCTCACCTGGGCTAAGGAAAAAAAGAGCTGGACTGCTGCTGAGTGGTCCAAAGTCATGTTTTCTGACGAAAGCAAATTTTGCATTTCCTTTGGAAATCGAGGTCCCAGAGTCTGGAGGAAGACAGGAGAGGCACAGGATCCACGTTGCCTGAAATCTAGTGTAAAGTTTCCACCATCAGTGATGGTTTGGGGTGCCATGTCATCTGCTGGTGTCGGTCCACTCTGTTTCCTGAGATCCAGGGTCAACGCAGCCGTCTACCAGCAAGTTTTAGAGCACTTCATGCTTCCTGATGCTGACCTGCTCTATGGAGATGGAGATTTCAGGTTCCAACAGGACTTGGCGCCTGCACACAGCGCAAAATCTACCCGTGCCTGGTTTACGGACCATGGTATTTCTGTTCTAAATTGGCCAGCCAACTCCCCTGACCTTAGCCCCATAGAAAATCTGTGGGGTATTGTGAAAAGGAAGATGCAGAATGCCAGACCCAACAACGCAGAAGAGTTGAAGGCCACTATCAGAGCAACCTGGGCTCTCATAACACCTGAGCAGTGCCAGAAACTCATCGACTCCATGCCACGCCGCATTAATGCAGTAATTGAGGCAAAAGGAGCTCCAACCAAGTATTGAGTATTGTACATGCTCATATTTTTCATTTTCATACTTTTCAGTTGGCCAACATTTCTAAAAAATCCCTTTTTTGTATTAGCCTTAAGTAATATTCTAATTTTGTGACAAACGGAATTTTGGATTTTCATTTGTTGCCACTTCAAATCATCAAAATTAAATGAAATAAACATTTGAATGCATCAGTCTGTGTGCAATGAATAAATATAATGTACAAGTTACACCTTTTGAATGCAATTACTGAAATAAATCAAGTTTTTCAAAATATTCTAATTTACTGGCTTTTACCTGTATATATATATATATATATATATATATATATATATATATATATATATATATATATATATATATATATATATATATATATATATATATATATATATATACATATACATACATATACACACACACACACATATACACACACACACATATACAGCCTTGAAAAAGTGTCCGCGGTTCTTCCATCCCATTGGGAGGCCCAAGCGACCAGCCAGCATGTCCACAAACTGGCTGGAGACCCGATCAAAGCTAAAATCGAGACCTGCCACTTCCTATTACTGTCACAGGGGATGTTTAAATTCCTTCTGACAGCAAAAAAAAGTGATCAGATAATTTTTAAAAGGGACAGTGTTAAAAATAAATTAATAATAATAATATTAAATAATAATAATATTATTATTATTAAAGCATCCCTCTGTGCTCATGCACAGAAGCGAATGCATACATAAGTCGAGCCTGCAAATGTAAACAGTGTTCAAACCACAAAGTGAGGTATCGCCACAATCATTAGAGCGAGAGCAATAATTCTAGCACAAGACCTCCTCTAAACTGGTAACCTGTAGAAATTTTGAAAGCGTCACCTATGGAGATTTTTTAAGTACCGTAGTTTGTCGCCATTCCACAAGTGTGCGCAATTTTAAAGCATGACATGTTAGGTATCTATTTACTCTGCGTAACAGCTTTCACATTATACAAAAAATTGGGCTAACTTTACGGTTTTGTTTTTGTGACATAAAATATTGCAACAATTGTCATTTTTATTCTCTAGGGTCTCTGCTAAAAAATGATATATAATGTTTGGGGGTTCCAAGTAATTTTCTAGCAAAAAAAAAAAAAAAAAATACGGATTTTATCTTGTAAGCAACAAATGTCAGAAAAAGGCTTCGGCACGAAGGGGTTAAAAATAAAAACATTTTTGATGATTTATTGATCATTTATTAATGTATTTAAAATTCTCAGTGATGTCCCTCTTTTCCCTTCTTTCCTCCAGACTGTACATATTAAGTTCATGAAGTCTCTCCCAATTGGCTTTATCCCTCCCTGTTAAAACCAGCAACCATAAAGCAGAATGGTAAACTGGTCCTTCAGACAAAAAGATCCTGAAGATCTGAAAGAGCCCATACCACATCTGCATGGGTCAGTCTGAAGCAACGAGGATTACAAGAATTCCCTCCATCATGACACGGCAAAGTGGACACAGAAGGAGGAAAGGCATAGATCAGGGCATTCTTATCTCACAGGGCCACCAAAGCATCCATTAAAAGGATCTCTGTTCTTGGAGCTGTCCAGCTTGCTGTTGGACTTGTAGGCTGCAAGATCCACATCCAGCATCCCCCACCAGGATCAAAAGGTCCTGAAAACACCGTGTAGGTGTAGGGGCTATTCCACTGGTTCCAGGCTCTGCAGGCTTAGGAAGTCAGCCTGTCAATGGTATCTGCCTGAAATGTACACTGCAGACAAGGCTTAAAATGTGAAGTTCTGACCAGGACAGTATCCAATCCAATCTCCCTCTCTTGCCACAGTGAGACATCCAATTTTTCCCTCATGGTTGATGTATGCCACCATTGTGGCACTGTTCGACTGAATCAGGATGAGCTGACCTTCCAGCAGAATGAGACAGCCAAATCCCTTGAAGTTCCAGGATGTTGATTGGGAATCAAGGCTTCTCTGACAACCAAGCCCCTGGCTCTGACAGGTTGCCAGGGGACTTCTCCGTAGCCCAGCAGGCTGCCATCCATTGTCAAGATGGGGAAGAAGGATTTCCCCAACTTCAGCGCGGGATTCCTGAGCCACCAAGCCAGGGACAACTTGTTCCTTGTTTCCAAGTGAACCTGCCTGTCCAGGGACTTAATGGACTTTCCCCACAATGACAAAATGTTACACAGCAGTCTGTAGTAAAACTGGGCAAACTGAACTGCCTTGAAGGTGGTTACTATCAGACGTAGGACTCTCGTGCAAAAGCGTAGAGCCAGGACTAGACCCAGATACGCCAAATGAGGATTTGGTTCCAGTGGCAATTTGATTGTTCAGGATCCATCCAAACCACTGTAAAATCTGGACAGTCAAAGCCATGTTGTCTGACAGAGCCAACTTTTCCCTCAAAAAGAGATGGTCTACGTATCCAACAATGGGGATGCTACAAAGCTACTACTGGGGTCAATACCTTGGTGAGCACCAAAGCTGAAAATGAGAGGTCGAAGGGCAAGGCCAGAAATTGGTAGTGTAGAGGACCTTGGAGTGGCATCGCAGGCATCTTGTATCCCTGGGATACCACTTCCTGCACCCAAGCGTTTGAAATGCAAGCTGTCAAAGTGTCTGTAAAGGTTAACAAATGTCCTAACTCTTGAAAGTGGGGGCTCACCTTTGAGCTCCAGACCTTGCGGGTGGATTTTGACCAGTCATCCATGGTTTGACAAAGTCCTAGCCAGGATGGAGAAGAGCAGGACCTGCCAACAAGAACAGAGTTATAGGTATGGCTCTTTCTTTATTGGTTGGGTCCTTAAAGATATGTGCATTCTTCACCAGTATTGGAGTTGCTTTGTTAAAGCAGAACACTACTGGACCCACAGTAGGCATAGACCCCTCTAGTACAAAATCCTCCCCAAAAGGGGTAATAGGCTAATAAGTGCTTGGAGGGAGCAAACAGCTTGTCAGGGTGTTTCAAATCTCTGTACAAAGACTTGGAACAGCAAGTGCAATAGAAAAGTCTTTGTGGCCTTTGTGGAGCAATAAAAAAGGGACCCAAGACTAGAAACAGCGCTTTGAGAAGCAACAGGCTGATTCCCTAGTTTCAGAGTGGTGCGCACTGCATCAGTAAGAACCAAAATGGCTGGAAATAATAGCAGTGGATTACAACTCTTCAGGAGCAAGCTCATCAGTCAAAGCCTGGAGAGACTCAAAGTGGCTGATGGCTCAAGATGCCGCCAAGGCTTTGGGTAGATCAAATATGGAAATTACAGTCAAAATCGGCATATAACTGGGCAATTTGTTGCACAATGTTTTCCATGACTGTAGTAAAAACCTCAGCCAAAAGGACCAAGGAAGTGGCCACACCCAACAGAGCCAAAGATGACTTCAATCACAGATTAAACCCTAGGAGCAGAGTGCAACATACTGCAATTCCAGGCTGCTGATGTTGGCACCATCAGTGGGCAAGTTCAAATCAGCCATTAGTAGAGTATGAGCTTAGGCACCAATTACAGCAGGACTGTCCCCATGTCCAGAATCAGACAGACATATTGTGAGCATGTGGCAGTTAGGAAATGTAAGCAAGTTCTCAGGTATTTCAGAAACATTGACAGCCGATAGCAGATGAGGGTCAAATGGCTTGAGGTGACCAAAGTCACTGTAGGCAGACAGCAAAAAAATTTTTAAAATCTACATTTTTTTGGAGTAAGCAAGTAGTAAAGGAGATGCTTACTCTAGAATAGGAGGTAATGGGTCGCTTTGTGCAATTTTACAGGTACATATAACTTTTTTTCTATTATTAACTTATTGGATTCACCTCTAACAATAGGGTAAATAGTGGTGCTATCTTAGATAAAATAATAAATATAATGCCGAAAAATCCTCCAAATACCCATTAATATAAACAAAATGGGAAAATAAACATTAAAAAAAGTAAAAGACCCAGTGTTATCTTAATGTGAAAAAATGCCCTGGACAAAGTCGTGCTGACGAAACGCGTTGGCATGTGTCTGTACAGCAACTGGAAGTGATGCAACACCGTATATCGGAAGTGATGGACCAATAGTCGGGTAAGACGCCAATTGCATTGCCCTGACTATTGTACCCGGTCACGCTAGGGACACACACAAAAAAAATTTGCATCTCCTACTGTCACTAACAAACATATATATATATATATATTAGTGACAGTAGGAGATGCTAATTTTTTTTTTCCCCTCTCAAAGCTTTAAAGATTTTTTGACATGTAAGTGTAATATGAGGCGGATGGGTAATAAAAGGTGTTTTTAATATATTACACTATTGGAGTTCCCTTTTTCTTTTTTTCCCCTCTATACGAGATAAACTAGTATGCTTATGAGAAGCGGGTGTTTTTCTTTTTAAGGTTTCTTATTTTCCTATTTTGTTGATAAGGGTAATGGGTATTTGGAGGATTTTTATGCATGATATTTATGGTTTCATCTAAGATAGTGCCACTATTTACCCTATCGTTAGAGGTGAATCCATTAACACTGTTAGGCTCCCTCACACGTGCGGACCGTATGTCCGTATTTCATCCATCCCTTTTCGGATGAAATACGGACATACATGCATCCCTATGGGATAGCGGGTGTCAGCAGATGTACATCCGCTAACACCCGATATCATCCTGCCCCGCTATTGTCCGATTCTGCAGATTGTAGAATATCCTATTTTTCTATCCGTCTGCAGAGCGGATCGGATGAATACTGACAGACGGTCCGTGTTCCTCCGATCCCCCATAGGGGAGAGCAGAGATCTGACAGGGCGGTCCCTGCACAGTGTCATCCTGTCATCCGCTGGGGAAAACGGAGAGATCCCCACTGAGCAGCGGATGTTCACGGGTCGGATCAACACAGATCCGTCCCGTGTGAAAGGGGCCTTATTTCTTTAAAAAGAGATAGCAATCACGATAAGGATTTAATATTTTTTAATCTTTACCTATTTTTTTCACTAATTTGTAGCATTTTTTATTCTGTGGCGCATAGGTCAGATCGTTGCGCATTGGGTGATGATGCACAATCTTTTTTTGGAATTACTTTTTTTTTTAGTGTGGCAAAAAAAAAATTGCCTTTACGATCACTTTAAGATATCCTTTGTTCATGACTGGTTAAGGAAAAAATAAAATAAAAAAATCAACGTACTTTATACTCAAAATAAAGAGTAATGGTGAGGTAACAAATGCTAAATTTAACTGCAATTTCCACAGTGTCTCCAATACATCACTCAGAACTTGTTTAAAATAAATCAAAAGATAACGTCACAAAGCATCCTTTCTGTAGATTAACATAAGTAAGGTCAATGGGAAGATTACAATTGTATTATCTCCTAATCTACATTATCCTCTCCCTGGCAAAGATATTCCGGAAAGAATTATGGCACAGTTTGAAAGCATGCATGCATGCTATATGTTTTTCATTCCTTTTAACTGCAGGCCACAAAAAATAAATAAAAATAAAATCTACAATAACTACAAAGAATGCATTCAAGAAAAAAAATGTGTTATTTTACATAATGTCAAACAAACTATACATTAGAACAATTAATCTTATTTTACATCCAATGAAGCCACTAAAGGTTTTGCTTGGGACCGAAAAAAGAATGCTTGAAATTTTCCCCCACTTCTGTGCTCACAACACAAAGAGTTTGATTTACTAAAGGCACATCCACTTTGCACTACAAGTGCACTTGGAAGTGCAGTCGCTGTAGATCTGAGGGCAAGAGCTGACGATTTCTATCATCCAATCATGTGCAAGCTAAAAATTGACAGTTACTTACTGGTAACTGCTTTTCTAGGATATCTTCCAGGACAGCACAACCTGAGAGATGACTGGTCCACCTGACAGGAAACAATCAACACACGAGGTTAAAAGGCCCCTCCCTTCCCCCTGCACCTCAGTTCTCCCAAAGTAATAGGTTATCCGGGTGACAGAGAGAAACTCTTCCTGTAGTACTTACATTAAACCAGGGGTGGGAAGTAGGCCTGCCGTCCTGGAAGATATCCTAGAAAAGCAGTTACCAGTAAGTAACTGTCAATTTTCTCTAGTCATCTTCCAGGACGGCACAACCTGAGAGGATGGACAAGGAGTTCAAGGCCTACCTTAGGGCGGGACCACCGCTTGCAAGACCTTTCTTCCAAATGTCAGATCCTGAGGCGATAGCAGTTCCACTCTATAATGCTTCAAGAAGGTGTCCTGCTTCGCCCATGTGGCTGTTCGACAGATCTGTTCTATTGAGGCTCCATCTCTTTCTACCCAAGGGGCTGCCAAAGATCTCGTTGAATGGGCTTTAAGGTTAACTGGTACTGTGGAACCTGTCTGTTCATAGGTCATTCCTATTGTCTGTCTAATCCACCTAGCTATAGTAGATCTAGATGCCTGCCCTCTCTTTCTAGGGCCGCTAAGTAGAACCAAAAGGTGATTCGACTTCCTGAAGTCCTTCACTAAGTATTTCAGCAAACACTTCCTGACATCTAATAAATTAAATTTTTCCTCTCTCTCATTTTTTGGGTTTTTACAAAAAGGAGGGCAAAATGATCTCCTAAGATCTATGAAACTGTGATGCGACCTTGGGAAGATATAGTGGGTCTTGTCTCAGAACCACTCTATCTTCCAGTACCAACAAAAAAGGCTCCTTAATTTACAGGGCCTGCAGGTCGCTTACCCTTCTGGCTATAGTGATGGCCAGTAAAAAGGCTAACTTAAGCGTCAAAAATTTAACTCAGATCTCCTGAGCTGGTTCGAAAGGCGCTTTCGTCAAAGCCTCCAGAACGTTAGATTCCATGGTGGGAATTCATTAATCTTTATGGGAGTTAACCTCTCCCTTGTTAGCAGAAATCACTTAATCAGGGGATCTAGCACGAGCCTCCAGTCCAGAAATACAGACAAGACTGCTATCTGTACCTTCAAGATGTTCAGGGCAATCCCCTGATCCACTCCCACTTGTAAAAATTCAAGTGCCAAAAGGTACCGAAGGATTTAAGCCTCTCTATCCTGGCACCAGTGTGAGAAACAATTCCAGATCTTTGAGTAGATCCTCCTGGTGACCGGGTTTCGGCTACCTAGGAGGGTCTCAATTACCCTATCAGAGCATCCTTTGTCGGAGAATCTCCCGCTCAAGAACCATGCCATCAACTTGAAGAACCCCGGATCGGGGTGAAGGACTGGCCCTTGTAGGAGATCCCGCCTGGGCAGAAGATGGAATGGAGGAGAAACCGACCATTTTCTGAGAGTAGCAAACCATGTCCTCTTGGGCCACCATGGGGCTATCGGGATCAGCCTGCACTGTGGAGTGGGCCAACTTCTGTAGGACCCGAGGTATTAAGGCTAGTGGAGGGAAAGCATATGCTAGGTGGCAATCCCAGTCCTGAGACAGAACATACACTCCCTGCGATCCCCCCTCTCTGGTGAGAGAGAAAAAAACGATCCACCTTTTTGTTCCCTCTGTGGGCAAAAAGGTCTATCTCCGGAATCCCAAACATCTGACCTATCTGGAGGAAAATGTCCTGGTTTAACTCCTGATCCCGCTGGTGGATGGGCTGTCGGCTTAAGAAATCTGCCACCACATTGGCGGTCCCTTTTATGTGGACCGCCGATATGGACTGAAGGTTTCCTTCGGCCCAATTTAGAACATCCAAAGCCAGTTTCAGTAGCTTCCTGGACCTTGTGCCACCCTGATGGTCCAGATAAGAGACAGCTGGACCTGGACCTCTAGTCTCTGAATCCTGCCTCCAAAGGCCTTTAATGCCTGACCCACTGCAAAGAGCTCCCTGTGGTTGGAGGAAGCCCTCGCCTGGGTTGAAGTCCAGGCTCCCTGTGCTTGAAGGTCCCCCCAAGTGAGCGCCCCAAGTGCTTGCATCGGTAGTAATCCTTATAGGATTCCACTGGGAACAGGGACGACCCAATGTGAGCCTGTCCTGACCCAGCCATCAATTTAAGGAGGCCCTTACCTTTGCTGGAATGGACACCTTTTCATCCAATGACTCCCTCTTTTTGTCCCAGGAGGCTAGAAGGAAAAACTGCAACTCCCTGGAATGGAGCTGGGCCCAGGGAACCGCTGGAATACATGAGGCCATCAAACCTAGTACCCTCATAATCTGCCTGCAAGAGCAGTCCCTGGGTTCCATTAAAGAAGAGACTGCTATAACCACTTTTAACCATTTTTCCTCTGGGAGAAAAAGTTTCTGAGCCCCTGCATCCACCAGATATCCTAGGAAGGTTTTTATTTGGGATGGTACGAGACAAAATTTCTCTCGGTTCACTATCTAGCCAAAGGACTCCAGAATAAGGATCACTCTACCTACGTCTACCCTCACCTGTTCTAGAGACTGCCCATAGACCAGGAGGTCGTCTAGGTAGGGTATAAGGGATACCCCCTGTAGATGCAGGTAAGCTACAACCTCCGCTAGGACCTTTGTAAAGAAATAAAAAGAGAGAAGGGCGCACCAGCCATGTGCATTATCTTTTGTAAAACATTTATTAGGTAAAATGGTAAAGGAAATTACTCACAAGCAGTAGAGAATCATGTGCCATAAACCTTGGACATCAACACAGCTGCTTGCAAGCAGTGTTAGTTATTCCTCTGAAACACCTTTGGAAGGCTGTGTTCATCATCATTTTTACCACTTGTTGCAAGTTGATGTCCAAGGTTTATGGCACATGATTCTCTACTGCTTGTGAGTAATTTCCTTTACCATTTTACCTAATAAATGTTTTACAAAAGATAATGCACATGGCTGGTGCGCCCTTCTCTCTTTTTATTTCTTTGTCTGCTAGGATTCCCCATCCTTGAGGGCAGCATGGCCAGTGTATCCCTTTTATCTATTGGGTCGACCACTTGTGCGCAGGAGTCATTTTCTGTTTTTGTATCGACCTTTGTAAAGACCCTTGGGCTTGCAGTTAATCCAAAGGGAAGAGCTTGGAATTGCCAGTGTTGTATCCCTTTGCTGGTAAGGACTGCGAACCTCAACAGGGATTGGTGTTCCCGAGCAATCGGGATATGAAGATACACGTCCCTCAGATCTATTGTGGCCATAAAAGCATCTTTTAATAGATGCTTGCGCACAGTGTATATACTCTCCATCCGGAAGCTCTTTTGTCGCAAAAACCTGTTCAGATTTCTAAAGGTTTAATATCAGACGAAATTTTCCTGATGGCTTTTGAACGACAAAAACATGGGAGTAAAATCCCTGATAAAGCTCTTCCAGTGGAACGGGGACGATCACCCCCTGGTTCGCCAATCCCTGCAATTTGTCCAACAACCCTGCTGCCCTCAAAGTAACCTTGGGGAGATGGGTCAGAATAAAGTTTTGTGGGGGAGGGGAGAAAAGTTCCAGCCGATATCCCTCTGTCAAGATCTGTAAGATTTAGGGGCTTTCAGAGATCTTGCTCCACCGTGGGACAAAACGAGAAACTCTCCCCCCTACCTTGACGCTGGCGCCACTTTGACTGCTTGGTGGTATCTTTAGGTTCAGAAAAGGAGCAGGCTACCCTTTTGTCTGTTCTTTCCCTTCCCCCACCTTCTATTTTCGTCCTTCATGGCCTTAAATTGGCCCTGGTTAGAGGGGGGACAAAAAAAAACTTCCTGCCCTTCTCTCTCCTGGCTTTTACCGGAAACTTTTTCCCCTTTTCCGCTGATAGAGACAAGACCTGATCCAAGCCAGGCCCAAAAAGCAGGGAACCCTCAAAGGGCAACCTGCAGAGCCGTGACCTGGACATATGGTCCCCTTCCCACGACTTGACCCACACAACCCTCCTTGCGGAGTTAGGGAGGGCCGCTGATTTAGCTATGGTCCTGACCGTTTCCACTGCCGAATCTGCTAAATATGCCACAGCCTTGCTTATTATCTCTAGGGAGTCTGTTACTTCTTTGGAATTACTCCCTCTAGCAACATGGCCGGAGAGCCTGTCCAACCATGCATTCACATTTCTTGCTACGCAGGCTAACGCCAAGGCAGGAGCCATGGCTTCCGCATTGGCAACCCACGCTCTTCGCAGTAGTCTTTCAGCCCTTCTGTCAGTTTGGTCTTTAAGGTTACCTGAGTCCTCAAATGACAAATCAGATTTTTTTTTAGAGACCTGTGACAGGGCTGCATCTAATTTGGGGGTTTTGAAGAACTTCTCCTCTTCTTCTTCCCCAAAGGGAAACCTCCTCTTCCAAGTTTTGAGCTTTCTCTCTGGGTTCTTCTACTCTCTCAAAATTACCTCTTTCAAAGTCTGATGGACTGGGAATACCTTGGACTGAGGTTTACCCAACCCCCTGTACATCTTATCCTGGGCAGTCGCCTGAGCTGGAGGTTCTGGGATATCCTCAAAGGCATATATTGCCCTGAGTAACTGCCCCATGTCCTCCATGGGAAAAAGGGGTCTATTAAGTCTAGGGCTGTCACTATCCTGGCTTTCAGAGTCTGAGTTTTCCCCCTCCTCTAATGAGCTTTCACCTGACTCCTCCGGGTTCTCAAACTCCTCTACTCCCCAAGTATAGGAGGAGGGAGGCCTCTGCTGGGTTTTCTGACTTCTGTCTGAAGTACCTTCTTGAGAGGAAGTACCTTCTCTAGAATGAATGAATGAATGAATGAGTGACTTGTATAACGCTACCTATGCAAACTGAATAGCCTCTGGGCGCTTTTTGCCACCAGTGTCCAACATGCTTACAAACACATACACATATTTGGCCAATTTTTTGACAGGATATAATTAACCTACCAGCATGTCTTTGGAGTGTGGGAGGAAATCGGAGTACCCGGAGCAAACCCACGCAGGCACTGGGAGAACATGCAAACTCCGTGGTCAGGATTTGAACCAGCAACCCTATTGCTGCTAGGTGAAAGTGCTAACCACTACACCACCGTGCTGCCCCCCAGAGTCTCTCTGCCACTAGTGCTAGGCCCTTCCTTAGATGCTATAACTGTCTTCAGAGATTGGAGCATAGAAAGCATCTCTGACTGTACTGTAAGGAAGTCCCTCATAAATTGTCGGGTAAGGAAACCTCACAAGTTATGTATGCACCTGTAACAAAAAGGCTTTACAGGATCTTGTGGGAGCTTTTCATTGCAATACCCACACCTTTTTGTTCTAGGGGGAGGAGGCTTTTTTCCCTTAGCCTTGTGGGCCCCTTGAGCAGATCCACTGGGCTCTAAGGAGACAAAAGACAGAACCCAAACTTTAACAGTCTATACTCTCTCTACTTTGCCCCCCTCCCCCAGGAGTGTGGTTAAGACCCCTCTTAACCCACCACCTGCCAAACAGAGGAGGACTCACCACCTGTGGCCTCCTCCTGCGTTGTAGGCACCGCTATGTCCTCCTCTCTTTCCATACCTGGTCCCCGCTGGTTCCGCACCGAGGAGCCCTGTGTGAGGATCCAGAAGGTGAGAGGGCTTGTGGGGCCTCTGCCTGTCTCCACCGGAGTCTTATAGCCAAGACGCCGCCATTTTGCTGGAGTCCCACCCTCGGAAGGGGCGTTTTGGCCTCTAGTGCTTCCAGATCCGCCATTTTGGCATAGACCGCAACCGGAAGTGAAGCCACCCGGAACCTGAAGCGGCGCCATCTTGCTCCACACGGCCAGAACGCTCACTCCTAACACATGAGTGTTACCAGCGTTCCCCATGGGGCAGAAATCTGCAGGAGATGGACGCCCTCTCCTCCAGCAGCCTGGACTCCAGCTGACTCTCCGGCATCTTCAGCTCCCATGTACCTGGACTGGGTAGAAGGCAAGGAAGGAGGTATGTGCCCACAGAAGCTCCAGCATACCCCTCTGTGCCCGGGAGGCTCCTTGCTGGGGAAAACTGCGGCCCCTGGGGCCCCCCCTGAGAAGGGACTGAGCCCTGGCTGGACCCGCAGCCCTCCCTGGCTTTGGTGTCCAGCTCCCAGGGGGGGGGGGACCATCCGCTATCAGCTTCAGGTCTGAAAAAAAATAAACGTTTCGCTGCCGGGAAACACAATCAGGAATCAGGGAGGGGCCTTTTAACCTCGTGTGTTGATTGTGTTTCCTATCAGGTGGACCAGTCATCTCTCAGGTTGTGCCGTCCTGGAAGAGGACTAGAGAAATGCTGCTTTTTCTTTTCCTTGCATGTCCCCCTCAGATCTACAGCAACTGCACTTTCAAGTGCAAAGTGGATTTGCCTTTAGTAAATAACCCCCAAAGAATTGAGAGGAGATGGCAGGTTTCAGAGAGGCACACAGAGAATGTTTTTTGGGTAAAAAAGGCAATAATAGCAAACATATTGTGGTGTCTGCTTAGGCAGGATCTTTTTACATTTGAATGTTTTAAAGTTCAGATAGGTTCACATTAGAAAACGTATAGATATTATACGATTATCATCAATAGAATTGGAAGGATTGGGTGAGGTTTGTGAGTTCCTAGAACCTCTGACAGACCCCAGCAGCCTTCTTTTGGAGGAAAAATTCTATTAACTAGTAGGTAGGGGTTTTATTGAACATGAGCTTATTGCTGAAGCTGTAAGCTGCATCTACTGTATATGATTAAGCATACTGTATATACCTCTGTTTCCTGCAGGGGAAAGATTGTTAAGTGACAGGACTGCTTACTAAAACCCAACAATCATCTTTTGCATGTGGTGGATGGATGTATAATTTGATCTAACACCAATCTGTGTTTTCCCAGGATTTACCCATGAACCTGGCCTGTGATATCCCACAAACATGGAAAACCACACACTGTGCTTATCAAGGAGTACAGGTTTTAAGCCAGAGGAGAAATATTTTAATCAATGTCCTTATCTAATATTTAGCCTGTCCAACAGTGAACCACAATTGCCAGCAAGGCATAGGCTGATTACAGATGACAACTGATATAAAAATGGAGAGCAGTGCATCTGATTACAAACATGATGATGGCGAGTAATCAGAGAAAGGTCACCTTAGCTTCTGGAGAATGAGCGAATGGTGCTGAACATGCCTCTTGAAATTGCTCCTCACTAATTCCAATTTCATTCAGATGCCCTTGTATCAGCTTCTCCACCTGTGGAAATATGTCATATGCAGATTCAATAATCCCTACACAGAAGTTGGCAACATAAACGAATACAAATAAATTCAAATGTATTTACAGTTGTAATAAACAGTTATCTTATGATGTTTCCATCTCTTAAACCAAACCGGTATATCAGTGTAGCTCCATGGATCTGAAATGCTTTCAAGGGGGACACCAGAATGCACTCCTTAACATTTCAAATGATTCAGATGTCACTTGCATATGATTATATGGATGCTTCCATTAGAAATCTGCATTGCCTAGAAACCAGGATAACTAAAGATGCAAAGGGTATTTGACAAATGAGCATTACCTGGCTTCGAAAATTTCAGCACCGGGCAATTTCTGAAGGTACTGCTACATTGTGAGCATGGTTTTCTCAGCAAAAATATAAGGGAATGTTCTCTGTGCTTGTTACAAAAACACAAGTGGTTTGTCAAATAACATTGACTCCTAAGGCAGCCCATAGATGATTCAGTTTTCTTTTCTTCCACCATGGTAAGCGTTGATGGTAGAATGCCTCCGCTAATGTGTTCGAATGATGAGGGGGCACCTACTCGGCTGGCCGAACACAACAATTACTGCTGGCAGCTTTAGCCGCCAGCAGTAATCGCATGCCGAAAATGCGATAGATCTACTTGGGTAAAAACAGCCTGCCCATACATGGATCGCAATTCGGCCGGTCCCTGCTGAACTGGCTGTATTTTGACCCATGTATGGCAGGTGCTCTATCGCGAAATTGCCTCCCATGCCGAAAAATGCCCCTGATGGATCCACGGTGCGCAGTACCCAACATCACGCCAGCTGATATGTTAATCAGATGGGGTGACGTCAATACAGCGCATGCACAGATCGTCTGAGGAATTTTTCGATGGGAGACAGTATCCAACGGGCAGTATTCGAAGCAATGCAAACAGTGGAGGGAGAATGTACTTGTCAGATTGTGCCTCGCTTTTGCGGGCATGTTTTTTGTATGTGCTGAAGGGTGGGTTTTGTCTGTGTTGCAGGGCGGGTTTTGCCTGTGTCGAAGGGCGGGTTGCAACACACAAAACACACCCCCGCAACAGTGAGGCTCAATCTGACAAGTATGTTCCCCCGCTGTTTGCAAAGCACTGGATAATGCCTCAGACGATCTGCGCATGCGCTGTGTTGATGTCACGGCAGCTTAACATATCAGCTGGAGTGACGTTTGGTACTGTGCATGTGCAGACCCATCAGAGGCATTTTTCAAAGGAGGGCATTTCTAGATAGCACACTGGCTTAAGACTCTCCCCCTGACACTCCCTTCAGACATCTGGTTACAATGGAGGTCACTAAATCAGCAGTTCTCAGTCTCATTATTGAGATGTGATTGTGTTAATATGTATTGCCTGCCCCTTTTAGCAACAGAATTTGCTTACCAGTTCTTTATACTCATTGTGTATCTCTGTGTATGATAACTTATTTTCTTCATCATCATCGAAAACTGCAAAAGAAAAAAAAAAAACTAAAATTATAATTTATAATGCAGTATTGAAACTACAAAATAGATGTCTCCAAGAAAAGATGGCGCTTGTTAGTCTGATTAAGCACAGAAACCTTGTTCCCCCTTGTTTATTTAAATAAGAGACTGCTACCACACTGTCCAAGAGGACTTGTTTGTGGTGACTTTTCAGCTCTCTGGCAAATGCCCTTAGCACTTCCCAGATCACTTGCAACTCCCTCCAGTTGGCTGATCTTTGGGACTGTGCTTTCTCCCAGCGCCCTTGGGCTACTCTTGACCACCAGTGGGCCCCCCAGCACTGGTGTCCGTGGTGATGCGGACAGGCACCGGAAGAGACCATAATAGACCCTGCACAAGGTTCTCTTCGTCCCTCCACCACCACAGAGACCTCTTGGTCTTTGGAGATAGGCGGAAAGTCGTGTCCAGCGATTCCAGCGCTCCGTCCCAGCTGTTCAGGAAATTGGTCTGGAAACACCTGAAATGGGCCCTTGCCCATGATATTGCAGGGAATGTTGCTGCCAGGAGACCCAGGCCCGACATAGCTGAATGGATGGAAACTGCCAGATTGTTCTGAAAAAAGGCTGTTGTCGCCTTCACCTTTTCTACTTTCTCCTCTATGAGATAGATCTTCTGCGTCACCGAGTTCACCAAGAACCCCAAGTACTGTAAGACCTGTGTCGGGGTTAGGTTCGACTTCTCCCTGTTTATCAACCACCCCAGCTTTTCCAGAAAGAAAATGGCCACCCGCAGATCTCCTTGTAATTGGAGCACGGAGGGTGCAAAAAATAAAAGGTCGTCTAAGTATGGGATAACCGATGCCTCCGCCAGAATTTCCATATAACTCCTGGGGGATGAGGACAGGCCGAATGGCAGGGCCCTGAATTGAAAATATCAGACCTGCTTTCCCCACACTCAAAAATTTTTGAGATTCTTCCTGGATCGTGTAAATAGGCGTCCCTCGGATCGAGGGAGGCCATGAAGCAATCCGGGGGAAAAATGGACTTCACCGTAAAGATTGTTTCCATCCGAAACTTTTTGTAGGTCACCCAATTGTTCAGTGACTTCAAGTTCAATATTAGGCGGAATTTGCCCGACTGTTTCCTTACTACGAAAACATGAGAGTAGAAACCATAGTTTATTTCTCGCTGTGGCACTGGAATAAGAACCCGCTGGTCTACCAAGTCGCCAATTTGTGACAACAAGGCTGTTGTCTTCTGAGGATCCCTGGGAGGCGTGGTTACGAATGTCCTTGCGGGCGGAGTGCCCTTGAACTGGATTAGATAGCCTTCCCTGATTATCCTCAGTATAAATGCATTTGGGGTAGTTTTTTGCCATTGTGGGAGGAACTGCCCCAATCTCCCTCCCACGGTCACTGGGATTTGGTGGTTTTCTTAGGAAAAACAGGACACCTTTCTGCTTCCCCCTTCCCCACTGTTTCTTAGAGGTTGACCCTTTAGGGGTCTGTCCCTGTGACGGCCCTTGTCTTTGGGGGCGAAGAAAAAGTTTCCACAGGGCTTTCTTACTTTTGATAGGAAAAGCCTTTTTCTTGTCGGCAATACGGTCTAGAACTTTTTTTCTAGATCTTGCCCAAACAAGAGGTCTCCTTCAAAATGGGATGCCACACAGCCTTACTTTTGAGGCCAGGTCCCCTGACCAGGATTTTAACCATAAAGCCCTGTGAGAGGGATTTACTAGGGCAGCAGTCTTTTGCCGATAGCTTGACCAACTCTGCAGACGGGTCTGCCATATAACCTGCCGGCTTGTGCAGCATGGGAAGGGAATCAAGAATTTCTTTCCTGGAGGTCCCACTTTCCAAATGACCTTGTAACTGGTCCAGCCAGACCTCAAAAACTACAAGCCACTATTGTTGTAACCATTGCTGGTTTTAAATTTGTCATGGCTACTTCCCATAACCTTTTCAGCAGTACTTCCATCCTCTTTTCCATAGGTTCCCCAAGGACACCCATGTCCTCAAAGGCAAGGTCCGTTGATTTGGCGCACTGGGAAAAGGCTGCGTCCACTTTGGGCACTTTGTTCCAAATACAGGCGGAATTCTCACTGAAGGGGAATCTCCTCTTCAGACTTTTAGGGGGAAAAAAAATGTCTCTGGTTCCACCCACTCTTTTTTGATAGAGTCTGCCAGTGCGCTGTGTACCGGAAGTGTCCTGTTTTTGTCTTCTTTCAGGATGTGATACATCTGGTCATGTAGGGACAAGGAGGCCTGCTCTTCTTTGATATCTAGTGTCTCGTAGATCACCGCCAATAAGGCATCCACCTCCTCGAGCGAGAGCCTGCATCTGGGTGAACTTGACCCTTGGCTCGGAATATCTTTGGATGATGCCGTCTCACTTAGCTCATCCAAAGGTTCCGATTCCTCTCCCCCTGCATATACAGACAGATTTTACCGTTTTGGGTTTAGTAACACTTTAAGGTCTTGGAGTGGCCTAGTCGGTCTCCAGACTTTAATCCTATAGAAAATTTATGGAGGGAGCTGAAACTCAGAGTTGCCAAGCGACAGCCAAGAAACATTAAAGTATACCTAAAGGCAAAAAACTTTTTTTTTTTAGTTTTGGATAGAGTGGAGAGGTATTAGAACACCTGTACATTTTTATAGCTGTCTGTTCCCCCTTAAGGAGATTACCCTCTCTATTTGTACTGTTTATCATTAAAAGAGAAAGTAAAATTAAAAAGAAAACCCCAAATTTTGGATTGTCCCCAGAAAAGTAACAGATGGGAAATCTTCCAATGGGCACACTAGTTCTGGTGAGCTGGGGGTCCCCAAGAAATTCCTTTAATTTGCAGAGATTTCCTCTCACTTCCTGTTTGGCTACGGGACAGGAAGTGAAGCGAAATCTCCGCAATGGGACAGAGATGGTGAAAAATAATCTGACAGGGGTTATAACCATTCCTTAATCTATCCAAAAGTATTGCCCATAGTTCTACTTTAAGGATTTAGAGAAGATCTGTAAAGAAGAGTGAACCAAATTCCCTCCAGAGAGGTGTGCAAACCTGGTCACCAACTACAAGAAATGTCTCACCTCTGTTCTTGCCAACAAGGGTTTCTCCACCAAGTACTAAGTCATGTTTTGCTTGGGGATCAAATACTTATTTTACTCACTGAACTCCAACTCAATTTATAACATTTGTATCAGGTGGTTTTTTTTTCTGGATTTTTGGTTGCTATTCTGTCTTAAAATACACCTATGATAAAAATTATAGACCCTTCATTTCTTTGTAAGTGGGCAAACTTACAAAATCTGCAAGAAATCAAATATTTTTTTCCCCCACTGTATTAAGGGCAGTATTAAAATACTGCTTTATGGCCACTAGATTGAGCGGCGGAGGATAGGAAGTACAAACATCTTGTAACAAGAGATACAAAAAGCAACAATTCTAAAGGATCACCAAAGGGGATTAGCAAACAACCATTACTTCGTATCTTTTGTATATTGTCTAGAACTGATACATCGTTTTCTTGTTACAAAGACTTTTCATATGTTCCTCAGCTCCATCTAGTGGCCATAATGCATTATTTTACCACTGCCAATAATAAAAGAATATTCCTTCAGAACTAATTTTTGTCCAATTGGCAAAGCACAAATGCAGATTCGCTGGATGATTGGCTATGCACATTTTTTTCATAAATACACCCTTAACTCTCACTATTTTAACCACTTGCGGACCACTCACCTGCAATGTATTGCAAATGGCCAGCCTGCAGAGGCAAATCGATGTACCCGTACATCGCTGCCCGCACTCGCTGTGATAGTACACAACGGGAGCCTGTCAGTAAGTCCCAGCCATTAATTCATTTACGGCTCGGTACAGAGGGAAAGATCTCTCTGAACTGAAGAGATCTATTAGTAAACGCAGCACACTTTACACATAGGTACACATTTAACCCTTTGATCTCCCTAGATAGTAACCCCTTCCCAGCCAGTGTCATTAGTACAGTGACAGTGTAAATTATTATCACTGATCGCTGTAATAACGTCACTGGTGATGTCAGTGGCAGTTAGTCAGTTTCCCCCCAGCATCAGATTGCTTGCCGCACTATCGCAGTCCCATTATAAAAGTTACCGATCACCACAATTAGTAGTATAAAATAAATAAAAATTCCAGTATATATACACACACACACACACACACACCATAGTTTGTAGGCGCTATAAAACTTTAATTCAAACCAGTTCTACAGAAAAGCCCTGAGCAGATGACATACAGTAAAAGCCTTGTGGTTGCCATTGCGGCCCTCAGCCTGTTTACATGTTCTTTTTGCTCTGCTGTAATGGTTAAGGTGAAAGCAATAGACGGGTTAATGAGAAACACCAATAAAAAAAAAAAAAAAAAAAAAAAAAAAAACACAACACAACACACACCACGTTTGAAAAACATGGGGAACTATGACAACTACAGATTTTTCTTGCCATCTGTGGATCCACTGTGGAGATTTCAGTTAAATTTTTTATGCTTTGCGATAGCAGGGCAAGAAATGATGGCAGTGGTGGTCACCATAACAGGAAGGCATGGTCAGCAATAAAAACCTCAGAGATTGAAATGAAAGAAAAAGAAAAAAAAAAAAAAAAAAAGGAAAAGAAAAAAAAAAAAAAAAAAAAAAAAAAAAAACACAACACAACACACACCACGTTTGAAAAACATGGGGAACTATGACAACTACAGATTTTTCTTGCCATCTGTGGATCCACTGTGGAGATTTCAGTTAAATTTTTTATGCTTTGCGATAGCAGGGCAAGAAATGATGGCAGTGGTGGTCACCATAACAGGAAGGCATGGTCAGCAATAAAAACCTCAGAGATTGAAATGAAAGAAAAAGAAAAAAAAAAAAAAAAAAAAAAAAAAAAAAAAAAAAAAAAAAAAAAGGAAAAAAAAAAATAAATAAATAAAAGGAAAAGAAAAAAAAAAAAAGGAAAAGAAAAAAAAAAGGAAAAGAAAAAAAAAAAAAAAGGAAAAGAAAAAAAAAAAAAAAGGAAAAGAAAAAAAAAGGAAAAAGAAAAAAAAAAGGAAAAGAAAAAAAAAGGGAAAAAGAAAAAAGAAAAAAAGGAAAAGAAAAAAAGGAAAAAAAAAGAAGAAAAAGAACCTTTTGGAGGGGCATTAAATGCATGAAGTACCTGCTGCCAATATTCCTTTCACACCCCCACAACACCAGGGAAACAAGCCCAGAGTGAGCTCCAAACTACTCATTGGAAAGCACACATCTTCACGTGACAAGCACCCAGAGCTGCATCCTAGTAGAAAGTCCCCAGAAACACCAGATTATTCTCTTCCCTCCCTAAAGCCAAACAGATCAGCAAGGGAGCAATCAAAAAAAGCAGGTATAAGTAATGAAATGTGCAGTTGAAAGGGAAAACTAGATACAAATAATCTTGACAAAGTTTTTGTTTAAAAAAAATAAATAAAATGTGTTTGTTCATATAGCTGATAAGGACATGTACATGTTGGCTGCCATATCGGCTCCTTAACAGGTCTTACTTCCCGATTTAAAGTTGTAGTGAGAATACTTTTTTGCTCTTCCTCACATTTTCAAATCAATTATCAGTCAAATCATTAAAAACAATGCACTCCCTGGGTGGAATAGATATAGCGGAGTGATTTCAAATTGAATGTTTGCTCCCTCTAGCAGTGAATCTACTAATCTCTATATTTAATACAAGAACAAAAACATAAGATCAAGCATTACCTTAAGGTAAGCAGTAAAAATGTGGAAAAACTGCTACTTTTGTAAAAAAAAAAAAAAAAGGCAGTGCCAGTGCTTGCTGAATACACGACCAAAGCATAAGATCGATCCATGTATGTAGGGTCAAAAGCCAATCACGAATGTTCATATTCTATAATCCTATTACATCAATTAAATTAGTAGAATTGTGCAGTATTAGCCCCCTTTCACACAAGGCGGACTCCGTTTCTACGGAGCCTGCCTCGGTCCGCCGGCTCAGCGGGAGATCAGTCCGTTGATGACAGGTCCCTCTCTGCTCACTGAGCGGGGAGGGGCTTGTCAGGCGCCGCTGCCTCCTATGGAGGGATCGGACGAAAACGGACAGCATGTCCGTTTTCGTCAGATCTCACCCGATCCGATCCGCCAGCGACGGACCTGGACGTAGGGCCATCCGTCTGCTTTTAGCGGATCGGACGGGGTCGGATGTCAGCGGACATGTCTCCGCTGACATCCGACGCTCCATAGGCTAACATGGAGCGCCCGTTCAGGTCCGCCGTCAAAACTGACAGGCGGACCTGAACGGTCCAACCGTGTGAAAGGGGCCTCACCCATGAACAGTTTATATTTGCTCAACAAGTCAAAACAAGTCTATGCATGTACAGTAGATTTTATATTCACTCCTATGGGAATGCTGTTAGTCACTGAAGATAAGAATTGACGAGTAAATGGAAAATTCTGAAGTCCTGCTGGGGGCAGGGCAGACCTGCATTTTAACATTAACTGAACTAAAATCAGAGTTAGGGCTACACGTATCAATATGATCATAATAAGCTTGCTCATATTTTTTTTTTTTAATAAAAATAAATATTAAAAAAAATGCAAACCAAAGATTGATAATTGGTTGTGGTGGAGTTTTGTTGATTACGTCTTATGGATCGAACAAATATCTTTTTGTGTTGGGAGAACTGATCATAATTTAGATCAATTAAGTGATCATTTTTATTAGGTCATTTACATGTATAACTGATCAGATTTGTAATCAATATTTTCAGTTGACCACAAAGTGTGATACAGTACTGAGTGTTAAATTGATGGTGAATCAATTTTTATTAAATTTGTCACAATTCGTTACGTACGGTGGGGAAATTATTTGATCCCCTGCAGATTTTGTAAGTTTGCCCATTTACAAAGAAATGAAGGATCTATCATTTTTATCATAGGTGTATTTTAAATGATAGAGACAGATCATCAACCAAAATCCAAGAAAAAACACAATACAAATGTTATAAATTGAGTTGCGGTTCAGTGAGTAAAATAAAGTATTTGCTCCCCAAGCAAAACATGACTTAGTACTTGGTGGAGATCTCAGGAGGGATTTTGACCAACTATTCTTCTACAGATCTTCTCTAAACCCTTATGCCGCGTACACACGGTCGTACTTTTCGTCTACAAAAGTCCAACGGACGCTGACGGACTAAAGCTGGCTGGTAATCCGATCGTGTGTGGGCTTCTCCGGACTTTCAACGTACTTTTTTAGCCTCAAATCCGACGTACTTTAGATTTGAAACATGCTTCAAAACTTTACTTCGTAACTACGACGGACCCCGAAATCCGCTCGTCTGTGTGCTAGTCCGACGGACAAAAAGCCACGCTAGGGCACCTATTGGCTACTGGCTATGAACTTCCTTATTTTAGTCCGGTGTACGTCATCACGTACGAATCCGACCGACTTTTGTGTGGTCGTGTGTAGGCAAGTCCGTTCGTTAGAAAGTAGGCCGCAAGTCCGCCGCAAGTCCACCGAAAGTCTGCCGGAAGTCTGTCGGAAAGGCTGTCTGACTTTTGTAGACGAAAAGTACGACCGTGTGTACGCGGCATTAAGGTTTCTTGGCTGTCGCTTAAAGTTTCAACTCCCTCCATACATTTTCTATAGGATTAAGGTCTGGAGACTGACTAGGCCACTCCATGACCTTAATGTGCTTGATCTTGACCCACTCCTTTGTTGCCTTGGCGGTATGTTTTGGGTCATGGTCACGCTGGAAGACCCATCTCCACTGGCTGAGGGAAGAAGGTTCTCATCCAAGATTTTACAATACATGGACCTGTCCATTGCCCCCTCAATGTAGCAAAGTCAGCCTGCAACTTTACCAGAGAAACAGCCCCAAAGCATAATGTTTCCACCTCTGTGCTTGACTGTAGGGATTTTCTTAGCGTCAGTCAGCAAATTTCGATTTGATTTAATGCCAAAGAGCTCAATTTTGGTCTCATCTGACTACAGCATCTTCTCCCAATCTTTCTCTAAATCATTTAGATGTTCATTGGCAATTTTCAGATGGGCCTGTACATGTGCCTTTTTGAGGAGGGGGACCTTGCGGGCGCTGCAGGATTTCAATCGATGGCGGCGTATTGTGTTACCAATGGTTTGTTTGGTGACTGTGGTCCCAACTTCCTTGAGATCATGCACAAGCTCCTCTCGTGTAGTTCTAAGCTGATCCTTTACTCCAGGGGTCTCAAACTCAAATTACCTGAGGGCCACAGGACGAAATTTCATATCCCATGGGGGCCGCATGCAAACTTTTAAGCTTCAAAAAGAACATTAAACTAGTATATATAGTGGTAGTTACTGCTCACTGCCAGATGCTTGGCAGTGTTTGCTCTGCAGTGTCCAGCAGCCAGGTCCCAGCAGGACCCACAGCTTGTGGGTCCTGCTGGGAGTTGGCTGTGGACCTGTGGGTCCTGCTGGCCACTGACCTATGGGTCCTGCTGGTCTGTAGGCCATGGCCAGCGGGACCCACAGGTCACTGGACAGGGTCCAGCAGGACCCCACAGGTCAGCGTCCAGCAGGATCCCACAGGTCAGCGTCCAGCAGGACCCCACAGGTTCGCAGCCAGCTCCTAGCAGGATCCGCCTGTGGATCCTGCTGGCCATGGCCTATGGGTCCTGCTGACTTGTAGGCCATGGCCAGCAGGACCCGCAGGTCACATAGGTCATGGCCAGAGGCCCCCTCAGGTCAGCGTCCAGCAGGACCCCACAGGTTCGCAGCCAGCTCCTAGCAGGATCTGCCTGTGGATCCTGCTGGCCATGGCCTATGGGTCCTGCTGGCCTGTAGGCCATGGCCAGCAGGACCCGCAGGTCACATAGGCCATGGCCAGAGGCTAGCAGGACCCCACAGGTCAGCGGCCAGCAGGACCCCACAGGTCAGTGGCCAGCAGGACCGACAGTTCTGCAGCCAAATCCCAGCAGGACCCACAGCTTGTGGGTCCTGCTGGGAGCTGGCTGTGGACCTGTGGGTCCTGCTAGCCTGTAGGCCATGGCCAGCAGGACCCGCAGGTCAGCAGGACCCATGGCAAGAGGCCAGCAGGACCCCACAGGTCAGTGGCCAGCAGGACCCCACAGGTCAGTGGCCAGCAGGACCCCACAGGTCAGTGGCCAGCAGGACCCCACAGGTCAGTGGCCAGCAGGACCCCACAGGTTTGCAGCCAGCTCCTAGCAGGATCCACGGGCACTTGGGCAGCTCCCAGTGTTGAGGGCTATTTTGAGGTTACTGGATGGGCACTGGGGTATGGTAAATGAGTTGTATAAGGGGGGGATAGATGGGATGATCATGTGGGGGTCAGCTGGGGGTGTCAGGGTCTCTCACCATGACCTCAGCGATGGGCCGATGGCAGCTGCCAGCTCGGGCTCAGCAGGACAGGTCCTCCTCCTTGCACGCCGAGCCAGTGACTCAGACTCAGCCACAACGGTGTCCAAGAAGATCCCACTGGGAGTTGTAGTTTGGTTGTAGTCAGTGGTGTCACTAGGTTTGGTGTCACCTGGTGCGGTAAAACATGGTGCCACCCCCCCTGTCTAGGCTGCACAGCACCATGCAGGCAGCGCAGGTCATTGGGTGCACCCCAAACCAGCCCCTGTAAATGAGAGTATAGGGTGGTATAGTGGCAGATTAGGGTAGTATAGGGTGGTATAGTGGCAGATTGTGGTGGTTTAGGGCGGTATAGGGCATGTTGGGGTGGTATAGGGCAGGTTGGGGTGGCAAAGGGTAGGTTGGGGAGGTACAGGGCAGGTTGGGGTGGCACAGTGTAGGTTGGGGTGGCACAGTGTAGGTTGGGGTGGCACAGTGTAGGTTGGGGTGGCACAGGGCAGGTTTGGGTGGCACAGGGCAGGTTTGGGTGGCACAGGGCAGGCTGGGGTGGCACAGGGCAGGCTGGGGTGGCACAGGGCAGGCTGGGGTGGCACAGGGTAGGTTGGGGTGGTATAGGGCAGGTTGGGGGGGTACAGGGCATCTTAGAACTCTATGTAGTGACAGTTTGCAGAGTAACTTACATAGCATGCCTCATGTCTGCAGATGAAGATCCGGACGGGTGGGTGGGGCTGCTGTGTCTGTCCTCGCCTCTATCTGCTTCAGCATCATCCATAGTGAAGGAGTCTGTGGGAGGAGCGGAGGAGGCAGCCACACCCCCAGCCCCTCCCACACCCCCATAGCAACGCCAATGGCTGTATTTAGGCTGGCTGCGCTCGCTGCTCTCGAGACTCCACCTGCCGGGGACAGGGAGCTTGAACGGACAGCCATGGACCACAACTCCCATAAGCAACAGCGGCGGACATCACGTGATGTCACCGACGTCAGCTAGCCCGACTTTCTCCAAGTAAACCAGGAAGAGAAAAAAAAACAACATCGTAAGCAGGCGGCCGTTGCTTACCAGGAAATGCATCAGTCCTGCGGGCCAATTGTAACCACTCCGCGGGCCGTAAATGGCCCGCGGGCCGGTACTTTGAGACCCCTGCTTTACTCTTATTATCAACCTTACCCCATGAGGCTAAATCTTGCATAGAGCTCCAGGCCGAGGGTGATTAATGGCTATTTTATCATTTCTTCCATTGCGAATAATCACCCGACAGTTGTCTCCTTCTCACCAAGTTTCTTGCTGACGGTTTTGTTGCCCATTCCAGCCTTGTGTAGGTCTACAATCTTGTCTCCGATGTCTTTTGACAGCTCTTTGGTCTTGCCCATGGTGGTGAGGTTTGAATGGAAGAAAGTTTTAGACAGGTGTCTTTTTTACACATAACGAGTTGTCGTTAGGAGCACCTTCTTAAATTGACAGGACTGATCTGACTACCAGATGAGCACATACTGTAGCCAGTCTGTGGGAGCCAAAATTATTGTTGGATGGTAGGGGATCAAATACTTATTATACTCACTGAACTGCAACTCAATTTATAACGTTTGGATCGTGTTTTTTTCTGGATTTTCGGTTGATATTCTGTCTATTGTTTAAAATACACCTATGATAGCAAGTATAGACCCTTCATTTCTTTGTGGGTGGGCAAACCTACAGGGGATCAAATATTCATTTTCCCTACTGTATATAGCCAACATAAGGTTATGTCCACCACTCTGCGGTACATTGACAGGTGTTGCGTTAGGGCAGCTCATTCTTTTGAATGGGCTCTCAAGCACACTAAAATGCCCTCTTTTTTTCTTTTAAAGGCAATTCATCGCAATACACAGCAGTGTGGTGTACTAAAATGCACACGCAGTGGCAAGGTGTGTTGGATACCATTAAACAATAATGGCACATCAGTCGCACAACATGCAACCCACAGGGCAAAGGCATGAACAAAGCCTAAAGGAACAGTCCGAGAACTGTGCTTCATTAACATTTGTTGGGTTCATTTGAATGGCCTGCTTAACACACCAAAAGATGCGCGTGTAGCACATTTGTCAGCACACTGCCACACACATTAGTGTATTGCTGCCAACACCATCTTTAAACGCAGGGCGAAAGGGGCAGCTGCCCCAGGACCGGTCATTTTTGTGGGGCTCAAAGCAGCTGAGCTGCCCTTTGAGCCTGCGCTGCCCACGGATGATTGATAAGTGGATTTGGCTATCACTCAGGAGATGAGAACTGAATGTTGGGGGCACTGGTGTTTGGTTGGATGTTCTATGTGCAGCCTGTGCGGTGACTGGCCAGCTTGGTAAGGTAAACCTTGGCCAAGGAGAGCACCTGTCAGTCCCGGGCACAGTCAGAGTCCTGACCTCAACCTGATAGAACACCTTTGGGATGAATCAGAGTGGAGACTGCAATCCAGGCCTTCTCATCCAACATCAGTGCCTGACCTCACAAATGTGCTTCTGGAAGAATGGTCAAACATTCCCATAGACACACTCCTAAACCTTGCAGACAGCCTTCCCAGAAGAGTTGAAGCTGTTATAGCGGCAAAGGGTGAGCCAACTCAATATTGAACCCTACAGACTAAGACTGGGATGCCATTAAAGTTCATGTAAAGGCAGGCGTCCCGATACTTTTGGTAAGTGTGTGTTAGATAGATAGATAGATAGATAGATAGATAGAGCAATAGAGCAATGACCCTGTATAAAGCACATAGCGTGGCCCAGAAGGACCCACCCCGGGGTAGGTGTTTCATGTGACTCTTGGTTGGTGCCCAGTGAAGAGGGGCACATGGAGGAGGTACCACCTGTCTACTACCCTGCTCCCTCCGGAGTCATTCACATGCGATGCGCTCGCTGGGGAGCATTTATAAGCGCATTTTCTAACGCATGGCAACCAAAACAATAATGGTTCCTTACGAATGCCATTCACATCAGCGCGTTGCTTTGCATTTGCCCAGCGCTGAGAAAAATTACAGAATGCGCTACTTTGTTTTAGATGCAACTCATTCAAATGTACACAAACTCAATGCACTGCAAGGCAACATAAATAAATGCAGCACGCATGCGTGGTGGAGTGAAGCTTTCCCATACACCGCACACACAGCTGCCTCCTCCGCTGAACCCCTGATTGTGGGCCGCACAGCATTGTGGGAGTGTGAGATAAGGGGGGCCCCCCTGTCCCCCGCTACCTGAGCATTTCTGTTCTATGAAGTCGGTGACCGGCCCCGTCCACAGCGAACACCTCAGGAAGGCCAGCACACTGTCCAGTACCCACTCCGCATCCTCCGCCATGGGGCCGCCCGCTCTACTCCTCCAGCTGTGTGGCGAGCCAGGAGCCCGGATGGAGGGGAGGGCAACGGGAACGCGCAAGGAGGTCAGAGCGGAATGCGTTTCCGTGGCAACCAACGTCATGGCGATGTGTAGTATACAAGCGGGCCACGCCCCCCTGCACAATCTCTGCCTGCTCATTCTGCTCGCTGTGGGGTGAAGGCGCTCTCACCCGGGCTATGGCGGGACTCCTGGGAGAGCAGTGTAATGTGTGATAATAAAAAGACATGTTGTAGGTCAGGGACCAAAGCAGAACTGTAAAGGAGCCTGCTGTCCCTGTGTGTAGGTCCTAGCAGTGACAACTGTGAGCAGTCCTGAACTGGGGGGGGGGGGGGGGGGTGTGAGGACCACCAGGAACAGAAGAACCCGGAAGTGGTCACCTGCAGGCCAGGGCCAATCATCTGTGGCATTCCTTCAGTGTAGCTGAACATACCCCATACATCTCATCCAGCTGCTGGGCTCACACATGTGGGTTCATCCTGAAGTAGTCCAAATATACCCGAGCTCATCACCAACTTCACCAAGGGTGCTTTCACACTAAAAATTAGGGTTGCCACCTTTTCTTCAAGACAAACCCGAACATTTTAGTGGCACACGGCACGTTTTTTTTTCATAGTTTACACTATAGGATTACAAAAGACCTGGGGCATCTTTGGGTGTCCCAAAGAGAGTGGTAATGCTGCGGCAAGCAGTGGATGTGGCCAGACTGCTCTTGTTGACATCATTGCCCCCCCCCCCCCCAGTGCCCCATTGATGCCAAATCTGCCCCTAGACAGCGGCCCACAGCTCCTGGATGGCAACAGATTTTGTGTGACTATCTCAGTTACTTGGGGAGCCACAGCCCAGTCTGAATAATGTGTCCGGGTTTCAGGCAGACTGAAACCTGGACACATAGGGGGTTATTTACCAAAGGCAAATCCACTTTGCACTACAAGTTCAAAGTTCACTTGAAATTGCACTGAAAGTGCACTTGGAAGTGCAGTCGCTGTAGATCCGAGGGGGACATGCAAGGAAAATAAAAAACAGCATTTTAGCTTGCACATGATTGGATGATAAAATCTGCAGAGCTTCCACTCATTTCAGATCTTCCCCTCAGACTCACAGCGACTGCATTTCCAAGTGCACTTTCAGTGCAATTTTAAGTGCACTTTGCACTTGTAGTGCAAAGTGGATTTGCCTTTAGTAAATAACCCCCATAGCTCCAAACCTTGACTGTCTAGGTGAATCCCGGACAGGGTTGCCAAACTCCTGCAGCATTTTTTACTGACAAAACATGGAACATTTACTGGCGGAGCATGTTTTTTACTGGCAACCTGAGAAATTACAGAACTCCTATTGAAAACTAACAGTGAAAATTTGAACAGTATAAACATGATATGGAAACACTGACAATAAGAGTCACCCCCCTCCCCCCCACACCCGGCTCTCCTACCCTGTGTTGGAGATAATAGGGGGCTCTGTGCAGGCTCCATGCCCAGGGATGCCAGATGAGGTCGGCGGCAGGTGGGGATTGATGTCGGTGTAGATGAATGAGGTGTCCTTGGGTGTCACAGGGGCGTTTGGCGTGTGCTCCTCTCTTCCGCAGCCACAGGAGGAGCTGACAGCACTCTGCATGGAGGGGCCTGAGGATCAGACTTGGCAGGTGGTGGGTCAGTCTCTCGGTCCTACGCTGTGCGCCTCCTCCCTCCTCAGCCAATGGGATCGCTTCTCCTTTTGGCCAATTGGTAAATGGGTCTCACGACCCACTTCCTGATTGGCTGGGAGGAGAATCAGTGTTACAATAGCGAATTGACGCTATTGTCCCACACCTGGGTGGGCTTCGGACGCAGTGCTCTGCGCCCCGATCCCATCCTATTTTGAAGCCTATTAGAGCCTCTGGCTCTAATCACGTGCTTCAAAATCCCCCATTGGAATCCATGTGTCTGGCACCCTGCATGTAGATTAGGGGGTCGGATGCATGGATAGAGGGGGTCGGGGCACCTAATGGACGGCCGCCACTGAGATTTACATTGTGAAAATAGATGAGGATGATTTTGGGTGGGGATGAGATTTACATTGTGAAAATAGATGAGGATGATTTTGGGTGGGGATGAGATTTACATTGGGAAAATAGATGAGGATGATTTTGGGTGGGGATGAGATTTACATTGTAAAGAGCCTCTCCACTCCATTGGACACTCCAATCTACAGCACAGCAGGATGCCACTGCACACTGGTGACTTACCCTCCATGCTGCTCTCTGTCTCACATCTGTAATGCATGCACCTGAGAGGGCTGTGTCCACTCCCACCAATGACAAGACTGACCACACCCCCTCCCCGAGTCCCACCCTGCCCCGCCTAATTACAATACTAGTAACCTAGCAGCAGGCTCCACCTCAACATTGAAGGAAGCAGAGCGAGTGCAGGATCACCTCCAGGGAGGGAGGGAGGAACATGAAGAGGAGGAGACAGGCGGCTGCCTGCTGTGCTAAGTCTAATGCCGCGTACACACGATCGGACATTCCGACAACAAAATCCTGGATTTATTTCCGACGGATGTTGGCTCAAACTTGTCTTGCATACACACGGTCGCACAAATGTCAAAAATTCCGAACGTCAAGAACGCGGTGACGTACAACACGTACGACGAGCCAAGAAAAATGAAGTTCAATAGCCAGCGCGGCTCTTCTGCTTGATTCCGAGCATGCGTGGAATTTTGTGCGTTGGAATTGTGTACACATGATCAGAATTTCTGACAACGAATTTTGTTGTCGGAAAATTTGAGAACCAGCTCTCACATTTTTGTTGTCGGAAATTCCGACAACAAATGTCCGATGGAGCCTACACACTGTCAGAATTTCCGACAACAAGCTCACATCGAACATTTGTTGTCGGAAATTCCGATGTTGTGTACGCGACATAACAGTTTCATTCATTAAGCTGCTGTACGGCGGGCCCCTTGGGACGCTCGGGCCCCTTACAAGTGTGTTGCCTGTATCCCCCTGATGGCGGCCCTAGATGTGTGCCAGCGAGGTCTGTTGGTAGCCAGGGAGTTGAGGAATGTGCATTACAGTGTTATTTTGGCAGCAAATTTCAATTTAGTTTTAGTCTTAGGACTAAAATGGCATTTTAGTTTTAGTCCCATTTTAGTCTTCTGCAATTGTTTTAGTTTTAGTCGTATTTAGTCGACTAAATCTCCAGTACATTTTAGTAGACTAAAACTCATTTTAGTCGTCTAAAATCTAATAGGAGTAATTAAATGTAATGCATTAGTTAACATTTCTCTACAATTTCCAAACTCATTATATACTGCTTGAGTGAAAAATCTAATATGTTGTTTATTATGGCATTGAGGTATGAACATGCACTACAGACCAAAGTTAATTTTGAAGTCAAATATCAATTTAGTTTTAGTGTTAGTCTTTTGACTAAAATGGCATTTTAATTTTAGTCCCATTTTAGTCTTTTGACTAAAATGCCATTTTAGTTTTAGTCGTATTTTAGTCATCTCAGTTGTTTTAGTTTTAGTCGTATTTTAGTCGACTAAAATAATATTCATTTAGTCGACTAAAATGTTTTAGTCGACAAAATTAACACTGGTGCATAAAGGGGCCTGGAGCTTATCAAAGAACTTTAGCCTTTAGCTAGTAAGCCCTGGTGAAACGATCAGGCCCAGTAGGGAGAGACCTAATCGTGGCCAGCAGCTCGGCTGTAATGATAGGAAGTTCGAGTTCTGCTTTCTGTTCTGGGGATAGGTTGGGAAGACCTACTGAAGAAAGGTATGTTGCTATACGGGATTGAAGAGCTACTTCTGTCAGAGAGGAGGCGGAGTCCAGATTGTACAAGGCTGCGTAGTAGTCGCGAAACATGGAGGCTATTTTTGATATGTTGGCCTGCTCATAATACACATGGGCCATATAAGGTTGCTTGCGGCAAATTTTGCGGTCTAACAATTTTGAAAAAAGTGTACGCAATTCGGTCAGGTGGCGGAACTCCTCAGGATCCGACGTCCGTTTATTGCTTAGCTCTGGAAGTCCGCCTGCCTTTTTTTTATTTTGGAGCCTAGTGCGATGAGGGTGGCTCGGACTACCGCCTTATGTCCCTCCCAGAGAACGCCATCACTGACCTCACCATTGGCATTTTCTGCAAAGTAATGGGACATAATATACCTGTTTTAATCCTTGAAAGGCCGCAGCACCACACCGCAACCATGTGCATTACTGTAGCACAGCCCTATTCACTTGTATGGGGGGATTGGGCAGCTGTACTGCCCTCCAAACACAATTTCTGCTGCAAAGCATTGCAGCTGTGATATGTGTTCCTCTCCCTCTGCCTGCTACATTATGTTAAGGGGAGCAATCAGGTGGTAACTAAAAAGCAGCTCAATGTCTTGTTTTTACCACCCCGGCTGTAAGTAAAAACAAGGCATTAAAGTATCTCTAAGGACCCTTTCACACTTTTTCTTGAAAAAAATGCGGCAAAAACGTATATGCGTTTTTGCAGTGTTTTCTGGATTCCTGACTCCAATCCTGCACCTGTGAAACTTGGACATGTGACTCAAAAAACACTATAGAAACGCACCCTTGGTGTGTCTTTGATGTCTTTGACCAAAAATGCAGCATGCAGGACATTTAAAAATTAATAGCACCCACAGCACACTGGTGTGAAGAGTTCCATAGGATTTAAAGGCATACATTTTTCATGCATTTTTCTTCGGCCTTTTTTTTAAACCCCCAAAATGCATCAAAAAGGGCTCTTAGCCCCCCCCCCCATTCACACCTGAGCAGGTTCCCGAAGCACGACAATACTAAACATTCTCATTCTCATTATACTCAATGGTGTCCACTCACACCTGAGCGTCGTACTGCTGCTTGTTGCACAAAAAAGCACATGGCTTTTTTGGGGGGGGCAGAATTGCACTTTTTTTGCAAAATACGCAACACAAGCGTTTTAGCATTTTTTTTTTTGCATATAACAAACTGTTTTCTCCTCCCAGCAACTTTAGGCATATGAACAAAATAGAGGATTCAGGAGTGTCCATAGTGGATGTGGGGACTTTCATCTGCTTGTTGAGGGCCCAAAAGAACCTTGATGACCCCAGTGATGCCCCCAAGAACCTTGATGACCCCAGTGATGCCCCCAAGAACCTTGATGACCCCAGTGATGTACAAATACAAGAATCTCTATGACCCCAGTGATGCCCCCAAGAACCTTGATGACCCCAGTGATGCCCAATACAAGAACCTCTATGACCCCAGTGATGCCCATTACAAGAACCTCTATGACCCCAGTGATGCCCACAAGAACCTCTATGACCCCAGTGATGCCCACAAGAACCTCTAGGACCCCAGTGATGCCCATTACAAGAACTTCTACGACCCCAGTGATGCTCATTACAGTAGATCAGCGGTTCCCAGCAGGACCACAGCAGTGTCCCCATCCCACGGGACCCGCCGATGATGGAAAACCACGGCCATTGCGGTGCTCACACGGCTGGAGGAGATATATAGGCATGTAGAAGGAGCTTGCAAGCTCCGAGCGCGTAGCCTGTTACTGCAACAGTCTGCCCCCAAGCTAACATCACTATATCCACTTGTGCGCTCCAAGCTGGTTTACAGGGATCCTGGCACTTCATACATCTCCTCCAGCCCTGTGAGCACCACCAGCGGCCGTGGTTATCCATCATCAGTGGGTCCTGTGTTAGTACAGCGATCTCCCCTGCTGAGCTATTGTGTTCTGACAGGGGGACACCCCCGCACCAAAACATTGGCTGAGAGTGCTGATCGGGAGCCAGTCGGCTGCTGGTTTCCCAGCATGCTCGTCCGGCTTCTATTGAGCTTCGATGTCGCCCGCATTTAGTCCATGTGTATTAGGCTTTAGTTAGAGTGTACCTACCATTAGAGCCCTTTCGCAATGCCAGCGAGGGAGGCATCAGCGGTAAAGCACCGCTAGTTTTAGAGGTGCTTTACCGTCGTTTTTGCAACGCTTTTGGGGCGCTAGCGGGGCGCTTTTAACCCCAGCTAACGGCCAAAAAAGGGTTAAAAGTGCCCGCAAAGCGCCAGTGCCAAGGCGCTTTGCAGGCGCTTCGACAGCGCTGCCCATTGATTTCAATGGGCAGGGGCACTTTAGGAGCTCAAAGAAGCTGCTTGCAGGACTTTTTTTCCTGTCCTGCCAGCGCAGCGTTTTCACACTGAGATTGCAGATGAGACTTTTTCCGGGCGCTAAAGCGCCTGAAAAACGCCTCCAGTGTGAAAGGGGTCTTAAGCTTTTCTCCTTGTCTTGCACTGGGACTGGGGAGCGCAGCTGGTGGGAACAAGCCCTGATTGTACACATGTAGGGCTCAGTATACAGTCTCAGCACAATTAGTAGCAGGACAAAGCAACTCCCATGCATATGCACAGGACAGGAGTTACATCACCCTGGCCCAGGCATTGGGGATGGCCAAAGACTCCTAACCTGGAATAAGAGCAAGTGTAGATGGAAACACCAGTGACAGAGGGGAGCATGGACATTGAGCCGCTGCTGGCGATCGCTTTGCAAAGTAAGTGTCATGATGTGCAAATATGCCGTGCATAGTTCACAATTTTACATACATTATGTATGTCAAGCCAAAAACATTTTTTTTTCTAATTTTGGATAGAAATGGAAAGGATTTACACAGACATAAACAAAAAAACACGATTTCATAATGTTACTAAATCTAACCCATATGGCTCCACCACCATGATCTCAAAATAGACAGATTTCAGAGACAGCCCACTCTAATGACTTTGGAGCCGAGAAGAGAGCTGCCAAAATTTCTGGTGACAGCTTGCTGCTCAGTTGTTGCCAGATTAATGGCACGCTTATGTATGTACATAGTCAGAAGGCGGCTGGCATTAAACTTGGCACAGTCTGAGCACTTACTTAACTGCTTCCCGACCAGCCACCGCAGTTATACTGCAGCAGGTTGGCTCCAGTGGGCGAGCCGTCGTAGCTGTACGTCGGCAGCTTTAAGACCACTAGGGGGCTTACACGTGCCCGCGGCACGATGTCTGAGCCGATGCGGGTGCCTGGCGGTCTTGATGTCCGCCAGGCACCCGCGATCGCTCCACATAGAGACAGAACAGAGGTCTATCAATGTAAATAGACAGATCTCCATTATGTCAGGGGTGAGGAGACTGATCAGTTGTTCCTAATGATTAGGAGCAACAATCGGTCTCCTCCCCCAGGCAGTCCCATCCCCCCACAGTTAGATACACTCCCTAGTACACACATTTAACCTCTTGATCGCCCCTGGTGTTAACCCCTTCCCTGCCAATGACATTTATACAGTAATCAGTGGCTATTTTTAGTTCTGATCGCTGTATAAATGTCAATGGTCCCAAAAAAGTGTCAAAAGTGCCGATCTGTCCGCCGCAATGTCGCATTCCCAATAAAAATTGCAGATCACGCCATTACTAGTAAAAAAAAAAAAAATAGTAATAAAAATGCCATAAATCTAATAAATCTATCCCCTATTTTGTAGACGCTATAACTTTTGCACAAACCAATCAATATAGGCTTATAGCGATTTTTTTTTAACCAAAAATATGTAGAAGAAGGAAGAAATTTTTATTTATTTTTTTATTTTGGGGGATATTTATTATAGCAAATATTGTTGCTTTTTCAAAATTGTCGCTCTCTTTTTTTTTATAGCGCAAAAAATAAAAACCGCAGAGATGGTCAAATACCACCAAAAGAAAGCTCTATTTGTGGGAAAAAAAAGGATCTCAATTTTGATTGGGTACAGCATCGCATGACCGCGCAATTGTCAGTTAAAGTGACGACGTGCCGTATCACAAAAAATGGCCTTGTCAGAAAGTGGGTAAATCCTTCCGAGCCTTAAGTGGTTCATGTTAATGAAATAACGCACCTTCCTAGATAAACCTGCAGCCAATTTTTATTTCATAAAAGTGGCAAAAAATGAAAAAATTGGCATATGAAAACGATTGGCTCCCTCAGAATTGTAATTTCCTGCTCCTGTGATTGGTTTACTTAATAAAATACCAGATCCAATCATGTGACTACAGCAGGATGACCCTCCGCTCAGCACCGCCACACATCTATAAAAGGAAAGTGCGTTTTGTGCGTTGCAGGGAAGTGTATGATTTGACGTGCATTCCCGCAATGCACAAATGGGAACATAGCCTAGTGATGTATAGTGCTAAAAATCATCTATAATTAATGTATTGATCTGCAGAAACCAGCTGCAAATGGATTTAATTCATTTTTTACTTCTCTGCATCTTTTGTGTTGGGACATAACTCAAAGAATTACAGAGCTAAGTGCTGACAAACTTGCCGGAGCACAATAAATACTTGTCTGTGCACATAATCAGCAATTAGCATGCTTTTCAAAACCTGAAAAGTGTGTAAAGAAAAGTTCAAGATGTAACGGGGCAGTGCATGTTGCAACAAAATCATTAACATTGTCTAATGTATAATAGAAACAAAGTACCTTGTGTGGGCAAAGGTAGAGGAATATTGATGAATGTTGGAGGGCCTTTGTCTGCTTTTGTTGGATAGCACGAGCCAAGAAGGTGAAACCGGCAACTTAATCATTAGTTACAGATTATCTTTAACAATAGTTTTACAATGCTATACAGTATATAAAAAATAACATTTTGTACAGTAGGGCAGATATACAGGGCTGTCAGCTATGACTTTACAGCGAAATTACCAATTTATCTGGCAGCACAATTTCACCTAAGAGGTAGCTCCCAATTCATTGAGCTGCTTTTTTTTTGTAAAACTTTGTTTATTTGGTATAAGTACATATCTTAACATACATTTGCAATATTCAGTACAGTAGTGGCACAAACGTTTGATCATCATTTCAAAACGGTATAGCAATGAACTCTACACATGGACTTTAGTCCCATATGATTTTTTGCTGAGATCTGCACCCTTTTTATACATTGCACTGATAGTTTATATATGTGGATACCCTGGAAGCTAACGGTGGGAGTTTGGAGGTTATCATTTACCCCCTTTTGTGTGAGTCAAAGCGTTTTAGCCGAACACGAGAGTGTGAGGCAAAGATAGCTGGTGAGTGCATTTCTTAAAGGGGAGTGGAATCACGGACACGGAGGTGTGGTGGAAGATTCAGCAAACAGAACTCCTTTTCATTTTATCACGTCACGGACTACTTTACACATTTTTGGATATTTATTATCAAATTTTTTTTATATATTTGTAGCTTTTTGGTGCTCACTTTAAAGGAATTTCATTATTTCTTTTGGTTCACTTGTCATACCTATTTATCTGAACATTATTTCACTGTTCTTACACCCATCAGGTTATTCACCACATCATTGGTTTAGTATTTATTTGATGTCACTTACTTTGTTATCACTACATTTCACTATGTTATAGACATTTGATTGTTGGTTTTTGTTTTTTTTTGTGCAGGATTTATTAGTTTCAGCGCCACTATTTCTTTTTACAGTTTGTTTGGGGGGTTGTCAATACAATAGAGAATTAAATTTTGTCCACACATTTGTACATGCCAAGTGGCTGCTTTAGGTATCTAGGTTTAATCCTTCCAAGAGTGCAGTGGTGGTATTATAGGGGCGGGCGGATTACCTCTATACCTATTGTTTTTAATTTTGGATGACTGAAATACCAGTTCTCCAGAAGGTTCACCACAGTTAAAAAATAAGGTGCATCTATGCCCATCATAGCAGTGGGTGGATGCAGGGCGGTATTCTAATGGTGGGCATACCCACCAATCAATATATTTTTTTCGTTCAGCCCAAAGGCTGCATGAAAAAAAGAACATTACAATATATGCCCAACAAGGACCAGCAATGTACTGGTATATCAGAATGAGTGGTTATACCTGAATGATGCCTGCAGGTATCATCTTGGTATCGTTCTTTTCAGCCATCGGTCAGCTTCCATGTAACAGCAATCCTAACGGCTAGTTATCTCTATGGCCTAAGAAACCGGAAGCTACAAGCATTTCATGACTTCGGTTTCGTTGGATATAAACAGCGCCATTGGGAAAGCATCTTAACACACTGATCTTGGTGTGGTCAGATGCTTTAGAGATCTAGAGTCTAATAGACCCCATTTTTTTTTAAAAGAGTAGCTCTCACTATCTATTGCTATCTTAGGGGATATTTACATTCTCTGTGATAACAATAAAAATTAAAAACAAATGAAAGGAACAGTGTAAAAATAAGATAAAAAAGCAAAAAAAAAAAAAAAAAAAAAAGCATCCCTGTCCCCTGTGCTCGCGCGCAAAGGCGAACGCAAGCGTTGGTCTTGTGTCATATGTAAACAGCAATTGCACCATGCATGTGAGGTATCACCGCAAACACCAGATTGAGGGCAGTAACTTTAGCAGAGCGCATCTCTGTAAATCTAAAGTGGTTACCTTTAAAGGCTTTTAGAAATGTATGTAGTTTGTCGCCACTGCACGGTTGTGCGTAATTTTAAATTTTTTTTTGGTATCTATGTACTCAGCATAAGATCATCTTTTATATTATACCAAACATTTTGGGCAATATAGTGTGTTTTAGTGCATTAAAATTCAAAAAAGTGTTTTTTTTTCCAAAAAAATTGCGTTTGAAAAATCGATGTGCAAATACTGTGGCAAAAAAAAAATTCCAACACCCACCATTTTAATCTGTAGGGCATATGCTTTAAAAAAAATATATAATGTTTGGGGGTTCAGAGTAATTTTCTAGCAAAAACAAATAATTATTCCTGTAAACAAAAAGTGTCAGAAAAGGCTTTGTCTTCAAGTGGTTAGAAGAGTGGGTGATGTTTGGCATAAGCTTCTAATTTTGTGCATACAATACCAGGACAGGTCAAAACCTCCCAAATGAACCCTTTTTGGAAAGTAGATACTGCAAGCTATTTGCTGATAGGCATGTTGAGTCCATGGAATATTTTATATTTTGCCACAAGTTTCGGGAAAATGACAATATGTTTTTTTTTGTTTTTCACAAAGTTGTCACTAAATTATATATTGCTCAAACATGCTATGGGAATATGTGAAATTACACCCCAAAATACATTCTGCTGCTTCTCCTGAGTACGGGGATACCACATGTGTGAGACTTTTTGGCAGTCTAGCCGCATACAGGACCCTGAAAACCAAGCACCACCTTCAGGATTTCTAAGGGCGTAAATTTTTTATTTCACTCTTCACTACCTATCACAGTTTCGGAGGCCATGAAATGCCCAGATAGCATAAAAGCCCCCAAATGACCCCATTTTGGAAAGTAGACACCCCAAGCTATTTGCTGAGAGGCATGCTGAGTCCATGGAATATTTTATATTTTACCACAAGTTTCAGGAAAATTACAGGATTTTTTTTTCACAAAGTTGTCACTAAATGATGTATTGCTCAAACATGCCATGGGCATATATGAAATTACACCCCAAAATACATTCTGCTGCTTCTCCTGAGTACAGAGATACCACATGTGTGGTACTTATTGGGAGCCTAGCCGCGTACAGGACCCCGAAACCAAGTACTGCCTTCAGGCTTTCTAATGGCGAAAATTGTGATTTCACTCCTCAGTTTCAGAGTTTTACAGTTTTTCACTACCCCCCCCCCCCCCAATGACTCCATTTTGGAAAGTAGACACCCTATTTGCTGAGAGGCACGGTGAGTATTTTGCAGCTCTCATTTGTTTTGGAAAATGAAGAAAGAAAAGGAAACATTTTTTTTTCTTTTTTCAATTTTCAAAACTTTGTGACAAAAAGTGATATCTGCAAAATACTCAACATGCCTCTCAGCAAATAGCTTGGGGTGTCTACTTTCCAAAATGGGGTCATTTGGGGGGGGGGGAGTTGTGCTATCTGGGCGGTGCTTGGTTTTCGTGCTCCTGTACGCAGCTAGACTGCCAAAAAGTCCCACACATGTGGTATCCCCGTACTCATGAGAAGCAACAGAATGTATTTTGGGCTATAATTTCACATATGCCTATGGCATGTTTGAGCAATATATCATTTATTGACTACTTTCTGAAAAAATAAAAAAAAATTATTGTAATTTTCCCAAAACTTCTGGCAAAATATAAAATATTCCATGGACTCAACATGCCTCTCAGCAAATAGCTTTGGGTGTCTACTTTCCAAAATGGGGTAATTTGGGGGGGGGGTTGTGCTATCTAGGTATTTCATGGCCTCCGAAACCGTGATAGGTAGTGAGGAGTGAAATCAAAAATTTACACCCTTAGAAATCCTGAAGGCGGTGCTTGGGTTTCGGGGTCCTGTACGCGGCTAGACTGCCAAAAAGTCCCACACATGTGGTATCCCTGTACTCAGGAGAAGCAGCAGAATGTATTTTGGGGTGTAATTTCACATATGCCCATGGCATGTTTGAGCAATATGCACGTATATCATTTTTAACCTTTTTTTTTTTTTTTTTAATTTGGGGGGGGGGGGGGGTTTGTACTGCCCTGTCATTTTAGCACCTCAAGAAATGACATAGGCAGTCATAAACTAAAAGCTGCATAAATACCAGAAAATGTACCCTAGTTTGTAGATGCTATAACTTTTGCGCAAACCAATAAATATACCCTTTTTGAATTTTTTTTACCCGAGACATGTGGCTAAATGCTTTTGGCCTAAATTTTTGGACTAAAATTAAGTTTATTGTATTTTTTTTTTATAGCAAAAAGTTGAAATTATAATTTGTTTTCAAAATTTTCGGCCTTTTTTTCGTTTATATTGGGAAAAAAATTGCAGAGGTGATCAAATACCACCAAAAGAAAGCTCTATTTGTGGGAAAAAAAGGACACAAATTTAGTTTGGGTATGGCATTGCATGACCGCGCAATTACCAGTTAAAGCAGCGCAGTGCCATATTGTAAAAAAGTGCTCTGATCAGGAAAAGGGTAAATCCTTCCGAGGCTGAAGTGGTTAAAAATCTTTTGTTTTTTAACAAATCACACAGTGAAAAAGCATGTACATTTCTGAAATTTCCAAGAAAGAATATGAGCAAACTGATACTTATAGATCAGCTCGAGAACTGTATCACCTCACATGAGGACAAAGGGCATGGAAGAGGGGGCCACCAACATAGGCCCGGCTGGAGCTGAGGCAGGAAGGACCAAACCAGATCAAGGGGTCAGCTAAACGGCAGGTCAGATCATCATAATACAATCCCTGAGAGGGTGGATAAGTATTTGCAGTGCAATTTGAATCTATTCATTTTGTAGAGGCTCAAATAAGTAAGCTGCTTGCTATTGTTATTATTGGGCTCGATCCCAAACCGCGCTGGCTGTAATCCCCGCTCCCTTGTCACAGGATTTGATTAGCAGCAGCGGGAGCCAATGGCTCCTGCTGCTGCCCCTCTGTCCTGTGAGGAGAGAAAGATCAGAGAGCGGCGCTGCCCTCGAACACAGCTCCGGATCAAGATTGGGCTCAGGTAAGTGTAGGGGGCTGGCGGGGGGAACTGCACACAGAAAGTTTTGTTTTACCTTAATGCAGAGAATGTATTAAGGTAAAAAACCTTCTGTCTTTAGAGCCACTTTATGGTGATGTTGCAATACCAGATATTACCAGCATGTGAAAGCCCGATGCTAACAAACATTTTATTTTAGTTTTGAGTAGTGTAGAACGTGTAGGTTAGAAATTATGTCTGGGTTTTATTGTTAACATTTTACAAAAGTTCTTAGCTTTCCCACTTTAATAAAGAAAAATGGGTTTTGTGGTTGTCTGTTTCAGCTTTGGAAAAATATACCAAATATTCCAGCACACTCTCTAGCTCAGCCATTCTCAACCTTTTTAACATGGAGGAACCCTCGAGATAACTTTTGGGCTCATGGAACCCCTCCTAATAATTACTACATCTACAAAACAAAATCCACAAGGGAAATAGGGAATAGCATAAAAGATCATTTTTTATTAGAAAATAGTAAATATTAAAATGACCCCTGTAAACACTACTATAGGGCAGTGATGATAACCTTGGCACCCCAGATGTTTTGGAACTACATTTCCCATGATGCTTAACTACACTGCAGAGTGCATGAGCATCATGGGAAATGTAGTTCCAAAACATCTGGGGTGCCAAGGTTCACCATCACTGCTATAGGGGGAAGTAAATTTAAATGTTGTTGACAAACAATAAAGGAAAAGTTTCATACAGTACAACATATAACAATATTCCTGATTGTAAGATTCCAAGAAGCACTGATGCGTTTCGACTAAGCATGTGCAATTCGTTTCGTTCCGAATTCGTTTTTTAACTAATTTCAACAAATTCGTTAATTCGGGAATATCCGAATTAACGAAAACCCGTTTAACGAATTTTTTCCGAATATTCGTAAATTCGATAAAATTGGACATTCGTAAATTCGGGCATTCATACATTTGTACATTCGCAATTTACCAATGTACATTCGTACATTCGTACATTAGTAAATTAGTGAATTTGTAAATTTGTAAATTCGAAAATTCTGAAATCTGAAATAATAGTTAACTAATAATCACTTAACTATTAGTAATTACTAGTAACTTTTAAATTATAGGTATTGTAATTTCCTTTCAAACTTGGCTGTTAGTGAACGTAACACATACAAATTTATCCGAAGCTATGAATGATCCGAAAAAACGGAATTGAACGTAATGAATTAATAATAATAAATAACAATAATAATAATAACAACGTTTTATTATTATTATTTATTATTAATTTGTTCGGTTCCATTTGTTTAGATGCAGCATTCATTTTGGATAATTCGTAACTTCGGATAAATTCGTATTTGTTACGTTCACTGACAGTCAAATTTGAAAGGAAATTAAAATACCTATAATTTAATAGTTAGTTACTATTTCAGATTTTTGAATTTTCGGGTTTTTCAAACTTCGAATTTACAAATTTCCGAATTTTCTAATTTACAAATGTACGATTTTACAAACTTACGAATGTACGAATTTACGAATGTACAAATGTAAAAATGTACGAATGTACGAATGAACAAATGTACAAATGAACGAATGTTCGAATTTACGAATGTACGAATGTACGAATGAACGCATTTACGAATTTATGAATGAACGAAATTACGAATCGCGATCATAACGAATGACCCGATAAACGAAAAAAAATAATAAACTAACGAAACGAAAATAAACGAATTTTTTGGCTGTGCACATGTCTAGTTTCGACCTTGATGGTTTTCCACAGTGATTTGCCCTTGGTTTTCACAAAGCCCCGGTGTTCTCTATTCCTAATTTCCCTTATGGATTTTGTTTTGTACAAATTTTGGGGCTGATACCTACCATTGGTATGTCTTATGCCACGTACACACCACCGGACTTTACGACATACTTGGTTCGGCGGTCCGGAGTCCGTCTGACAATTCGATCGTGTGTGGGCTCCAGCGGACTTTTTTTCCCCAAAAGTTTGACGGACCTAGAAATTAAGCGTGTTTCAAATCTTTTCGACGGACTCGAGTCCGGTTGAAAAGTCTGCTCGTCTGTATGCTAGTCCGACGGACAAAAACCGACACTAGGGCAGCTATTGGCTACTGTCTATGAACTTCCTTGTTTTAGTCCGGTCGTACGTCATCACGTACGAATCCGTCGGACTTTGGTTGATCGTGTGTAGGCAAGTCCCTTCATAAAGTCCGTCATAAAGTCTGTCGAAAAGTCCGCAGGACAAAGTCTGCCGTAAAGTCCGCTCGTGTGTACGAAGCATTAGCTTCATTAGGGATACATATACACAGTACTATATCTACAACTCATGGTACATTAGTGTCATGGTCACTTGTTCACTGAGAAGAATGCTGCCTACATTTTTGGTCATTGGAAAGAGCTCCCACCCCTCTTCCTTACAGATAGCGAAAAAGTTCATTGTTATCAGTATTTACTCATCAGAGAGGCAAAAATTGCTTGTTGCTCAAGGAACCTTTTTTTTAAACACAGAGGAACCTTTGAAATAACTTTTCAGTCTAGGGAAGCCCATGCTAATAAGGAATATACTGTATCTACAGCTCAAGGCACAATAGCTTGATGGTCATTGGGACAAATGCTCCTTACATCTGTGGTCATTGGCAAGATTTCCTCTTACAGATAGCTAAAAATGTCATTGATAATAGTGGTTACTTATCTGAGAGGCAGGAATTACTCATTTCTCAAAGAACCCCTAGAAACCTTTTGAGGAACCATAAAGATCTATGGAACCATGGTTGAGAAGGGTTAGTCCGGATGTATCCTAGGATTCCACTATATCCTTGTTGAGAAAAGATGCTGATCTAATTGATCTAATTTATCTAATTGTCTGTCCTGAAAAATCCTGGGACCTACGTAAATGGATCTCATACAGAAGGGAGATTTTAGGTTTCCTCAAAACCCCTTAAATTACTATTTTTACATATAAGGTCATTCAATGTTAACTTACTTTTTAACTTCATCTTAGTCATATAATTATGTGATAGTTTCAAGAGCAAATTCCAGAGAAAAAAATAGAGACAAGGCTTGTAGCCTGATAAATACTTGTAGAACAGATAATTGATTACAACCTCAAGCAAAACATACCTCCAACAATAGCACTCAAATTGTACATAGCGTACCAACAAAAAGAACCAGAAAATCAAGGATCCTTTCAATGTGTCTCCATTTTATTCTAGCTTAAAGAGTCAGTCATCAGGAAAACAAAGGAGAAGTTGATTTTGTAAGGACAGCCTAAACCTTGCTTTCAAACCATCATTTTAGCAACCTGTCATTTAACAGACCTTAGTTGTTTCAGTTGATGTGTTTAAGGCATAAAATCCTACCCACTAAATGCTACTCATTCCCGTGCGCCCAATATAAAACCTTTCCTTTCAATTTGTTTCTGCAGTAAATTAATAATTTTTTGGAACCAACATTAAAATGAAATAAATCAACAAGTCAACATGTGAATGTATGGTCATATAGTAACAGAAGGAGTTATGTAATAAAAAGGTAACAAGATTATATCGCTTTCCGCTAATTGGTAATAAGATTAGCATTTAGACACTTGAGGTTAATATTAGAAGTGCTTAGGTAAAGACTTAAGTACAGTATGTAAAAAAAGGAAAAAATGTGACCCGGCATGTCTCCAGCAACAAGCCTCCATCCCTGGCTATAGAGAATAAAACAAAAGAGAAAGAGTGGGACTTTAAATAAGGTTTGTTACTGTAAACATAAGTGTATGGAGTATATATATATATATATATATATATATATATATATATATATATATATATATATATATGTATATATATATATATATATATATATATATATATATATATATATATATATATATATATAAAACCTTTATTGTATCAAACGCAGTTCCGTGGTCTAGAAATGCATGATAAAGTTTTCAAAACATAAACACAACCAAATATAAATAGGCTGAGATAATAATACAAATATACCATGGACGTACAGTATACATTGTATACGATGATGATACATAGTTAAACATATAAACACAACTAGATACATGCTGGATAAAAAGCCGAAATGTCTTGGCATTAGACATATGCACACTAAAATATTTTGTTTCGGAATTTCGTTTTCGTCCAAAAAATACATTTATTTAAATATGATAATTGTTAAAGATAAGCAAGCAATATAACATAAACATAAAAAAATTCAGTGATGGGTTTTATATAACATAACAATATATGAGTCCCAAAAGTGGTGATGGTAAAAGGAATGTAGTGAAGAGGCAACTTCAACACAAATCAATCTCTGGGGTGAATGTGTTCAGTGGTAAATATACAACCGGAAGTGCCTTCACCATAGAAGGGACAAAGGGAGAAAGATGTGCCCTTACCAGGAGCGGTGGACCCAGCTCACCATACGGTGGTGGATCAGTAAGGCGTAGAGTGGGGGGCCTGAGGCCAAACTCTCGAGCTGGACTGCACGGTGACCCCTCCAGTAGGCAGATGAACCTCAAGGACTGGCTGTGTATGACCGCCTGAAATGGCTACAGACTCTTCTGGCCAGCTTTAGCACATCCTGCAACCCTGGGTACGTATTTAGGAAACGCTGCACCACCAAATTGAGGACATGTGCCAGCCATGGCACATGTGTCAACTTTCCCTGTCTAAGGGCGGACAGGAGGTTTGAGCCATTATCATACACCACCATTTCTGGCTCCAGCTGGCGTGGTGTGAACCACCTCTGGGCCTGTCCCTGCAGAGCTGCAAGAACCTCTGCTCCGGTGTGTTTTTGGTCCCCTAAACACACCAGCTGAAGCTCTGCATGGCACCTTTTAGCCTGACTCTGGGAATAGCCCTTTGAACGCTTAGGGGGTACCTGATGCTCATAGGAAAATTCTGCAGAGGAGGGCATGGAGGTGTTGGAGGAGGAGGAGGGGGTAGAGCTCAGAGGTCTGGCATCATCACTACCAGCTGTATGGAGACATGGGGGCACAACAAGCTGCAGCACCGAGCCCTGTCCTGCATCCTTTCGAGTTGCAAGCAACGTTACCCAGTGTGCTGTGAACGAAATATATCGTCCCTGCCCATGCTTGTGGACCACGTGTCAGCAGTAAGGTGGACTGCCTTGCCCAACGATGCCAGAACATTCCCTTCCACATGATGTTAGAGAGATGGAACGGCCTTTTGCCGGCTACAGTCTACAGCTGGTGGTGTGCTGCTGGCAGATGTGCTGCTAGGACCTGGGACACCCTGTGCTATACCATCCTCCCTGTCAGTGGAGGCTGCTGAGAGGTAATGACTCGGTATAGCAGGGGCAGACTGAAGTGGGTAAAGAGGAGGAAAAGGAGGAGGAGGAGGGACAGATTTGTGCCCCTTTTATGTGGCTTTTAGATGCTCTTGCCAACGGGCTAAGTGGTTGGACATTAAATGCCTTGTTAAGTATGTGGTACCCAAATGGTTGGTGTTTTTGCCACGTTTGATGTGCCTGAGACACAGTTTGCAGATAGCAACAGTGCGATCTGCTGCAGATGTGCTGAAAAAGGCCCAGACAGCTGAGCTTTGGGGAGTGGGCCGGGAGTTAACAGCTGCAGAATGTGATGGAATAGGGGGGCTGCTCTCTACTCTTTCTTGATGTCGGCCTCCTTGGGGTTGTGCCGCCTCACCTTCAGTTTCCTCCTCGGCTCTATCTGGCACCCAAGTTACATCAGTGACCTCATCATCATCATCTCCATCTCCATCTCCCCCATCTTCATCATTACCACTGGAGACAACTTGGCAATACGCTGCGGCTTGGGGAACATGAATGCCAATTTGTCTAACAGTGTTCCTCCCTCTCTCTAGGCTCATGTTCCTGTCATCCTCAACCGCAGAACCAACATCTGAATCCAATAATGGCTGGGCATCATCAAGGAGCATGAGGCTGAAGCTGTGGTCAAATAACTCAGCTGACTCCTCAATGGCTGATGTTGGGGCTATGGCAGGAATAGATGTGGACAAGGAGGCAGGCTTATCCACTCTGGCAACTGCATGGGACTGCACACTTGTCTCTGCTTGCATGACAGAGGAGGAGGATGAGGAAGGTTTAGTAAGCCAGTCCACCACCTCCTCTGCATGTTGTGGCTGGATAGCATGGGCAAACTCACTAAACAGAGCAAATGATGCTCAGCCTGAGGTCTGACCATCACGCCCACCTTTTCCTGTGGACACATTTGTTGCTGGCCCCCTTACAGTGCCAAGGAAACGTCTGCCTCTCCTTGTTGTCCTTCCAGACATTATTGGGAGGGAGGGGGCGGTGCTTATAAGCAAATGTAAAGAAGAAATTGAAATCTGTATGTAGATGCACTTTAATCAATGTAAAGAGGTGTTTGGTGCACTTTAATTTGAGTACTCACACTACACAGACACACTCCACGGATACACTATAATATACTGCAATACAATGCGCCAAACGTAAAGTGACGCACAGAACTATATGGCATTAAACTGGCAGTAACACACACAAAACTATATGGCGTTAAATTGGCAGTAACGCACACAGAACTATATGGCGTTAAACTGGCAGTAACGCACACAAAACTATATGGCATTAAACTGGCAGTAATGCACACAAAACTGCATGGCGTTAAACTGGCAGTAACGCACACAAAACTATATGGTGTTAAACTGGCAGTAACGCACACAAAACTATATGGCGTTAAACTGGCAGTAACGCACACAGAAGTAAATGGCTTTAACCACCTCAATACAGTGCACTTTCACCCCCTTCCTGCCCAAGCCATTTTTCAGCTTTCAGCGCTGTCACACTTTGAATGACAATTGCGCGGTCATGCAACACTGTACTCAGATGAAATTGTTATAATTTTTTCCCCACAAATAGAGCTTTTGGTGGCATTTGATCACCTCTGCGGTTTTTATTTTTTGTGCTATAAACAAAAGAAAAGTGACAAGTTTGAAAATAACACAGTATTTTTTACTTTTTGCTATAATAAAAATCCAGTTTTTTTTTTTTCCTCAGTTTAGGCCGATATGTATTCTTCTACATATTTTTGGTGAAAAAAATCGTAATAAGCGTATATTGATTGGTTTGCGCAAAAGTTATAGCATCTACAAAATAGGGGATAGATTTATAGCTTTTTTTATTATTTTTTTTTTAACTAGTAATGGCGGCAATCTGCGTTTTTTATGGTGACTGCGATATTGTGGCGGACATATCGGACACTTTTGACACATTTTTGGGACCATTCAAATTTATACAGCGATCTGTGCTATAAAATTGAACTGATTACTGTATAAATGTGACTGGCAGGGAAGGGGTTAACACTAGGTGTGATTGAGGGGTTAATTATGTTTCCTAGGGAGTGATTCTAACTGTGGGGGGAGGGGACTCACAAGGGGAGGAGACCGATCGGTGTTCCTCTGTACTGAGAACACACCATCGGTCTCCTCTGTGTTACCGGGCAATCGCGGGTGCCCAGCGGACATCGCGGCTGCCGGGCACGAGCATCGGGTCCCCAGTGACACGGCGGGCACGCGCGAGTGCTGGCGGCGGAGCGCGCGCGCTACCTGGCGGGCCGGGAAGGCGAGCACGTCATATGACGCCCTCCCAGAACGAGAGCCGCGCCGCCTGGCCGTCATATGACAGCTGGCGGGCGGCAATCGGTAAAACTGGCAGTGACACACACAGAAGTAAATGGCGTTAAACTGGCAGTACCGCACACAGAATTAAATGGCGTTAAACTGACAGTAACACAATCAAATACACGGAGTTCAACCGTCACTACTCAGACGTTATCTGAACTGTTCCTACTCTAGCTATACACTAATGTAAAGATTACTGACGTCTCGCTACACTACACGGAAACTATATGAGCTGTCCTTACTCTACACTAATGTATGTATGAATGACACGGTCTCACTACACTACAGTCATAGGCGTGCCCAAGGGGTGTGCCTGGGCACATCCTAATCCTGGGGTTGGCAACCTGTCAATGGTGGGCAGGTGACAGGTAAACCACAACCCTTCCTTGCCGACCCTCAGAACCTGGACAGGAGAGGTGGCGTGTGTGGAATTTAGTGGAACCGATCTGTTTTTTCCTACTGCAGCAGCTGAAAGTAGGCTTCTCCTCTCCCTTTTTGTCAACATTTAGTTGCCACATGAGGAAAATATAGGGGATTGGTACTAATATATGCAACCCCGCCACCCCTCATTTCCCTGTTCCTCTTCCTTCTGTTGCCCGGTTCTCCCATGTGCTCCTCCTTCCTCCCATTGTTTAAGGATGGAGAGCGGGGAAGAGGCTGGTAAATATGTCAAACGCATATGGGTTGGAGCTTTGGGGTGCACACCCTAATGCAATAGGCTGCGCACACCTATGACTACAGTGAAACTATCTGAGCTGTCCCTACTCTAGCTGCACACTATGCAAAGCTGAATGATGGTCCCCCTCACTACACTCACACTATACCTAGACTGACACTAAAATAATAGCACACTAACTAACTAATAGCACTGAACAGAGCCCTATTCTATCTCCATGTCGAAATCACACTGAAAATGGCTGCCATTGAAAGAATACTTTTATACTGTGGGGCAGGAATGAGCCATGATTGGATAAAGTCATGATGACAGTGTCCAATCATGACTCTGACAGTGCTCTGTGCCTTGATTGGCTTAACCTTTCACCGCTTCAGCCAATCAGGGCTTGCAATGCACTGTTCAGCGCCCCAATGCATTGTTATCGGTTTGGGGGGCCGAACAAACGGTCGAACAACCCATTTGTTCAGCCGAACGACTGAACAACAAAAGTTCGGCCTGAACTTATGCTCGGGCCGAACCGTTCGCCCAACCCTAGTCTCTACCAGCGTTACACATCTAGAGAGAGAAATTTTTGCCCATTTTTCTTACTAGCCCAAGCTCTGTCAGATTGGATGGAGAGTGTCTGTGAACAGCAATTTCTTTGCACAGATTCTCAATTGGATTTAGGTCTGGACTTTGACTTGGCCATTCTACCACATGAATATTCTTTGATCTAAACAATTCCATTGTACCTCTGGCTGTATGTTTAGGGTCGTTGTCCTGCTGGGCGGTGAATCTCCGCCCCGGTCTCAGGTCTTTTGCAGACTCTAATGCCGCGTACACATGGTCGGACTTTCCGGCAGGAAAAGTCCGACGGAATCGTTTCATCAGACATTCCGATTGTGTGTGGGCCTCATCGGACTTATGCTTTCAAAATCTCTGACAGACCTAGAAATAGAACATGTTTCAAATCTTTCCGACGGAACCAGTTCCTATCAGGAAAACCGCTCGTCTGTATGCTGTTCCGACAGACCAAAAACGACGCATGCTCTGAAGCAAGTACGAGACGGCAGCTATTGGCTACTCGCTATTTAACTTCCTTTTTCTAGTCGTGTTGTACATCACCATGTTCTAGACGGTCGGACTTTGGTGTGATCGTGTGTACGCAAGACAGTTTCAGCGGAACTCCATCGGAAAAACCTTCAGAGTTCATTCCGACGGAAAAACCGGTCGTTACAGGTTGTCTTCCAAGATTGCCCTGTATTTGGCTCCATCCATCCTCCCATCAACTCTGACCAGCTTCCCTGTCCCTTCTGAAGAAAAGCATCCCCACACCAAGATGATGCCACCACCATGTTTCATGGTGGGGATGGTGTGTTCAGGGTGACGTGCAGTGTTAGTTTTCTGACACACATAATGTTTGCTTTTAGGCCAAAAAGTTCAATTTTGGTCTCATCTGACCAGAGCACCTTTTTCCACATGTTTGCTGTGTCCCCCACATGGCTTCTCGCAAACTGTAAACTGGACTTCTTATGGCTTTCTTTCAACAATGGCTTTCTTCTTGTCACTCTTCCATAAAGGCCAGATTTGTGGAGTGCACAACTAATAGTTGTCCTGTGGACAGATTCCCACCTGAGTTGTGGATTTCTGCAGCTCCTCCAGAGTTACCATGGGCGTCTTGGCTGCTTCTCTGATTAATGCTCTCCTTGCCCAGGCCTATCAGTTTAGGTGAGTGTCTTGGTAAGTTTGCAGTTGTGTCATACTCTTTCCATTTTCCGATGATGGACTGAACAATGCTCCGTGAAATGTACAAAGCTTGGGATTTTTTTTTATAATCTAACCCTGCTTTAAACTTCTCCACAACTTTATCCCTGACCTGTCTGGTGTGTTCCTTGGTCTTCATGATGCTGTTTGTTCACTAAGGTTCTCTAACAAACCTCCGAGGCCTTCACAGGAAAGCTGTATTTATACTGGGATTCAATTACACACAGGTGGACTCTATTTACTAATTAGTACTTCTGAAGGCAATTGGTTCCACTAGATTTTAGTTAGAGGTATCAGAGTAAAGGGGGCTGAATACAAATGCATGCCACACTTTTCAGATATTTATTTGTAAACAAATTTGAAAACCATTTATAAATTTCCTTCCACTTCACAATTATGTGCCACTTTGTGTTGGTCTATCACATACTGTAAAATTCCAATAAAATACATTTACGTTTTTGGTTGTAACATGACAATACAGGGGGTCCCCTAGTTACAAACATCCAACTTACAAACGACTCCTACTTACAAACAGAGGGAGACAACAGGAAGTGAGAGGAAATCTACCCCTAGGAAGGGAAATTCACTCCTGTAAGAGCTATTATGGGGGAAAGGTACCTCCACTGATGCTTTATCACCAAGGCTTGTTTCCACAACAACCCAAAATTTTCAAAATCCAATTGTCATTGGGACAGAAAGTGAGGTGAAATCTTCTGAACAGGGACACACACAGCAAAACAAATGTTACAGGGGTGTTAGCCCTTCCCTATGCTATCCAAAAATCTTAAAAATAGTTTTTTTGGCTGGAGCTACACTTAAAAAATGTACCTGTTCCGACTTACAAACAGATTCAACTTAAGAACAAACCTACAGTCCCTAACTTGTTTGTAACCCGGGGACCCCCTGTATGTGGAACATTTCAAGGGGTATGAATACTCTTTCTAGGCACTGTAAAGTATGTGAACAAGGCTTAGGCTGTATTCAAACTACAGGTGATACTTGAAAAATTAGAATATCGTGCAAAAGTTCATTTATTTCACTAATGCAACTTAAAAGGTAAAACTAATATTTGAGATTATTACATGCAAAGCAAGATAGTTTTTGTCATAATTGTGATGATTATGGCTTACAGCTTATGAAAACCCCAAATCCACAATCTCAGAAACTTTGAATATTACATGCAATCAATAAAACAAGGATTGTACATAGAACAATATCGAACCTCTGAAAAGTATAAGCATGCATATGTACTCAGTACTTGGCTTGGGCCTCTTCTGCAGCAATTACTGCCTCAATGCAGCATGGCATGGAAGCTATCAGCCTGGGGCACTGCTGAGGTGTTATGGAAAACCAGGATGCTTCAATAGTGGCCTTCAGCTCTTCTGCATTGTTCGGTCTCATGTCTCTCTTCTTTCTCTTGGCAATGCCCCAAAGATTTTCAATGGGGTTCAGGTCAGGCGAGTTTGCTGGCCAATCAAGCGCAGTAATCCCACGGTCATTGATCCAGGTTTTGGTGCGTTTGGCAGTGTGGGCAGGTGCGAAGTCCTGCTGGAAATGAAGTCAGCATCCCCATAGAGCTGCATCCCCATGCGGAAAGAAGCATGAAGTGCTCCAAAATCTCCTGATAGAAGGCTATGTTGACCCTGGACTTAATGAAGCACAGTGGACCAACACCAGCAGATGACATGGCTTCCCAAATCAACACAGACTGTAGAACTTCACACTGGACTTCAAGCATCTTGCAGTGTGTGCCTCTCCATTCTTCCTCCATACTCTGGGTCCTTGGTTTCCAAATGAGATGCAAAATTTGCTCTCATCAGAAAAGAGGACTTTGGACCACTGAGCAACAGACCAGGTCTGTTTTTCTTTAGCCCAGGTAAGAAGCTTCTGGCGTTGTTTGTGGTTCAGGAGTGGCTTGACAAGAGAAATACGACGTTTGAAGCCCACGTCCAGGATCCGTCTGTGTGTGGTGGCTCTTGATGCACTGACTCCAGCCTCAGTCCACTCCTTGTGAAAGTCCCCAACACTTTTGAATGGCCTTTTCCTGACAATCCTCTCCAGGCTGCGGTCATCCCTGCTGATTCTGCATCTTTTTCTTCCACACTTTTCCCTTCCACATAACTTTCTATTAATGTGCTTTGATACAGCACTTTGGGAACATCCAACTTCTTTTGCATATAACTTTTGAGGCTTTCCCTCCTTATGGAGGGTGTCAATGATGGTTTTCTGCACAACTGTCAGGCCAGCAGTCTTTACCATGATTGTGATTCCTACTGAACCAGACTGAGAGACCATTTAAAGGCTCAGGAACCCTTTGCAGGTGTTATGGCTTAATTAGCTGATTAGAGTGAGACACTTTGAGCCTAGAATATTGCACCTTTTCACAATATTCTAATTTTCTGAGATTGTGGATTTGGGGTTTTCATGAGCTGTAAGCCATAATCATCACAATTATGACAAATCACGGCTTGAACTATCTTGCTTTGCATGTAATGAGTCTATCTCATAAATTTGTTTCACCTTTTAAGTTGCATTAGTGAAATAAATGAACTTTTGCACGATATTCTAACTTTTCGAGTATCACCTGTATGTGCAGTTATCAATTTACTGTATTGTAAAATGCCGGTCAACAATTGTTTTCTGTGTGTCCCATTCACAACGAGCTGAGATATAATGCAGACATGCTGCATTTTATCGCAGGGCATTGTACAGGATCACATGCCTTCCATGCCATTTATGTGACAATCCCTTGTCCATAGGCACGCACACAGTGTGTGCCAGGTGTGCCTGGGCACACCCTAATCACCTTTTGTGGTGCCGATTTCCCATGCTTCCTGGTGCCCCCTGTCTCCCCCCTGCAGTGCTGCCAGCTTCCCTCCTCTTCTCACCCGCTGGCTGCTGCGGGGGATGTTCCAGGATGGAGAGCGAGGGAAGGGGTCAGTAAATATTTCATTTATCACCCCCTTCCTTTTCTGTGGAAACACGGTAAGTGATCTGTACTGATCGCTCCTGTGTTCATTCTTAACTGAAGCCTAGTAAACTATGTTTACTAGGCTTCAGTTTGTGAATGAACAGGAAGCCACTCAGCATAACACTTCCCATTCCTTCACTGTCCAGTGCAGCTGAGGCTGCATAGAAAGGGACTGGGGAATCTCTGTCTATAGTCCCTTTCTCTGTCTCAAAAGTGATACATCAGTGGTCTGTTTAGACTCTCGATATTTCACCAAAGCCCCCAACAGGTCTGTGAAAATAAATAAATAAATAAAAAAATAATATTGTAAAAAATAATAAAAACAAAAAACTACTGACACCGTCCACTGCCCTACTGACACCGTCCACTGTCCTACTGACACCGTCCACTGCTCTGATCATATACACGCATGTATGTTTGAACTCTGGGGTGCACACCCTAATGCAATAGGCTACGCACACCAATGCCCTTGCCTATTAACCAAGAAAATGATCATTACTGTTTTAACATTTGGCTCCCTTTGAATTCCATGGAGTTCGGATTTGGCACCTGCAATTCTGTAAAGTTTGCTGAACCTACCGCAAACTGAACCCAGGTACAATTATGCTCATCCCTAAGGGTTCTTTCACACTGGCAGCTAGGGGGCAGTACCATTCCCTGACTGCTCACTATAATTCTAATGCCGCGTACACACGATCGGACATTCCTACAACAAAACCGTGGATTTTTTTCCGATGGATGTTGGCTCACACTTGTCTTGCATACACACGGTCACACAAATGTTGTTGGAAATTCCGAATGTCAAGAATGCGCTGATGTACAAGATGTACGACCAGCCGAGAAAAATGAAGTTCAATAGCCAGTGTGGCTCTTCTGCTTGATTCTGAGCATGCGTGGAATTGGGTCACGGTCGGAATTGGGTACACGGTCGGATTGGAAATTCTGACCGTGTGTACACGCCATTACAGTTCAGCCTGGGCTGTATACATGTCGCTGCCGCGATGCACTGCTTGGTAGCCGCGGCCATTTTAGCTTTGGCTGCAGCATTTGATAGGCAACTCCACCTGTCAAACGTGGTTATTGAGATCAATGAGGCCGCACCGCAACCGTATCTTGCGATTGCTATGCGGTCCCGCAATATAAAATTGCAGTTAGGCCAAAAAAACAGGCGTCAGGAGGTGGTAGTAGTGCCTCCTGAATGCCTTCTAGCCACTGCAATACCTCCCTCTGAAAAGCAATCCACTGGAGATCATTGTTCAGAGGTAGGGATGAGCCGAACACCCCCCGGTTCGGTTCGCACCAGAACCCGCGAACGGACCGAAAGTTCGCACGAACGTTAGAACCCCATTGACGTCTATGGGACTCGAACGTTCGAAATCAAAAGTGCTCATTTTAAAGGCTAATTTGCATGGTATTGTCCGAAAAAGGGTTTGGGGACCCGGGTCCTACCCCAGGGGACATGTATCAATGCAAAAAAAACTTTTAAAAACGGCCGTTTTTTCGGGAGCAGTGATTTTAATGATGCTTAAAGTAAAAAAAAAAAAGTGAAATATTCCTTTAAATATCGTACCTGGGGGGTGTCTATAGTATGCCTGTAAAGTGACGCGTGTTTCCCATGTTTAGAACAGTCCCTGCACCAAATGTCATTTTTAAAGGAAAAAATCTCATTTAAAACTGCTTGCGGGTTTAATGTCATGTCGGGTCATGGCAATATGGATGAAAATCAGTGAGACAAACGGCATGGGTACCCCCCCAGTCCATTACCAGGCCCTTTGGGTCCTGTATGGATATTAAGGGGAACCCCGCACCCAAATTAAAATAAGGAAAGGCCCTATATACTCTGAACAGCAGTATACAGGCGGTGCAAACAAGACAGGGACTGTAGGTTTGTTGTTAAGTAGAATCTCTTTGTAATTTTGAACGGGTACATTTTTAACGTGTTTAGCTCCAGCCAAAAAAATCTTTTTTAAGCTTTTTGGAAAACATAGGGAAGGGTTATCACCCCTGTGACATTTGTTTTGCTGTCTTTCCTCCTCTTCAGAAGATTTCACCTCACTTTTTTGTCCCAATGAAAAATGTTTTTTGAAAATTTGGGTTTTTTTGTGGAACAAGGATTGGAAAGCATCAGTGGAAAGGAGAAATTGTTTTCCCATATTAACTCTTACAGGAGAGAATTTCCCTTCCTAGGGGTAGATTTCATCTCACTTCCTGTTGTCTCCTTCCGTTTGCAAGTAGGAGTCGTTTGTAAGTTAGATGTTTGAAAGTAGGGTCCTGCCCTATATACTCAGCAGAAATTTGGGCCTTAGGTGTTGCTGTGGCCACAACACTGTAAGCCCTCACAGGGCCCTGCTGTGAAATATTAGATCAAGAATTGTAATTACATGCCCCTGTTGAACAGGAGCTGAAAAATTAGGCCTTAGGCACTGGTGCTGGTGCCACAACACTGCAACCCCTCACAGACACTCTAGTTGGAACGCAGGAACGAGCCCTGCTGCAAAGTATTGCATCAAAAATTGTAATTACACGCCCCTGTTAGACAGGGGCAGAAAAATTGGTCCTTAGGCACTGGTGCTGGTGCCACAACACTGCAACCCCTCACAGACACTCTAGTTGGAACGCAGGAACGAGCCCTGCTGCAAAGTATTGCATCAAAAATTGTAATTACACGCCCCTGTTAGACAGGGGCAGAAAAATTGGGCCTTAGGCACTGGTGCTGGTGCCACAACACTGCAACCCCTCACAGACACTCTAGTTGGAATGCAGGAACGAGCCCTGCTGCAAAGTATTGCATCAAAAATTGTAATTACACGCCCCTGTTAGACAGGGGCAGAAAAATTGGGCCTTAGGCACTGGTGCTGGTGCCACAACACTGCAACCCCTCACAGACACTCTAGTTGGAATGCAGGAATGAGCCCTGCTGCAAAGTATTACATCAAAAATTGTAATTACACGCCCCTGTTAAACAGGGGCTGAAAAATTGTGCCTTAGGCACTGGTGGTGGCGCCCAGAACCAAAAATGTTCTTACAAGCTATCAGCGTGATGATTGAGGAGGAAGAGGATAATTACTCAGGGATAGTCACTCAGCATCAGCATAGGCAGTCTTTGAAGGGATCTGAAAAAAATTATTCGGTTACATCAGCATCAGGTGCTTGGTAGCTGGTGGTGATCCAAGACTGATTCATTTTTATGAAGGTCAGCCGATCGACCGAGTCAGTGGACAGACGCACCCTGTGATCGGTTACCACGCCTCCAGCAGCACTGAATGTGCGTTCCGAAAGAACGCTGGATGCAGGACAGGCCAGTAGCTCAATTGCATACTGTGCAAGCTCTGGCCAGTGATCCATCCTCAAGACCCAGTAACCCAGAGGATTTTCGGTGGGAAAGGTGTCCAAGTCTGATCTTGCCCCTAGGTATTCCTGCACCATGTAAAACAGACGCTGGCGATGGTTGCTGGAACCGATCATACCTTGGGGCTGCGGACCAAAAAATTGTCTGAACGCATCGGTCAGACGGCCACCTTCTCCACCGCTCCTTCTTTGACTGACCGAAGCCTCAGCAACACGTTGTCCAGAAACAGGAGTTTGTAACCTCCCAGTCTCTGGGAACGCGTTGCACAGACCTTTCTGCAAGGCCTCCCGAAGATGTTTCATCCTCTGCTCCCTCTGCGATGGCAAGATAAGGTCCGCAACCTTACCCTTGTAACGTGGATCAAGGAGGGTTGCCAGCCAGTATTGGTCCTTCTCCTTGATACCACGAATACGAGGATCCTTACGCAGGCTTTGCAGGATCAGGGAGGCCATGCAGCGTAGGTTTGCTGAGGCATTCGGTCCGGAGTCCTCTGGGTCACTAAGGACAACAACGTCCGCAGCCACCTCCTCCCAGCCACGTACAAGTCCATGTGTTCCTTGGGACTGATCCCTTAAAGACTGCTGATGCTGAGTGCCAGGCTCCACCTCCATACTGACACAATCTTCCTCCTCCTCCTCCTCCTCCTCGTCCTCTTCCTGTGTGATCGGCGGGCACGCAGGAACACTGTCTGGATAAAGGGGGCCTTGAGAGCTAAGGAAGTCCTCCTCTTCCTGCCTCTGTTCTGCCTCAAGTGCCCTGTCCATTATTCCACGCAGCGTGTGCTCCAACAGGTGGACAAGGGGGACAGTGTCACTGATGCATGCACTGTCAGTGCTCACCATCCTCGTGGCCTCCTTGAATGGTGACAGGACAGTGCATGCATCCCTGATCATGGCCCACTGGCGTGGGGAAAAAAAACCAAGGTCCCCTGACCCTGTCCTGGTGCCATAGTCGCACAGGTACTCATTGATGGCCCTCTGCTGCGTGTGCAGCCGCTGCAGCATGGCCAACGTTGAGTTCCACCTGGTGGGCATGTCACAGATTAGGCGGTTCTTGGGCAGGTTAAACTCCTTTTGGAGGTCCGTCAGCCGAGCACTGGCATTATATGACCGGCGGAAATGCACACAGACTTTCCTGGCCTGCCTCAGGACATCCTGTAAGCCCAGGTACCTGCCCAAGAACCGCTGCACCACCAAGTTAAGGACGTGAGCCAAACAGGGCACATGGGTCAGTTGTCCCTGTCGGAGGGCAGAGAGGAGGTTGGTGCCATTGTCGCAAACCACCATTCCTGCCTTAAGTTGGCGTGGCGTCAACCACCTCTGAACCTGCCCCTGCAGAGCTGACAGAACCTCTGCCCCAGTGCGGCTCCTGTCCCCCAAGCACACCAGCTCAAGCACCGCATGGCATCTTTTGGCCTGCGTACTTGCGTAGCCCCTTGAACGCTTACGGAGCACCGCTGGTTCCGAGGAAGAGGCCATGGAGGAAGAAGAAGAGGAGGGGGTGGAGGAGAGAGGTGTGTCACAATCAGCATTTTGGAGGCGTGGTGGCGGAACAACCTCCAACACTACTGCACCTTGTCCTGCATCCCAGCTGCCAGCAGAGTCACCCAATGCGCCGTGAAACTTAAGTAACGTCCCTGTCCATGCCTGCTGGACCATGAGTCAGCGGTAATATGCACCTTACCGCTGACCGCCCTGTCCAGCGAGGCATGGACATTGCCTTCCACATGCCGGTAGAGAGCCGGAATCGCCTTCCGTGAGAAAAAGTGGCGTTTGGGTACCTGCCACTGAGGAACCGCACATTCCACAAACTCACGGAAGGGGGCAGAGTCTACCAACTGAAAAGGCAGCAGTTGAAGTGCTAGCAATTTTGCCAAGCTAGCATTCAACCGCTGGGCATGTGGATGGCTGGGAGCAAACTTCTTTCGGCGGTGCAGCAGCTGGGGCAGGGAAATTTGCCTGGTACAATCTGACGTCGGTGTACCAAAAGCAGATTGCCCACAAGTACTTGGCTGTGACACACCTAATTCTACACCTTCATTCCTCTCACTGCAGGTCTCAGAGAGGACTGAAGGTCTAGTGGGGTTGGAAATCTCAGCTGATGAGGAGCAAGGAGAGATCCTCTTTGTTCTTTGGTGTGGGTCTTTTAGATATGCTTGCCAACGAACTGCATGGCAGGTCAACATATGTCTGGTCAAGCATGTGGTACCCAAGCGGGAGATGTTTTGGCCACGCGAGATACGCTTGAGACATATGTTGCAAATAGCAGCGGTGCGATCTGATGCACTCGTCTCAAAAAAGGCCCACACCAAAGAACTTTTTGAATAACGCGCAGAGACTGCAGCGCCCTGCACATGTGGAGCTTTGGGGTGTGATGCAGTCAATGTGCTGCCCTTAGGCTGGCCCCTGGAGGGCATCCTGCCTCGTTGGTGATGTGCCGCCTCCTCCTCCTCCTCCTCCTCCTCCTCTCTCCTATCAGGCACCCACGTTGAGTCAGTGACCTCATCATCCCCTCCCTCCTCATCACTGGAGCAAACCTGGCAGTATGCTGCAGCAGGGGGAGCATGACTGCCAGATTGCTGTCCTTCTTGGGCACCCCCTCTGTCCGTGCTCATGTTACTGCCTTCATCGAGCTCAGTATCATCATCAGAGCCTTCCAAACGCTGGGCATCCTCCTGGAGCATGTACCCAACACTGTGGTCAAACAGTTCGAGGGAATCCTCAGGAGGACATGGTGGAGCTAGGGAAGGAGTCACTGATGACATTGAGCTGAGGGAAGAGGCCGCTGCTTTGCCAGACAAAGCACCCTGGGCATGGGCGAGAGAGGATGAGGAGGATGAGGACGGCTTGGTCATCCACTCGACCAAGTCTTCCGCATGTTGCGGCTCAACACGGCCAGCTGCCGAAAAAAAGGCCAAGCGTGTCCCATGGCCACGTGCTGATGAGGATGCACTGTCTCCACGACCAGCACTAGACACAGAGCCTGCTTGCCCTCTCTTATTGGCTTGTGACTGTCTGCCTCTCCTTCTTGGCCTTCCAGACATACTAATGGCCTGTAGCTGCACTAAGCTGGGATAGAACACCTGTAATTTTCTTCAGGTAGCTTTATATACTGTAACCAGACAAGCCTGCCTGTCAGTAGGAAGATAACAGGAACGGATCTAGCTGAACACTGTGAGCAGGACGCACTGCACTAAATGTAAATAGCAGGAACGGATCTAGATAAACACTGTGAGCAGGACGCACTGACTGCACTAAATGTAAATAGCAGGAACAGATCTAGCTGAACACTGTGAGCAGGACGCACTGACTGCACTAAATGTAAATAGCAGGAACGGATCTAGCTGAACACTGTGAGCAGGACGCACTGACTGCACTAAATGTAAATAGCAGGAACGGATCTAGCTGAACACTGTGAGCAGGACGCACTGCACTAAATGTAAATAGCAGGAACAGATCTAGCTGAACACTGTGAGCAGGACGCACTGCACTAAATGTAAATAGCAGGAACAGATCTAGCTGAACACTGTGAGCAGGACGCACTGCACTAAATGTAAATAGCAGGAACGGATCTAGCTGAACACTGTGAGCAGGACGCACTGCACTAAATGTAAATAGCAGGAACAGATCTAGCTGAACACTGTGAGCAGGACGCACTGCACTAAATGTAAATAGCAGGAACAGATCTAGCTGAACACTGTGAGCAGGGCGCACTGCACTAAATGTAAATAGCAGGAACGGATCTAGCTGAACACTGGGAGCAGGACGCACTGACTGCACTAAATGTAAATAGCAGGAACGGATCTAGCTGAACACTGTGAGCAGGACGCACTGCACTAAATGTAAATAGCAGGAACGGATCTAGCTGAACACTGTGAGCAGGACGCACTGCACTAAATGTAAATAGCAGGAACAGATCTAGCTGAACACTGTGAGCAGGACGCACTGCACTAAATGTAAATAGCAGGAACAGATCTAGCTGAACACTGTGAGCAGGGCGCACTGCACTAAATGTAAATAGCAGGAACGGATCTAGCTGAACACTGTGAGCAGGACGCACTGACTGCACTAAATGTAAATAGCAGGAACGGATCTAGCTGAACACTGTGAGCAGGACGCACTGCACTAAATGTAAATAGCAGGAACAGATCTAGCTGAACACTGTGAGCAGGACGCACTGCACTAAATGTAAATAGCAGGAACGGATCTAGCTGAACACTGTGAGCAGGACGCACTGCACTAAATGTAAATAGCAGGAACAGATCTAGCTGAACACTGTGAGCAGGACGCACTGCACTAAATGTAAATAGCAGGAACAGATCTAGCTGAACACTGTGAGCAGGACGCACTGCACTAAATGCAAATAGCAGGAACGGATCTAGCTGAACACTGTGAGCAGGACGCACTTACTGCACTAAATGTAAATAGCAGGAACGGATCTAGCTGAACACTGTGAGCAGGACGCACTGCACTAAATGTAAATAGCAGGAACAGATCTAGCTGAACACTGTGAGCAGGACGCACTGCACTAAATGTAAATAGCAGGAACAGATCTAGCTGAACACTGTGAGCAGGACGCACTGCACTAAATGTAAATAGCAGGAACGGATCTAGCTGAACACTGTGAGCAGGACGCACTGCACTAAATGTAAATAGCAGGAACAGATCTAGCTGAACACTGTGAGCAGGACGCACTGCACTAAATGTAAATAGCAGGAACGGATCTAGCTGAACACTGTGAGCAGGACGCACTGACTGCACTAAATGTAAATAGCAGGAACGGATCTAGCTGAACACTGTGAGCAGGACGCACTGCACTAAATGTAAATAGCAGGAATAGATTTAGCTGAACACTGTGAGCAGGACGCACTGCACTAAATGTAAATAGCAGGAACGGATCTAGCTGAACACTGTGAGCAGGACGCACTGCACTAAATGTAAATAGCAGGAACAGATCTAGCTGAACACTGTGAGCAGGACGCACTGCACTAAATGTAAATAGCAGGAACGGATCTAGCTGAACACTGTGAGCAGGACGCACTGACTGCACTAAATGTAAATAGCAGGAATGGATCTAGCTGAACACTGTGAGCAGGACGCACTGCACTAAATGTAAATAGCAGGAACAGATCTAGCCTAATCTATCTAACTCAAATCAAATGACACTGTCTGTCTCTCTCTCTATCAGCACACCGGAACACACTACACAGGGCCGCCGTGCAGGCGGCCTTATATAGTGTGGGGCGTGTACTAAATCCCCTGAGCCATAATTGGCCAAAGCCACCCTGGCTTTGGCCAATTACAGCTCTCTCTACTGACGGCGCTGTGATTGGCCAAGCATGCGGGTCATAGTGCATGCTTGGCCAATCATCAGCCAGCAATGCACTGCGATGCCGCAGTGAATTATGGGCCGTGACGCGCCACACGAATTTGGCGCGAACGGCCCATAACGTTCGCAATTCGACGGACGGTCGAACAGCCGATGTTCGAGTCGAACATGGGTTCGACTCGAACACGAAGCTCATCCCTATTCAGAGGTAAATAAGCACTGTTGCCAGTGTGAAAGAGTACAAAGTATATACTCCTAGGTTATATGAGTGTGTTATCATGTACACATACACATTTAGACATACAGTATGTGTGGGGAAAAAAAAACCTGTAGTTTATTCAAGGCTTTATCAAGCTGTGAACATTCTAGCAAAAATCATCACATGCCTAATAAATGGATAAACATACATCATAATTACACAGAATTCAGCGTTATATGCCATATGATTTATCAAGCATTGCCACCTTGTGGATGTTTCAGAATTTCTGCATTTGAAGACCTGCCTGCTATTGTTTTCCCTGTGATTGTAAAAAAAACGATACATTTACTTTTGTGTCCATTTACGAAAGAGAGAAAAGTCACGATCCTGATGATCACAGCTTATCTCTCATGTATACCAGTTTATGTATTTGAGATGAGGAGCGGAGAACATGTTCTTCACCTCTCATCACAGGACGTAATCGTTCTGTCATTCACCTTATACAGACGGCCGGTTTATGAAGGTGAGATCTGAGGATCTCACTGGCCGTTAGTGGGAAATATCTCCATCCTAGATTCTCCAGCCCAGAGGTGGAGAATCTGGGAGAGAAGCTGATGTGAAGTGTGGGTTAAAAATTGGTATACATAATAACACTATATTTTAGGCCCTGTTCACATCTGAGCAATGCAGAAATCGCATCAATATGTGTAATGGCTGTCAATCACTACTAATGGCACATCAAATGCATTGAGCAGACATGCATTTTGCCATACATTTTGCATACCTCCCAAATTTTTGAGAAGGGAATGAGGGACACCTACTAGCAAAAGTATGTAGGCATAGGACACACCCCCTGTCATGCCCCCTTAAAGCGGTTGTATACCCGCTTAAATTTTTTTTTTTTTTTTACCCCTGTAAAGCAAAAGGCATAATGAGCTAGTATGCACCGCATACTAGCTCATTATGAAATACTTACCTTAGAACGAGGCATCGGTATCTTACCTGGTCCACGCCGAGGGAGCTGTCATGTTGCCTCAGCGTGTCTTCCGGGTATCGTGGTTCCAGCGCTGTGAGTGGCGAGCCGAGATTTCTTACCCGGCAAGGTCCGGCAGTTGCCGGGCCTTCAGCCGAGAATCCCCTGTGCGCATGCGCCGCTGCAGTCAGCGGCGCATAGCAAGGGGAATGTCTCCTAAACCGTAAAGGTTTAGGAGATATTTTTTTTACCTACAGGTAAGCCTTATTATAGGCTTACCTGTAGGTAAAAGTTAAAAAAAAACACTATACAACCAGTTTAAAGAAACAAAAATAAAAGATTAGTTAAACCCACAGGGGCTTTTTTTACCTCTACTATTCCTTTTATTGGCTTTTGAAATTGACAAATGCAGCAATTTAGAAATTGGATGAAAGGTTTAGCACTGGGAAACACTTTTTGAAAGATAAATTGTGCATTTTATATACAACTATATAGATCAGACCAAAATGAGGGACAAATGAGGAGGAAAGAGAGACAGGGGTACTTTGCTTCAAATCAGGGACAGTCCCGTAAAATCAGGGACAGTTGGGAGCTATGCATTTTGTCATGCGCTACAAACATGCCAAAAAGTGCATTGAACAAACACACAACACTCCATGCCCAAAAAAAGATTCAATTTGGCATTTTGTTGCTTTTCTTAAAGTGATTGTAAAGGCAGAATTTTTTTTTATCTTAATGTTGCTGTCTCAGCCAATGAGGAGGAGAGTCCTGGCCAGCGGAGACTCTCATGCAACATCGCTGGATCGAGATGGGCTCAGGTAGGTAATAGGGGGGCCGAGGGGGGCTGCTGCACACATAAGGCTTTTTATCTTAAAGCCTTCTCGATCCATCTCGATCCAGCGATGTTGCATGAGAGTCTCCGCTGGCCAGGACTCTCCTCCTCATTGGCTGAGACAGCAACACAGCCATTGGCTCCCACTGCTGTCAATCATAGTCAGTCAGCCAATGAGGAGAGAAATGGGGCAGGGCCGGGCCGCAGCTCCGTGTCTGAATGGACACGCAGAGCACCAGCTTGGCTCGGGTGCCCCCATAGCAAGCTGCTTGCTGTGGGGGCACTTAACAGGAGGGAAGGGCCAGGAGCTCTGGAGGGGGACCCGAGAACAAGGGGATCCGGGTTGCTCTGTGCAAAACCATTACACAGAGCAGGTAAGTATAACATGTTTGTTACTTTTAACTAAAAAAAAAATAGATTTTACAATCACTTTAATGCACGTTTTAGTGCAGTTTTTGTAACATGCATTTTGGCGCTTTTTACAACACACATTTTGGTCCTTTTTTAACATGCATTTTGGCTCATTTTTTTAAACACCCCATTCACACCTGTGTATTCCAGGGATCTGGAGAAATACGCATTTTTGTGAGCATTCCAGAAACGCATGTAAAACACGTCTTATGCTTGTGGTGCCATTAATTGTTAATGGCACCCCAAACATGGCTAGCAGATGCACTGTTTGCCAAAATGCACATAAAAAACATGCCAAATGTGCATTAAAATGCATCAAAACACGTGTAAAAAGAAGCACCGAAAAGCAATAAAACCTGCGTCAAAATGCACTTTAATAAAGTGGCAAAATGCGCATTAGAAAAAGGGCCAAAATGCTCATTTAAAGATTGCTCCCCACAACGCACGTAAAAAAAACTGCCCCAAAATCCGCATTAAATAAGTGCAAAAATGCATGTTAACCACTTGCTAGATTGCCAGCCAGATTGGAAGGGTGATATCTCATAGTCAGTAGCCACCACTGCCCATACCCATTATTATTTATTTCCAACAACTTACTAAATAATAGATAAGTCTGCAGTATGTAGCCGATTTTAAATATCTCCCCCCTATGGTGCTCCATTGCTCACTATTATCATAGCTCCCAACTGTCCCTGAATTCGAGGGACTGTCCCTGATTTGGAACAAAGTCCCTCTGTCCCTCTTTCCTCCGCATTTGTCCCTTATTTTGGTCTGATTTCTATAGCTGTATATAAAATGCACTTTTTATCTTTCAAAAAGTGTTTCCCAGTTCTAAACCTTTCCTCCAATTTCTAAATTGCTGCATTTGTAAATTTCAAAATCCAGTATAATTAAATAATAGTAGTGGGGAAAAAAACACTTATGGGTTTAATTAATCTTCTTTTTTTTTTTGTAAAATTCTCCTTAACCACTTAAGCCCTGGACCTTTTGGCTGCCTAAAGACCATAGGACTTTTTACAATTTGGCATTGCGCTGTTTTAACTGGTAATTGCGCGGTCATGCAATGTTGTACCCAAACGAAATTTGCGTCCTTTTTTCCTCACAAATAGAACTTTCTTTTGATGGTATTTGATTGTCTCTGCGATTTTTATTTTTTGCGATATAAACAGAAAAAGACCGAAAATTTTGAAAAAAAAAGATATTTTCTACTTTTTGTTATAAGAAAAATCCAATAAACTCAATTGTAGTCATACATTTAAGCCAAAATGTATGTCTTTGGTAAAAAATGTCAATAAGCGTATATTTATTGGTTTGCGCAAAAGTTATAGCATCTACAAACTAGGGTACATTTTCTGGAATTTACACAGCTTTTAGTTTATGACTGCCTATCTCATTTCTTGAGGTGCTAAAATGGCAGGGCAGTACAAACCCCCCAAATGACCCCATTTTGGAAAGTAGGCACCCCAAGGAAATTGCTGAGAGGCATGTTGAGCCCATTGAATATTTATTTTTTGTCCCAAGTGATTGAATAATGACAAAAAAATTTTTTTTTTACAAAAAGTTGTCACTAAATGATATATTGCTCACACATGCCATGGTTATATGTGGAGTTGCACCCCAAAATACATTTTGCTGCTTCTCCTGAGTACGGGGATACCACATGTGTGGGACTTTTTGGGAGCCTAGCCGCGTACGGGGCCCCGAAAACCAAGCACCGCCTTCAGGATTTCTAAGGGCGTAAATTTTTGATTTCACTCCTCACTACCTATCACAGTTTTGAAGGCCATAAAATGCCAAGATGGCACAACCCCCCCCCCCCAAATTACCCCATTTTGGAAAGTAGACACCCCAAGCTATTTGCTGAGAGGCATGTTGAGTCCATGGAATATTTTATATTTTGCCACAAGTTGCGGAAAAATTACAAACTTTTTTTTTTGCACAAAGTTGTCACTAAATGATATATTGCTCACACATGCCATGGGCATACGTGGAATTACACCCCAAAATACATTCTGCTGCTTCTCCTGAGTATGGGGATACCACATGATACCACATGTGTGGGACTTTGTGGGAGCCTAGCCGCGTACGGGGCCCCCGAAAACCAAGCACCGCCTTCAGGATTTCTAAGGGCGTACATTTTTTATATGCCCCCCATTAGAATACCTCCCTTCATCCACCCACTTCTAATGATGGGCATACATGCACCATTTTGTTTTTAACTGTGGTGGTGAAACCTCCTACAGCACTGGAGTCACGGCTTTATCTATCGTGGGAGCAAACGCTGTTGCTGTCAAGATAAATAAATCCACGCTGCAACTGAATGATGTACCTGCTAAGCAAATGATGGTTAACAATAAAACAAAGTAACATTACAGTATAACAGTAAGACATACCATACCTGCAAAGCAAATACAAAAAAAAACATAATAAAAAATAAAACATTTTTTAACGCAATCTGTGCTTAATATATATATATATATATATATATATGCCGAAGCATGGGGGCATCCGCCCCAAAAGTTAAGAAAAATACAACCACAACTATTTTTATTCTTTTTTTTTTTGTGTTTTTGTTTTTTTTTTCACTTTTTTCAATTTTATAAAAACTGTTAAAAAAAACTATAAACTGACTGTTGCAGATTGGGGTCTCTCAAAATGTGATGGAATACATCTTTCGAGACCCTGTGAAAGTGTGCCTATGACTGTGTGGTGCTGTACCCTACGCTAACACCCAACTAGTGTGTGATAGCGTTTCAAAACAGTCACCAATGCAAAGACCAGGTTGGTCAGGACAGGAGGGACAATAAAAGCGGGTGTCACGCCTAAATCCGCGCTTTCTACAGACACAACATCTTCTTTGGGGGTTTCTTTGGGTAGGGGTACCAGAGAGGACATGCGGAAAATGCCTCTCATGCAGCCGGCTTACTGCATTTGCGTTGGGAAGTTGGACCAGAGCACCGTCTGGAAACAGAAGGGCTCTGATGATCTCTGATCCAGTTCGTCCTGAAGCTCTGTATAGCACATGAGCGTTCAGCAAAGCCAATTGAAATAAGTATACAGACATTTTTTTATACCAGCGTCTGGCCTTACGGGCAATTAGGTACGGCGCCAACAACTGGTCGTTGAGGTCCACCCCTCCCATATTGAGGTTATATTCGTGGACACAGAGGGGTTTCTCCACAACACCAGTCGTCGTAGTAATTTGGACAGTCGTGTCTGCGTGAAGGGAGGAAAGAACGAAAACGTTCTTGTTATCCCTCCACTTCACAGCGAGCAAATGATTACATCTCAAGCAGGCTCTCTCCCCCAGCCTAAGACGGGAATCTACAAGCCCGTGGGGTAAGCCCCGGCGATTAGATCGCACGATGCCACATGCGCCAATTTAATGATCAAACAAGTGACTAAAAAGTGGCACGTTTGTGTAATAATTGTCCATGTACAAGTGGTAACCCTTTCCGAATAAGGGTGACGCCAACTCCCACACAATCTTACCAGCGCTCCCTATGTAGTCATGGCAGTTCTCCGGCTCTACATAACTATCTTTTCCCTCGTAAACCATAAAATGACATGTATAGCCTGTGGCCCTGTCACAGAGCTTATACATCTTGACCCCGTATCTGGCACGCTTGCTGGGAAGATACTGTTTGAATGAGAAGCGGCCAGAAAACTTAATCAGGGACTCATCAACGCAGACAACTTGATGGGGAGTAAACAAGGCTGCAAAACGTTGGTTGAAGTGGTTTACGAGGGGCCGAATTTTGTAGAGCCGATCTAATTCAGGGTCACCCTGAGGACAACAGAGTTCATTGTCACTGAAGTGCATGAAGATCTGCTTGTATCGTGTCCTGGTCATGGAGACAGAGAACACGGGCATTTGGTGAATTGGGTCAGTGGACCAATATGACCGCAACTCACTCTTTTTAGTTATGCCCATGAGGAGGGATAGGCCCAGGAAGGTCTTAAATTCGGAGACCATAATTGGTCTCCAATCTCTGGCAAGGGTCAGCTGGGGATTAGCAGCGATGAATTGACCAGTATATATATTGCTTTGGTCCACAATAGATCTATAGAGATCTTCGGTGAAAAACAGCGAATAAAAATCAAGTGACGTAAAATCAACTGTTTCCACCTGAATTCCGGGTTGGCCAGTGAATGGGGGAAGTACGGGTGCTGCAGACGTGGTGGGTTCCCAATTAGGATTGGCGAATGTAGCAGGAAGGGCACTATGGGCTCGACGGGCCTGTCTTTGTCTTCTTCTTGGTGGCAGCGGGACACTACTCATGCTTACCACCTTGCCAGCTTGAACTGCACTTATGGGACTCGCCACGTCACCAAGTGTTACTGAAGTGCTGGATGTATGACCAGGATTTACTAGGCCGCTGGTGCTTGCCAGTTCACCAGAAGGAATAGCGGCGCTAGTACTGGCTCTCTGCTCCATATGAGGGACCTGCGGTTCTTGCACCTCAACGACAGCAGAAGAAGATCGGGGTCTGGTACACCTGACCTTGGCAGGGACCACAACTCAGTCGTCAGAGCTATCTGTCAGGGTGCCGCTGCTGTCTACAGGTTCGTATTCTGAGCCTGAATCTGACAGATGAGTGACTTCCTCTTCACTATCTGTCATGCTCAAAAACGTGTAGGCCTCTTCACTACTGTACCTTCGATTTGACATTTTGATCTCTAAATTTACTGGTACAGTAGTGAGACTCACAGGTAAAAAAGCTCCTGACTGTTAGCGACTGATTCAAACGCTACCAAAAAAACTGTTAGCGTTCGCAGGGATCAGGCCTGACTCTGCGAACGCTGCAGTTATGTGTTTAGTGTTTTGTAAGTGACAGTGATCGATTGACACTGCACTTGGGTGGGCTGGGCGGAGGGGCTAAACGCAGGTGCTAGCAGGTATCTGGGCTGATCCCGCTAACACTGCGTTTTTGGGAACCCTAAACTGCTGGGGACGCTAATATAGTTCCGATCAGATCAGATATCGATCCGTTCAGACACTATACTACTAAGGCGTATGGCGCGTGCGTGGGTGTTAGTAGTACTGGCACTGATCTGACGCTGTCTGGGGCGATGCAGACCCTGTCTGACGCTAAAACCTAACTTCGATCACCCGCCGGGTGATCAGGAATTTAAACCTTTATTGGGTAAAATACGGCGGGTGCCCTGACGCTATAAAAATAAATCTAGCTAAACTGCATCACACATGACACTTATACTGTGATCACAGGTGACAGGGGGTAATCAAGGGGTTAAACCTTTATTGGGGGGGGGTTAGGGGGGGTCCCTATACCTATCTGAGCCTAATACTAATTACCCATATCACTGATTAGTGTCACTAATGACACTAGTACAGCGATCAAAAAAAAATCTGATCGCTGTACTGGGTGACACAGTGACAAGTGGTGAAGGGGTTAATTGGGGGGGTGATTGGGGGGTGAATGTGCCTACCTGACCTGGTGTTAGTGTAGTGTTGTGCAACTCACTGTTCTGATGCTCTCTCGGTCGGGAACGAAAAGACCGACAGGAGGAGAGATGACATCTCAGCATACCATCATCTTTCACATTATACAATAAATTGGGCTAACTTTAGTGTTTTTTTTTAATTCATTAAAGTGTATTTTTTCCCAAAAAATTGCATTTGAAAGACCGCTGCTCAAATACAGTATGACATTAAATATTGCAACGATTGCCATTTTATTTTCTAAGGTCTCTGCTAAAAAATATATAATGTTTGGGGGTTCTAAGTAATTTTCTAGCAAAAAATACTCATTTAAACTTGTAAACAAAAAATTCCAGAAAAGGCCTTGTCAGCAGATGGCATGCCAGGGATGTGTCCTTTGCCTACATACTTTTGCTAATAGATGTCCCTCGTTCCCATCTCAAAAAGTTGGGAGGTATGCTATTATGATAATTGTAGCCAATGCCCATATTATATGGCCCTAGGGGCTCCCTGTGTCATATTGCTGTGACTGATGTCCGTTGGGCTTTCTAAGGACTCTATGCCTCATGTGTGGCTGCTGGGCCTTTTTGTATCGACATGCCCACTTTGTTCATTCATGGGTCAGCTGATTAGTTTTTAGTAATCTGGCTATCTGTGCTGTGGCAAATGTTGATATTACAGCAGCTTGGAATCAGGAATTGCTCATATTGGTGAAACAAATGTGAACAAATATCTGCGCTAACTAGAAAGCGTGGTTAGTTGCCAGCATAGTTTGTTGATTCATCAAACGCATATATAAAAAAATATCAAAATGCAGCGCTAAATTAAACAAAGTGATCAAGTGAATAAAAGTAGTCCATAAGAACTTTTGGAGAGTAGAGATGACGTGAAGCCTGCACCAAACTTCAGTGTGCACAAAGAAAGCACACCACACCCACGTGCTGCCAATCTGCTTACCAGAAAAATGTAAAAAAACATGTAATCTAATGATGCCAAGGCTCAACAGTAATTCAGAATGACACTCCATCACAGATAGCCAAAAGATGGGAAAAGCCAGGTGGTCACATATCACCAGGACATCAAGATACACATGGGAAGATGAATGGATTGTGCAGTCACCAGCAGGATACCCAGTAAGAAAAGAGCAATAATAGTGAAGCCCGTATGGATAAAAAATAGGCATTTATTGTAGTCTACTTACAAGTATAAAAACTACATCATCACAGAAAGAAATTGGTCTGCGGCTCACAGCGTGCTTGCATCGGCCAGCCTGACATGTTTCATCCTATGTGGATATCATCAGAGGCGTGGCCAATGATGCAAGCACGCCCACATAAATATCAAAAAACCTTTGCCTATTTTTTATCTATACGGGCTTCACTATTATTGCTCTTTTCTTACTGGGTATCCTGCTGGTGACTGCACAATCCATTCATCTTCCCATGTGTATCTTGATGTCCCGATGATATGTGACCACTAGGGATGAGCCGAACACCCCCCGGTTCGGTTCGCACCAGAACCTGCGAACGGACCGAAAATTCGCACAAACTTTAGAACCCCATTGACGTCTATGGGACTCGAACGTTCGAAATCAAAAGTGCTCATTTTAAAGGCTAATTTGCATGGTATTGTCCTAAAAAGGGTTTGGGGACCCGGGTCCTGCCCCAGGGGACATGTATCAATGCAAAAAAAACTTTTAAAAATGGCCGTTTTTTTGGGAGCAGTGATTTTAATGATGCTTAAAGTAAAAAAAAAAAAAGTGAAATATTCCTTTAAATATCGTACCTGGGGGGTGTCTATAGTATGCCTGTAAAGTGGCGCGTGTTTCCCGTGTTTAGAACAGTCCCTGCACAAAATGTCATTTTTAAAGGAAAAAATCTCATTTAAAACTGCTTGCGGGTTTAATGTAATGTCGGGTCCTGGCAATATGGATGAAAATCAGTGAGACAAACGGCATGGGTACCCCCCAGTCCATTACCAGGCCCTTTGGGTCTTGTATGGATATTAAGGGGAACCCCGCACCCAAATTAAAATAAGGAAAGGTGTGGGGCCACCAGGCCCTATATACTCTGAACAGCAGTATACAGGTGGTGCAAACAAGACAGGGACTGTAGGTTTGTTGTTAAGTAGAATCTGTTTGTAATTTTGAACGGGTACATTTTTAACGTGTTTAGCTCCAGCCAAAAAATCTTTTTTAAGCTTTTTGGAAAACATAGGGAAGGGTTATCACCCCTGTGACATTTGTTTTGCTGTCTGTCCTCCTCTTCAGAAGATTTCACCTCACTTTTTGTCCCAATGACAAATGTTTTTTGAAAATTTGGGTTTTTTTGTGGAACAAGGATTGGAAAGCATCAGTGGAAAGGAGAAATGTTTTTCCCATATTAACTCTTACAGGAGAGAATTTCCCTTCCTAGGGGTAGATTTCATCTCACTTCCTGTTGTCTCCTTCCGTTTGCAAGTAGGAGTCGTTTGTAAGTAGGGATGAGCCGAACACCCCCCTGTTCGGTTTGCACCAGAACATGCGAACAGGAAAAAAGTTCGTTCGAACACACGAACACCGTTAAAGTCTATGGGACACGAACATGAATAATCAAAAGTGCTAATTTTAAAGGCTTATATGCAAGGCTTTTGTCATAAAAGTGTTTGGGGACCTGGGTCCTGCCCCAGGGGACATGGATCAATGCAAAAAAAAGTTTTAAAAACGGCCGTTTTTTCAGGAGCAGTGATTTTAATAATGCTTAAAGTCAAACAATAAAAGTGTAATATGCCTTTAAATTTCGTAGCTGGGGGGTGTCTATAGTATGCCTGTAAAGGGGCGCATGTTTACTGTGTTTAGAACAGTCTGACAGCAAAATGACATTTCAAAGGAAAAAACCCATTTAAAACTACTCGCGGCTATTGCATTGCCGACAATACACATAGAAGTTCATTGATAAAAACGGCATGGGAATTCCCCACAGGGGAACCCCGAACCAAAATTAAGAAAAAAAAATGACGTGGGAGTCCCCCTAAATTCCATACCAGGCCCTTCAGGTCTGGTATGGATATTAAGGGGAACCCCGGCCAAAATTTTAAAAAAAAAATGACATGGGGTTCCCCCTAAATTCCATACCGATCGATCGATCGACCGAGTCGGTGGACAGACGCACCCTGTGATCGGTTACAAAGCCTCCAGCAGCACTGAATGTGCGTTCCGAAAGAACGCTGGATGCAGAACAGGCCAGTAACTCAATTGCATACTGTGCAAGCTCTGGCCAGTGATCCATCCTCAAGACCCAGTAACCCAGAGGATTTTCGGTGGGAAAGGTGTCCAAGTCAGATCTTGCCCCTAGGTATTCCTGCACCATGGCGATGGTTGCTGGAACCGATCATACCTTGGGGCTGCGGACCAAAAAATTGTCTGAACGCATCGGTCAGACGGCCACCTTCTCCACCGCTCCTTCTTTGACTGACCGAAGCCTCAGCAACACGTTGTCCAGAAACAGGAGTTTGTAACCTCCCAGTCTCTGGGAACGCGTTGCACAGACCTTTCTGCAAGGCCTCCCGAAGATGTTTCATCCTCTGCTCCCTCTGCGATGGCAAGATAAGGTCTGCAACCTTACCCTTGTAACGTGGATCAAGGAGGGTTGCCAGCCAGTATTGATCCTTCTCCTTGATACCACGAATACGAGGATCCTTACGCAGGCTTTGCAAGATCAGGGAGGTGTAGCGTAGGTTTGCAGAGGCATTCGGTCCGGAGTCCTCTGGGTCACTAAGGACGACATGGTCCGCAGCCACCTCCTCCCAGCCACGTACAAGTCCATGTGTTTCTTGGGACTGATCCCTTAAAGACTGCTGCTGATGCTGAGTGCCAGGCTCCACCTCCATACTGACACAATCTTCCTCCTCCTCCTCCTCGTCCTCTTCCTGTGTGATCGGCGGGCACGCAGGAGCACTGTCTGGATAAAGGGGGCCTTGAGAGCTAAGGAAGTCCTCCTCTTCCTGCCTCTGTTCTGCCTCAAGTGCCCTGTCCATTATTCCACGCAGCATGTGCTCCAACAGGTGGACAAGGGGGACAGTGTCACTGATGCATGCACTGTCACTGCTCACCATCCTCGTGGCCTCCTCAAATGGTGACAGGACAGTGCATGCATCCCTGATCATGGCCCACTGGCGTGGGGAAAAAAAACCAAGCTCCCCTGACCCTGTCCTGGTGCCATAGTCGCACAGGTACTCATTGATGGCCCTCTGCTGCGTGTGCAGCTGCTGCAGCATGGCCAGCGTTGAGTTCCACCTGGTGGGCATGTCACAGATTAGGTGGTTCTTGGGCAGGTTAAACTCCTTTTGGAGGTCCGCCAGCCGAGCACTGGCATTATATGACCGGTGGAAATGCACACAGACTTTCCTGGCCTGCCTCAGGACATCCTGTAAGCCCGGGTACCTGCCCAAGAACCGCTGCACCACCAAGTTAAGGACGTGAGCCAAACAGGGCACATGGGTCATTTGTCCCTGTCGGAGGGCAGAGAGGAGGTTGGTGCCATTGTCGCAAACCACCATTCCTGCCTTAAGTTGGCGTGGCCTCAACCACCTCTGAACCTGCCCCTGGAGAGCTGACAGAACCTCTGCCCCAGTGTGGCTCCTGTCCCCCAAGCACACCAGCTCAAGCACCGCATGGCATCTTTTGGCCTGCGTACTTGCGTAGCCCCTTGAACGGCTACGGAGCACCGCTGGTTCCGAGGAAAAAGCACAGGAAGAGGCCATGAAGGAAGAAGAAGAGGAGGGGGTGGAGGAGAGAGGTGTGTCACAATCATTAGTAGTGGCATTTTGGAGGCGTGGTGGCGGAAAAACCTCCAACACTACTGCACCTTGTCCTGCATCCTTCTCAGCTGCCAGCAGAGTCACCCAATGCGCCGTGAAACTTAGGTAACGTCCCTGTCCATGCCTGCTGGACCATGAGTCAGCGGTAATATGCACCTTACCGCTGACCGCCCTGTCCAGCGAGGCATGGACATTGCCTTCCACATGCGGGTAGAGAGCCGGAATCGCCTTCCGTGAGAAAAAGTGGCGTTTGGGTACCTGCCACTGAGGAACCGCACATTCCACAAACTCACGGAAGGGGGCAGAGTCTACCAACTGAAAAGGCAACAGTTGAAGTGCTAGCAATTTTGCCAAGCTAGCATTCAACCGCTGGGCATGTGGATGGCTGGGAGCAAACTTCTTTCGGCGGTGCAGCAGCTGGGGCAGGGAAATTTGCCTGGTACAATCTGATGTCAGTGTACCAAAAGCAGATTGCCCACAAGTACTTGGCTGTGACACACCTAATTCTACACCTTCATTCCTCTCAGTGCAGGTCTCAGAGAGGACTGAAGGTATAGTGGGGTTGGAGATCTCAGCTGATGAGGAGCAAGGAGAGGTCCTCTTTGTTCTTTGGTGTGGGTCTTTTAGATACACTTGCCAACGAACTGCATGGCAGGTCAACATATGTCTGGTCAAGCATGTGGTACCCAAGCGGGAAATGTTTTGGCCACGCGAGATACGCTTGAGACATATGTTGCAAATAGCAGCGGTGCGATCTGATGCACTCGTCTCAAAAAAGGCCCACACCAAAGAACTTTTTGAATAACGCGCAGAGACTGCAGCGCCCTGCACATGTGGAGCTTTGGGGTGTGATGCAGTCAATGTGCTGCCCTTAGGCTGGCCCCTGGAGGGCATCCTGCCTCGTTGGTGATGTGCCGCCTCCTCCTCCTCTCTCCTATCAGGCACCCACGTTGAGTCAGTGACCTCATCATCCCCTCCCTCCTCATCACTGGAGCAAACCTGGCAGTATGCTGCAGCAGGGGGAGCATGACTGCCAGATTGCTGTCCTTCTTGGGCACCCCCTCTGTCCGTGCTCATGTTACTGCCTTCATTGAGCTCAGTATCATCATCAGAGCCTTCCAAACGCTGGGCATCCTCCTGGAGCATGTACCCAACACTGTGGTCAAACAGTTCGAAGTACTCCTCAGGAGGACATGGTGGGGCTAGGGAAGGAGTCACTGATGACATTGAGCCGAGGGAAGAGGCCGCTGCTTTGCCAGACAAAGTACCCTGAGCATGGGTGAGAGAGGATGAGGAGGATGAGGACGGCTTGGTCATCCACTCGACCAAGTCTTCCGCATGTTGTGGCTCAACACGGCCAGCTGCCGAAAAAAGGCCAAGCATGTCCCACGGCCACGTGCTGATGAGGATGCACCGTCTCCACGACCAGCACTAGACACAGAGCCTGCTTGCCCTCTCTTATTGGCTTGTGACTGTCTGCCTCTCCTTCTTGGCCTTCCAGACATACTAATGGCCTGTAGCTGCACTAAGCTGGGATATATATATATATATATATATATATATATATATATATATATATATACATGCTGATACTGCAGCTAGCAAAATCAACTGCCTGCCTGTAGTATGAGAACACCACCAACCTTCTACAGGTAGCTTTAGCTGAACACTGTGCAGAGCTCGCAAAAAACTAGCTTTTTTAGCTGCCTGCGGTAGTGATAGGATCAGGAAAACCCCACCAACCTTCTACAGGTAGCTTTAGCTGAACACTGTGCAGAGCTTGCAAAAAAATAACTTGTAGGTTTAGCTGAACACTGTGAGGAGGACGCACCACACTAACTTGTAGTTTTAGCTGAACACTGTGCAGAGGTCTCACTACACTAACTTGTAATTTTAGCTGAACACTGTGAGCAGGACGCACTGCACTAACTTGTAGCTTTAGATGAACACTGTGCAGAGGTCTTACTACACTAATGCCGCGTACACACGGTCGGACTTTCCGGCATACTTGGTCCGGCGGACCAGAGTGTGCCGGACAATCCGCCCGTGTGTAGGCGGCGGCGGACTTTTCCGGCGGACTTTTTCCCAAAAGCCCGCCGGACCTAGATTTGAAACAAGCTTTAAATCTTTCCGTCGGACTCAGTTTCGGGCGGAAAGTCCGCTCGTGTGTGTGCTGGTCCGACGGAAAGCCCGCTCGTGTGTATGCTGGTCCGACGGACCAGATACGACACGAGGGCAGGGTATTGCATCTCGCGCTCGCTGCAATAGGAAAAACTAATTTTCCTATTGCGGCGAGCGCGGAGCATACCAGGCCCTTAGGTCTGGTATGGATTATAAAGGGAAGCCCCTACGCCGAAAAACGGCGTGGGGTCCCCCCTAAAATCCATACCAGACCCCGATCCGAGCACGCAGCCTGGCCGGTCAGGAAAGGGGGTGGGGACGAGCGAGCGCCCCCCCCCCCTCCTGAACCGTACCAGGCCGCATGCCCTCAACATGGGGGGTGGGTGCTTTGGGGGAGGGGGGCGCCCTGCTGTGTTCAGGTAGCTCTCTTGCCAGCAGAGGTCCGGACTTCTGAGCTTCTGGGCTGCTGGGCTTCTTCTCTTCTCCAGATGTTGACACGACGCTCTCTCCGGCTGGACTGCTCTCCGAGGGCTGCGTTGTGACTTATATAGGCGGAGACCCCGCCCCCTTTTGATGTCACAGTCCCTGGGCATGCTGGGACTGTGACGTTTTAGGGGGCGTGGTCACTGGGTGATGTTGACCACGCCCCCTAAAACGTCACAGTCCCAGCATGCCCAGGGACTGTGACATCAAAAGGGGGCGGGGTCTCCGCCTATATAAGTCACAACGCAGCCCTCGGAGAGCAGTCCAGCCGGAGAGAGCGTCGTGTCAACATCTGGAGAAGAGAAGAAGCCCAGCAGCCCAGAAGCTCAGAAGTCCGGACCTCTGCTGGCAAGAGAGCTACCTGAACACAGCAGAGGAGCCGGCCGAAGAACTGGAACACCGGGAGAAGAGGCCCGGAGAGAGCGGAGAAGAACCAACTGGACGCCGGGAGAAGATGAAGCGGAGGGACCCCCGAAGCCGGAAGAAGACCCCCGAAGCCGGAGGAAGATCCCCCCCCCGGAGCTGTTTAATAAAATATTTTAAAAACCTGTGTAGTGTGTTTTATTACTTACACTTTTTACCTAGGTGAAGGGGTAGGGGGACCATGTACCCCATACTCATTCACATAGGGTGGGGTGCCGGGATCTGGGGGCCCCCTTATTAAAGGGGGCTCCCAGATTCCGATAAGCCCCCCGCCCGCAGACCCCGACAACCAACGGCCAGGGTTGTCGGGAAGAGGCCCTTGTCCTCATCAACATGGGGACAAGGTGCTTTGGGGTGGGGGGGGCCCCGCAGGGCGCCCCCTCCCCCAAAGCACCCACCCCCCATGTTGAGGGCATGCGGCCTGGTACGGTTCAGGAGGGGGGGGCGCTCGCTCGTCCCCACCCCCTTTCCTGACCGGCCAGGCTGCGTGCTCGGATCGGGGTCTGGTATGGATTTTAGGGGGGACCCCACGCCGTTTTTTCGGCGTAGGGGCTTCCCTTTATAATCCATACCAGACCTAAGGGCCTGGTATGCCCCGCAACGGGGCTCGCAAGGTGTCAATCTGGCCGATAAAAGCGGCAAGATTGACATCCTTTGCTAGTCCCGTCGCACCTCAGTCACGTTCAAAATGAATGGACTTGTCCGTGTGTGGGCAAGTCCGTTCATTCTGAAAGTCCGCCGGAACTCCGGCGAAAGTCCGTCGGAAAGACGGGCGGACTTAGCCCGCCGGAAAGTCCCGGCGTGTGTGGGCAAGTCCGTCCGTTTTAAAGTCCGGCGCACCTGGCGGACAAAGTCCGTCGGAAAGTGTGCCGGACCAAGTAGGATAGAAAGTCCGACCGTGTGTACGCGGCATCACTTGTAGTTTTAGCTGAACACTGTGAGCAGGACACAGTACACTAACTTGTAGTTTTAGCTGAACACTGTGAGGAGGACGCACCTCACTAACTTGTAGTTTTAGCTGAACACTGTGAGCAGGACGCACTGCACTAACTTGTAGCTTTAGATGAACACTGTGCAGAGGTCTCACTACACTAACTTGTAGGTTTAGCTGAACACTGTGAGCAGGACGCACCACACTAACTTGTAGTTTTAGCTGAACACTGTGAGCAGGACGCACTGCACTAACTTGTAGCTTTAGATGAACACTGTGCAGAGCTCGCAAAAAAATAACTTGTAGGTTTAGCTGAACACTGTGAGGAGGACGCACCACACTAATGCCCCGTACACACGGTCGGACTTTGTTCGGACATTCCGACAACAAAATCCTAGGATTTTTTCCGACGGATGTTGGCTCAAACTTGTCTTGCATACACACGGTCACACAAAGTTGTCGGAAAATCCGATCATTCTGAACGTGGTGACGTAAAACACGTACGTCGGGACTATAAACGGGGCAGTGGCCAATAGCTTTCATCTCTTTATTTATTCTAAACATGCGTGGCACTTTGTCCGTCGGATTTGTGTACACACGGTCGGAATTTCCGACAACGGATTTTGTTGTCGGATAATTTTATCTCCTGCTCTCCAACTTTGTGTGTCGGAAAATCCGATGGAAAATGTCCGACCGTGTGTACGGGGCATAACATGTAGTTTTAGCTGAACACTGTGAGCAGGACGCACTGCACTAACTTGTAGCTTTAGATGAACACTGTGCAGAGGTCTCACCACACTAACTTGTAGTTTTAGCTGAACACTGTGAGCAGGACGCACTGCACTAACTTGTAGCTTTAGATGAACACTGTGCAGAGGTCTCACTACACTAACTTGTAGTTTTAGCTGAACACTGTGAGCAGGACGCACTACACTAACTTGTAGCTTTAGATGAACACTGTGCAGAGCTCGCAAAAAAATAACTTGTAGGTTTAGCTGAACACTGTGAGGAGGACGCACCACACTAACTTGTAGTTTTAGCTGAACACTGTGAGCAGGACGCACTGCACTAACTTGTAGCTTTAGATGAACACTGTGCAGAGGTCTCACTACACTAACTTGTAGGTTTAGCTGAACACTGTGAGCAGGACGCACCACACTAACTTGTAGTTTTAGCTGAACACTGTGAGCAGGACGCACTGCACTAACTTGTAGCTTTAGATAAACACTGTGCAGAGGTCTCACTACACTAACTTGTAGTTTTAGCTGAACACTGTGAGCAGGACGCACTGCACTAACTTGTAGCTTTAGATGAACACTGTGCAGACCTCGCAAAAAAATAACTTGTAGGTTTAGCTGAACACTGTGAGGAGGACGCACTGCACTAACTTGTAGGTTTAGCTGAACACTATGAGGAGGACGCACTACACTAACTTGTAATTAATAGGTTTGTGGACGGGGGATTATGGCGGTGCTAGGGTCAAAAAGGGTTTACAGAGAAGGATGAATAAGAAAAAAGTATAAAAAGCAAAAAATTACAAAGTTTATTGATAATCTAACATAGGAAAAATATACATTACAAACAATTCATGTTATGCTTTAAAAGAAGGTAATGGGTACACCATGTACTGTATTGTCAAATTATTGTTCTCATGATATTTTCTATTTTTACCATACAGAATTGTTTTATATATCTATCTTGTGAGCTCTTGTTCCCTGAAGAAGCCGATGTCTTGGCTAAACATGTAGGAAATTGAGCCCCCCCTCTTCGATGGCCATCTTCCATCTGGCCCACTCCACCATCCTTAGGGTCACTTATAGTACATGTACCCATTACCTTCTTTTAAAGCATAACATGAATTGTTTGTAATGTATATTTTTCCTATGTTAGATTATCAATAAACTTTGTAATTTTTTGCTTTTTATACTTTTTTCTTATTCATCCTTCTCTGTAAACCCTTTTTGACCCTAGCACCGCCATAATCCCCCGTCCACAAACCTATTAATTATTTGATTATTTTGGGGATGAGGTGCTGTATCCCTTGGTACCATCTAGCCACCCTTACATTTTTTACACTAACTTGTAGTTTTACCTGAACACTGTGAGCAGGACGCACTGCACTAACTTGTAGCTTTAGATGAACACTGTGCAGAGGTCTCACTACACTAACTTGTAGGTTTAGCTGAACACTGTGAGGAGGACGCACCACAATAACTTGTAGTTTTAGCTGAACACTGTGAGCAGGACGCACTGCACTAACTGTAAATAGTCTAGCTGCCTGACTGTGGTACTAATAGGATCAAAAGAACACCAGCAATTTTCTTCAGGTAGCTGTAAATACTGTAACAAGACAAGCCTGCCTGTCAGTAAGAAGATAACAGGAACGGATCTAGCTAAACTGAATACAGTGTATACATATATATATATGCAACACCTGGGATGCATATATATACACAATACACTGTAAGTGCAGCTAACTCACTGATTGTCCTGCCTAATCTATCTAACTCAAATGAAATGACACTGTCTCTCTGTCTATCTATCTCTCTTTCAACGCCGGAACACACACTACACAGGGCTGCCGTGCAGGCGGCCTTATATAGTGTGGGGCGTGTTCTAAACCCCCTGAGCCATAATTTGCCAAAGCCACCCTGGCTTTGGCCAATTACAGCTCTCTCTACCGACTGCGCTGTGATTGGCCAAGCATGCGGGTCATAGTGCATGCTTGGCCAATCATCAGCCAGCAATGCACTGCGATGCCGCAGTGAATTATGGGCCGTGACGCGCCACACGAATTTGGCGCGAATGGCCCATAACGTTCGGAATTCGGCGAACGACCGAACAGCCAATGTTCGATTCGAACATGGGTTCGACTCAAACACGAAGCTCATCCCTAGTGACCACCTGGCTTTTCCCATCTTTTGGCTATCTGTGATGGAGTGTCATTCCGAGTTACTGTTGAGCCTTGGCATCATTAGATTACATTGCATGTTTTTTACATTTTTCTGGTAAGCAGATTGGCAGCACGTGGGTGTGGTGTGTTTCTTTGTGCACACTGAAGTTTGGTGGAGGCTTCACGTCATCTCTACTCTCCAAAAGTTCTTATGGACTATTTTTATTCACTTGATCACTTTGTTTAATTTAGCGCTGCATTTTGATATTTTTTTAATTGCTCATATTGGACTAAGCTTTAAAACCTCATTGGTGCCTGTGTTGGCCACTGGATTGGTTAGTGGAACCTATGGATGGCTACAGATTGACAGATAACTCCTGAGCCTCCCTATTGTTTAGAAAGGTTGTACATCACATTAAAGGACAAAAGAACCACCAGGGGAAGTTCATCATTGGCTAGTGCATTACCACCAGCCAACTGGGACTGTACAGTTTTGGCACGAAAATATGCAGTTACGGACATTTTCCAGGCTGATTCCCTGGTGTCCATATTGTGCCACTACATACACGTGCAACTTGACATGCGTCAACGATTGTGTCTGATTGTTGCTGGAGGACACAATATAGTTTATATTGTGTCTTCAGCAGCATGGCGATGGACAGTGCTTTTATCTGCGTCATTACTATAAAGTCCCAATCACTTGGCATGTCAATCCACAGAATGATCTTTTGTTAGCTGATGATTACTGCTGTGTTCTGTCACCGAATGCCAATGTAAGCAAGTGGGCACTCTATCAGTGGCCACCAATGTATAGGGGGCACTTTGCCACGGTCCACCAATGTAATCGGGAAGTGTCCCCTTATATTTGTGATTGGTGTTAAAGTTCCATTTTACATTGCTGATCCCTGGCTGGTGTCAGTGGTTTCCACCATGCCCATGATACATTGACAGCTCTTTTCAGTGACCCCATTTTTGTTTGTGTAAGCTCTCAGAAAAATCTATTAGCTTGAATAGAAAAGTCAAACTGGTTGACCCGCCCTATGAAGGCCATGCTAAGATTCCCAACAGCACTGAGGTTCAGGGTTGGATCAAATGATGACTGATGCTACTTAAAATAGGGAATGATGTTTATAAGAAACATTAATTATCAAAATATATGAAAATTCCACCTACAAAGCAGTCAAAGAGGAAATTTATAATACAGTTCGTTCATATTAAAATTATATCCAAAGTTAAACCTTCAGATAAAAAAAAAATAGCTCTGTAGATTAAGAATAGCTAGCAAATATGGAACAAATGAAGATAAGGTTATAGCAATTGGTGCAGGAGCGCAGTATCAAATTTGTCCAGTAGATGGAGCAATCAGCTTTTTAAAACCATACATATAGGTCCTGGGTTTCTGTGCAAATCCAAGTTTCCAAGTTTAGCTTTTCAATCACTTCTCTTTATATTTATTTCCTTGTACAGAAGACATAAACCTTGTTCTCTGTATTTTTTGGGGGGAAATTACTTTAACAGATAGATGAAGACAACATATTTTTTAAAACAACCATTAACTGTTAAGTAAAGCCCCGTACACACGATCAGAAAATCATACAAAAAATACAAATTTCGAAGCGATCGTACGATAATCTGATCGTTAGTACACAGCTTTCGCCCGAAATTATCTGAAGAGATAAACATGAAAACTTTTCTCGTACTATACCATATTGTGCGATTTTCCTTTAATCAGTACAGTTTTCATCCCAAAATACAATATAAATACACTACAATACATTACATTACTTCCAAATTTTTATTTTGTCGTACAAGAATTGTTGTACTTTAGTAACCTATTCATTTTCAATATGTAGATTAGCATGCAAATAAAAAAAACTGAGTATCATTCGTCCGATAATCTCATTGTGTGTACTAGGCTTAAGATAACGTTTGTTTGGGATGAAGTGAACCTATGTTTTGTCCATGCAGAGCGAAGTATCAGTTTCTATTTAATGGCAATCTATACTTACTTTCTTACTTCCCTTTCAGTTGCGTTTAGCCACTGTGAATGAAAGTAAAGTGCTATGTAAGCTACAAATCGCTATAGTGATATCCTGAATGTAAAGTGTTGATTGGCCTAGTGCTCTCACATGGAGTTAGATATTTCTTCATACCTGGAAGTACCCACTCAACAGATATGGAGGGGAGTGAAGGTAAGGCTGCAGTCGCACAGACATTTGGCCGCAGTGTGAATCTCAGTGGCAGAAATCTGGGGATTCCTGCTGCTGGGTCTGACAGCTTTGAGCGGATAGCTGCTGCCGTCGAACCCTTATGCCCCGTACACACGGTCGGACTTTGTTCGGACATTCCGGCAACAAAATCCTAGGATTTTTTCCGACGGATGTTGGCTCAAACTTGTTTTGCGTACACACGGTCGCACAAAGTTGTCGGAATTTCCGATCGCCAACCACGCGGTCGCGTACACCACGTACGACGAGACTAGAAAAGGCCGGTTCAGAACCAAGCGCGGCACCCTTTGGGCTCCTTTTGCTAATCTCGTGTTAGTAAAAGTTTGGTGAGAGACGATTCGTGCTTTTTCAGACTCGTGGCTTTCAGATCGTTTTCTGCCGTTCAGTTTGTGCTTGTGGGTTTGTATCTGCTCTTCAGTGCGTGCAGCAAGTTCCGCGTGACTTTAATTAGTCATTGTATTCTTGTTCGTTCGTTACTGTTTTTCAGGTCGCTCTTCACAGGCCTTGCTGTTCTTCAGTGCGTTCTGTTACTTCGCTCTGACCAGCCGACCGTTTTCTAGCCATGTTTCGTATGCGTACTCCTCGTAGAGTTCGTGCTGTGCGGGGGCTTGGTGTTGGGGTCCTGACCTTGACACAAGTCCAGTCCATGAACAGGGTGGGGAGGAGTTCATGGAACAAGAATTGGTTGCTTCAGCGTAACCAGTTCTCTCATATGCCTTTGCTCCGTGAGATCCGTGAGAATAATCCTGATGATTTCAGTAACTTTCTCAGGATGACGGACCCCGTATTTCACCGTCTGTTGGCTTCGCTGACCCCTTATATTAGCAGGCAGGATACCTGCATGAGGCAAGCCATCACTCCGGAGCAGAGGTTGGTCGCTACCCTGCGGTATTTGGCGACAGGGAGAAGCCTGCAGGACCTCAAGTTCTCGACAGGCATCTCCCCCCAGTCTCTGGGGATCATTATCCCAGAGACCTGTTCTGCCATCATCCAGGTCCTGCAGAAGGAGTATATTGAATATACTCCTGCAGAAGGAGTATATTGATTTTTATCCTTTAATATCACATTTTATTGTATTTAATGTTTGCTAATATATTGTATTTCTTTCCTCATTCCCTAATTACCATGATTGTAATATGGTGTGAATGTCCCCTTTGTCCTCATGCATGCTGGATTTTTATATAATTATTATTTTAGGTCCTTCATACATATTTGCCCTTCAATAACCTCCCCAGCATGGTGTCTCCTGGCCCTATATTCACCTCATGTAGTCACTTAACAATGTATTTTTTCTGCTCCATAGTAGTGCTTTACCCCAAACACCCCCTAAAATCTTTTGAAATGTTATTTTAGCTTTAAATTCAGGCAGAGTGCCAGAGGCTTTTTTTTGGTGGTGTCCCCAAATCATTTTTCTAAACCCTCCCTCCCCCCAACTGCTAAGTCAGCTGATCCCAATTCTATATCCTCAATCATCTATCTGCTGACTTTGCCAAACCCATACACACTATACCCATCTCTTTTGTGCTCTGATTTATGGATGAATTCCCCAAAGCATGTAGTGCAAGGGCCTGCCTGTATACTTTCAAATGGTACTGTTTCAAGTTTTTGGATCCTAATATTATCTTGATAGGTAATAGCAGAATGTCCAAATGTCCTCAAATGTGTACAGTGTGTATTTATATCTTTGTATTATGACACTTCTTACCTGTCCAGTGGGCTGCCAATAGTATAACTAAGGAGGGGCTGTTCCAAGTAATACCCATTATTTAGGCATTCATCTCTCAATGAAGTGAAGAGGGTTACCTGTCCAAGATTTCCACACACCCCCTATAATGTTAGAAATGGCCCATGAGAGGGGGGGGGGGGAGGAATATGATAGGTGTACCTTATACTTTGGCGTTGTTAAATTCCCCTTAATAAATGCTATCTGGAGGTTGCCCCATAATGTTTGTGTCTAATCTGCTTGCCATGTTTCAGATCAAAAATAGTAATGTCTATTGTTTTTTCCTCAACAGTTTCCTTCCACGCCACAGCAATGGCAGACTGTGGCCTCCCACTTTGCCGAGCGGTGGGACTTTCCTAACTGCGGAGGGGCAATTGATGGGAAACACGTCCACATCGTCCCACCACCCAACTCGGGGTCATACTATTTTAACTATAAGGGGTTCAATAGTATAGTGATGTTGGCGGTGGTGTCGGCTAATTACGACTTCCTGTATGTGGACGTGGGGAAGAATGGCCGGATGTCCGATGGTGGAGTCATCGCCCAGACGGAGTTTTACAGGCGTCTCCAGAATGGCAGCTTGGACTTGCCAGCTCCAGAGGACAATGTGGAAGGACTCCCATTCGTGTTCGTTGCTGATGAAGCGTTTGCGCTGGGGGACCACCTGATGCGGCCATTTCCAATGACGATCCTCACCCCGGAACAGAGGGTTTTTAATTACCGGCTGGCCAGAGCCCGAAGAGTGGTGGAGAACACATTTGGAATCCTGGCCAGCCGGTTCCGCCTATTTCTGACACCCATCCAAATGGCGGAGTATAAACTGAACCATATTATACTTGCGTGCTGTGTTCTCCATAACTTTTTAAGGAAACATTCGGCCAACTATGCTGGCTCAGTTGGGCCTGAGGCCGGAATGATACATCAAACCACACTGACGGCGCTTGAAAGCGGCCGTCCTGGCTTGCCCTCCCTGAGTGCCCGTGATGTCCGGTTACGCTACCTGGAGTTCTTTGCGGGTAGGGGGGCCATCAATATGCCAGAAAATATGTGAAGCCTTTTTATAATAAAAAACAAAAAGAAATTCTTTGTGGACATTTTCTGCTTGTGTTTGTTTTAGCTGACCCTGACAGAAATGTTTTGAGTGCAGAAAATGGCGTGATTGTGTAACCTTATACAAAGCACTGTTGGCTGTTATTTACTAAATGCAAAAACACATTTCACTACAAGTGCATAGGGATGAGCCGAACACCCCCCGGTTCGGTTCGCACCAGAACCCGCGAACGGACCGCAAGTTCGCACGAACGTTAGAACCCCATTGACGTCTATGGGACTCGAACGTTCGAAATCAAAAGTGCTCATTTTAAAGGCTAATTTGCATGGTATTGTCCTAAAAAGGGTTTGGGGACCCGGGTCCTACCCCAGGGGACATGTATCAATGCAAAAAAAACTTTTAAAAACGGCCGTTTTTTCGGGAGCAGTGATTTTAATGATGCTTAAAGTAAAAAAAAAAAAGTGAAATATTCCTTTAAATATCGTACCTGGGGGGTGTCTATAGTATGCCTGTAAAGTGACGCGTGTTTCCCATGTTTAGAACAGTCCCTGCACCAAATGTCATTTTTAAAGGAAAAAATCTCATTTAAAACTGCTTGCGGGTTTAATGTCATGTCGGGTCATGGCAATATGGATGAAAATCAGTGAGACAAACGGCATGGGTACCCCCCAGTCCATTACCAGGCCCTTTGGGTCTTGTATGGATATTAAGGGGAACCCCGCACCCAAATTAAAATAAGGAAAGGTCCCTATATACTCTGAACAGCAGTATACAGGCGGTGCAAACAAGACAGGGACTGTAGGTTTGTTGTTAAGTAGAATCTGTTTGTAATTTTGAACATTTTTAATGTGTTTAGCTCCAGCCAAAAAATCTTTTCTAAGCTTTTTGGAAAACATAGGGAAGGGTTATCACCCCTGTGACATTTGTTTTGCGTCTTTCCTCCTCTTCAGAAGATTTCACCTCACTTTTTTGTCCCAATGAAAAATGTTTTTTGAAAATTTGGGTTTTTTTGTGGAACAAGGATTGGAAAGCATCAGTGGAAAGGAGAAATTGTTTTCCCATATTAACTCTTACAGGAGAGAATTTCCCTTCCTTAGGGGTAGATTTCATCTCACTTCCTGTTGTCTCCTACCGTTTGCAAGTAGGAGTCGTTTGTAAGTTAGATGTTTGAAGGTAGGGTCCTGCCCTATATACTCAGCAGAAATTTGGGCCTTAGGTGTTGCTGTGGCCAAAACACTGTAAGCCCTCACAGGGCCCTGCTGTGAAATATTAGATCAAGAATTGTAATTACATGCCCCTGTTGAACAGGAGCTGAAAAATTAGGCCTTAGGCACTGGTGCTGGTGCCACAACACTGCAACCCCTCACAGACACTCTAGTTGGAACGCAGGAACGAGCCCTGCTGCAAAGTATTGCATCAAAAATTGTAATTACACGCCCCTGTTAGACAGGGGCAGAAAAATTGGGTCTTAGGCACTGGTGCTGGTGCCACAACACTGCAACCCCTCACAGACACTCTAGTTGAAACGCAGGAACAAGCCCTGCTGCAAAGTATTGCATCAAAAATTGTAATTACACGCCCCTGTTAAACAGGGGCTGAAAAATTGTGCCTTAGGCACTGGTGGTGGCGCCCAGAACCAAAAATGTTCTTACAAGCTATCAGCGTGATGATTGAGGAGGAAGAGGATAATTACTCAGGGATAGTCACTCAGCATCAGCATAGGCAGTCTTTCAAGGGATCTGAGATTTCAAAAAAAATTATTCGGTTACATCTGCATCAGGTGCTTGGTAGCTGGTGGTGATCCAAGACTGATTCATTTTTATGAAGGTCAGCCGATCGACCGAGTCGGTGGACAGACGCACCCTGTGATCGGTTACCACGCCTCCAGCAGCACTGAATGTGCGTTCCGAAAGAACGCTGGATGCAGGACAGGCCAGTAGCTCAATTGCATACTGTGCAAGCTCTGGCCAGTGATCCATCCTCAAGACCCAGTAACCCAGAGGATTTTCGGTGGGAAAGGTGTCCAAGTCTGATCTTGCCCCTAGGTATTCCTGCACCATGTAAAACAGACGCTGGCGATGGTTGCTGGAACCGATCATACCTTGGGGCTGCGGACCAAAAAATTGTCTGAACGCATCGGTCAGACGGCCACCTTCTCCACCGCTCCTTCTTTGACTGACCGAAGCCTCAGCAACACGTTGTCCAGAAACAGGAGTTTGTAACCTCCCAGTCTCTGGGAACGCGTTGCACAGACCTTTCTGCAAGGCCTCCCGAAGATGTTTCATCCTCTGCTCCCTCTGCGATGGCAAGATAAGGTCCGCAACCTTACCCTTGTAACGTGGATCAAGGAGGGTTGCCAGCCAGTATTGGTCCTTCTCCTTGATACTACGAATACGAGGATCCTTACGCAGGCTTTGCAGGATCAGGGAGGCCATGCAGCGTAGGTTTGCTGAGGCATTCGGTCCGGAGTCCTCTGGGTCACTAAGGACAACAACGTCCGCAGCCACCTCCTCCCAGCCACGTACAAGTCCATGTGTTCCTTGGGACTGATCCCTTAAAGACTGCTGATGCTGAGTGCCAGGCTCCACCTCCATACTGACACAATCTTCCTCCTCCTCCTCCTCCTCCTCGTCCTCTTCCTGTGTGATCGGCGGGCACGCAGGAACACTGTCTGGATAAAGGGGGCCTTGAGAGCTAAGGAAGTCCTCCTCTTCCTGCCTCTGTTCTGCCTCAAGTGCCCTGTCCATTATTCCACGCAGCGTGTGCTCCAACAGGTGGACAAGGGGGACAGTGTCACTGATGCATGCACTGTCAGTGCTCACCATCCTCGTGGCCTCCTCGAATGGTGACAGGACAGTGCATGCATCCCTGATCATGGCCCACTGGCGTGGGGAAAAAAAACCAAGGTCCCCTGACCCTATCCTGGTGCCATAGTCGCACAGGTACTCATTGATGGCCCTCTGCTGCGTGTGCAGCCACTGCAGCATGGCCAACGTCGAGTTCCACCTGGTGGGCATGTCACAGATTAGGCGGTTCTTGGGCAGGTTAAACTCCTTTTGGAGGTCCGTCAGCCGAGCACTGGCATTATATGACCGGCGGAAATGCACAGAGACTTTCCTGGCCTGCCTCAGGACATCCTGTAAGCCCGGGTACCTGCCCAAGAACCGCTGCACCACCAAGTTAAGGACGTGAGCCAAACAGGGCACATGGGTCAGTTGTCCCTGTCGGAGGGCAGAGAGGAGGTTGGTGCCATTGTCGCAAACCACCATTCCTGCCTTAAGTTGGCGTGGCGTCAACCACCTCTGAACCTGCCCCTGCAGAGCTGACAGAACCTCTGCCCCAGTGTGGCTCCTGTCCCCCAAGCACACCAGCTCAAGCACCGCATGGCATCTTTTGGCCTGCGTACTTGCGTAGCCCCTTGAACGCCTACGGAGCACCGCTGGTTCCGAGGAAGAGGCCATGGAGGAAGAAGAAGAGGAGGGGGTGGAGGAGAGAGGTGTGTCACAATCAGCATTTTGGAGGCGTGGTGGCGGAACAACCTCCAACACTACTGCACCTTGTCCTGCATCCTTCCCAGCTGCCAGCAGAGTCACCCAATGCGCCGTGAAACTTAAGTAACGTCCCTGTCCATGCCTGCTGGACCATGAGTCAGCGGTAATATGCACCTTACCGCTGACCGCCCTGTCCAGCGAGGCATGGACATTGCCTTCCACATGCCGGTAGAGAGCCGGAATCGCCTTCCGTGAGAAAAAGTGGCGTTTGGGTACCTGCCACTGAGGAACCGCACATTCCACAAACTCACGGAAGGGGGCAGAGTCTACCAACTGAAAAGGCAGCAGTTGAAGTGCTAGCAATTTTGCCAAGCTAGCATTCAACCGCTGGGCATGTGGATGGCTGGGAGCAAACTTCTTTCGGCGGTGCAGCAGCTGGGGCAGGGAAATTTGCCTGGTACAATCTGACGTTGGTGTACCAAAAGCAGATTGCCCACAAGTACTTGGCTGTGACACACCTAATTCTACACCTTCATTCCTCTCACTGCAGGTCTCAGAGAGGACTGAAGGTCTAGTGGGGTTGGAAATCTCAGCTGATGAGGAGCAAGGAGAGATCGTCTTTGTTCTTTGGTGTGGGTCTTTCAGATACGCTTGCCAACGAACTGCATGGCAGGTCAACATATGTCTGGTCAAGCATGTGGTACCCAAGCGGGAGATGTTTTGGCCACGCGAGATACGCTTGAGACATATGTTGCAAATAGCAGCGGTGCGATCTGATGCACTCGTCTCAAAAAAGGCCCACACCAAAGAACTTTTTGAATAACGCGCAGAGACTGCAGCGCCCTGCACATGTGGAGCTTTGGGGTGTGATGCAGTCAATGTGCTGCCCTTAGGCTGGCCCCTGGAGGGCATCCTGCCTAGTTGGTGATGTGCCACCTCCTCCTCCTCCTCCTCTCTCCTATCAGGCACCCACGTTGAGTCAGTGACCTCATCATCCCCTCCCTCCTCATCACTGGAGCAAACCTGGCAGTATGCTGCAGCAGGGGGAGCATGACTGCCAGATTGCTGTCCTTCTTGGGCACCCCCTCTGTCCGTGCTCATGTTACTGCCTTCATTGAGCTCAGTATCATCATCAGAGCCTTCCAAACGCTGGGCATCCTCCTGGAGCATGTACCCAACACTGTGGTCAAACAGTTCGAGGGAATCCTCATGAGGACATGGTGGAGCTAGGGAAGGAGTCACTGATGACATTGAGCTGAGGGAAGAGGCCGCTGCTTTGCCAGACAAAGCACCCTGGGCATGGGTGAGAGAGGATGAGGAGGATGAGGACGGCTTGGTCATCCACTCGACCAAGTCTTCCGCATGTTGCGGCTCAACACGGCCAGCTGCCGAAAAAAAGGCCAAGCGTGTCCCATGGCCACGTGCTGATGAGGATGCACCGTCTCCACGACCAGCACTAGACACAGAGCCTGCTTGCCCTCTCTTATTGGCTTGTGACTGTCTGCCTCTCCTTCTTGGCCTTCCAGACATACTAATGGCCTGTAGCTGCACTAAGCTGGGATAGAACACCTGTAATTTTCTTCAGGTAGCTTTATATACTGTAACCAGACAAGCCTGCCTGTCAGTAGGAAGATAACAGGAACGGATCTAGCTGAACACTGTGAGCAGGACGCACTGTACTAAATGTAAATAGTCTAGCTGCCTGACCGTGGTACTAATAGGATCAAAAAGAACACCTGTAATTTTCTTAAGGTAGCTTTATATACTGTAACCAGACAAGCCTGCCTGTCAGTAGGAAGATAACAGGAACGGATCTAGCTGAACACTGTGAGCAGGACACACTGTACTAAATGTAAATAGTCTAGCTGCCTGACCGTGGTACTAATAGGATCAAAAAGAACACCTGTAATTTTCTTCAGGTAGCTTTATATACTGTAACCAGACAAGCCTGCCTGTCAGTAGGAAGATAACAGGAACGGATCTAGCTGAACACTGTGAGCAGGACGCACTGCACTAAATGTAAATACCAGGAACGGATCTAGCTGAACACTGTGAGCAGGACGCACTGCACTGAATGTAAATAGCAGGAACGGATCTAGCTGAACACTGTGAGCAGGACGCACTGCACTGAATGTAAATAGCAGGAACGGATGTAGCTGAACACTGTGAGCAGGACGCACTGCACTAAATGTAAATACCAGGAACGGATCTAGCTGAACACTGTGAGCAGGACGCACTGCACTGAATGTAAATAGCAGGAACAGATCTAGCTGAACACTGTGAGCAGGACGCACTGCACTGAATGTAAATAGCAGGAACGGATCTAGCTGAACACTGTGAGCAGGACGCACTGCACTGAATGTAAATAGCAGGAACGGATCTAGCTGAACACTGTGAGCAGGACGCACTGCACTGAATGTAAATAGCAGGAACGGATCTAGCTGAACACTGTGAGCAGGACGCACTGCACTGAATGTAAATAGCAGGAACGGATGTAGCTGAACACTGTGAGCAGGACGCACTGCACTAAATGTAAATACCAGGAACGGATCTAGCTGAACACTGTGAGCAGGACGCACTGCACTGAATGTAAATAGCAGGAACGGATCTAGCTGAACACTGTGAGCAGGACGCACTGCACTAAATGTAAATACCAGGAACGGATCTAGCTGAACACTGTGAGCAGGACGCACTGCACTGAATGTAAATAGCAGGAACGGATCTAGCTGAACACTGTGAGCAGGACACACTGCACTAAATGTAAATAGTCTAGATAGAAGATAACAGGAACGGATCTAGCTAAACTGAATACAGTGTATATATATATATGCAACACCTGGGATGCATATATATACACAATACACTGTAAGTGCAGCTAACTGACTGACTGTTCTGCCTAATCTATCTAACTCAAATCAAATGACACTGTCTCTCTCTCTCTCTATCTCTCAGCACACCGGAACACACACTACACAGGGCCGCCGTGCAGGCGGCCTTATATAGTGTGGGGTGTGTACTAAATCCCCTGAGCCATAATTGGCCAAAGCCACCCTGGCTTTGGCCAATTACAGCTCTCTCTACTGACGGCGCTGTGATTGGCCAAGCATGCGGGTCATAGTGCATGCTTGGCCAATCATCAGCCAGCAATGCACTGCGATGCCGCAGTGAATTATGGGCCGTGACGCGCCACACGAATTTGGCGCGAACGGCCCATATCGTTCGCAATTCGGCGAACGACCGAACAGCCGATGTTCGAGTCGAACATGGGTTCGACTCGAACACGAAGCTCATCCCTACAAGTGCACTTGCAACTGCACTGAACCTGCACTTGTAGTGCAAAGTGGATTTGCCCTTAGGAAATAACCCCCATTTCCGCTGAAAACAGCAATTCCATCACCCCAAAAGTGTTGTAGTGTTGAGACAATAATCCACACATTCTTGATTAACCAACTTTTTTATACCTGCACAATCACATGTGCATTTACCAAAGGTTTTTAAAACAAACCAACATGTTTGTTGTATAACAATTTTTGGGGTGGCATTATCAAAAATAGAAATGTCCATTTACGATAAAACAGGCCTGTGTAAAACCAACAAGAAAGACAAAAAACTTGAACTTACAAAGTTCACATTAGGTAAAACCTGAAGGCAATATCAGACATCAGTATTTAGGAACTGTGTTTGATATTGCGTTCAGATGGGGGGAAATCACCCCAGGAAAAGCCAAATTTGGAAGATGCACACCAATTTACGAATGGCAACATGTACTATCTGCCATCACGGGGGATCAAGGGACGTGTTTTGGGGGAGCAAGCCCTTCCTCAGCGCTACTTTATAATTGAGGAAGGGGTTGCACCCCCAAAACGCGTCCATTGATCTCCCGTGATGGCAGATAGCACATGTTGGCACACTGTGTGCATCCTCCAAATTTGGCTTTTCAAAACATTGCAAAAAGATTTAAAACATTGGACCACAATAAAAAAAGTGATTTTGTGGGGTTTTTAAGTCGCCTCAAAACATCAATGATGTTGTTATTTTTTTGAATCACATCATTTATTTTTTTCTGTATGTTTTGCAATTCGACATTACACCCCATGATCTCCCCGATCAGGATCTGGGCACTTTCAGATGTGAAAGGATCTCGATCCCTCACATCACGATCACCTAAAAAGAGAGAAAACAAACAAAAACAGGTATCAAAAATCTGCCACCATCCATCTCTTTTACCTGAGTCTGTGGTCGCAGATACTCACCTGTTGTGGTGCCAATTTCCACCACATCTTCTTCTTCCTCCTGCTCTTCTTGGGTTGGGGGGATTTCACCTTCTTCCATAGGTGGCGGGTCTGTGGTCTGCTCGGATGAGGGGTGTCCTCCGAGTCTTTTATCCCCTATGTAAAACAAAAATGGTATAATTAGCACACAGATATTTGATGGCAGAACTAGAAATAGGAAACATTGCTTGGAAGTGGGGTACAATTGTCTATTTTAGCCGAGTTCCAAGATGTAGTTTTTTTATTGGCCTTTGTCAAGCTGCAATACTTTACCTGTTTGGTACAAGCTTCACAGATGGAGACCCCCCTATAGTATACACTGGAGCACCTGTGTGGCCCCCCTAATAAAAATTGTGTTCTTGTGTCCCACACTAGTGCTCCAGTGTCCAGATGTGAAAACAGCTGCTCAGTGTCCTCTCCTTACACAGAATCTAGTTTGCATTTCATTCTAGTAACAAACCCATCTACACAAACAAATATTTGGCATCCAAGTAGGCCCTAAAAAATGTGGGAAAATGCATATGGCTTAAACAATGGTGTTTTAGAGGCCGAAAGAAAAATGTTTGAAACAAACGAATAATGGGCCCATGAACATTAAAGTTGCCCTTTTAAACTGTACAATTAAGAAAAGCATATGGAGCAGCACGAACGTAATAAAGACAAAAAGAATAGGAACACAGCACAACTACTTACTTTTTTGCAGCACTCTCCGGATCTTTCGGTACTGCTCTGGTTCTCTTAATTTCAGGTCCGACCACCGCTTCCTGAGCTGATCTTTCGATCGTCGTACCCCGAAATTCCTGTGAAGACTTTTGACCACTTTCGCCATGATCTTGGCCTTTCGGACATTGGGGTTGGGGTAAGGTCCATACTTCCCATCATAGTCGGCCTTCTTCAGGATGTCCACCATCTCCAACATCTCCCCAAATTACTTATTTGTGGCCTTAAATCTTCTCCTTCTGGATCGGGACGTGTCCGGATCCGGGCTTTCATCTTCCTCCTCCTCATTCCTGTAATTATCACGCACCTGCTGTGACTCCGCCATGTGCTCTTCCCCCACTGCGCCGAACGAAAAGGGGCGGGGAATAGAATAGAAAGAACGTCAGGGGTGGGCGGAGTTACGCGCATGCGCAGTGTATATAAAGCGTAACACATGTGCGTATTACGTACGATCTGTGAGCGGAGGAAGGAGCATTGGACGCGCCGATTGTAAGAAGGAAGGTAAGAGACAAACTTGTGCCTATACTGCTTCTACATTGAGGCCTATATTGTAACAAGATTAGGAGAGTTTTGTCTGACATTAGGCTTTGTCTTGTGTTGTGTCTTTTTTTTTTTTTTTTTTTTTTTTTTGATTTTCAAAAAGTTTATTGAAGATCAGTATCATACAATGTAAGAAAATTTTTTTTCCATATACATAGGAAATTGGCATAGAAAGTAGCCTGTAACAGTTATTGCCATTTCTATACAGAAATTAAAGCACCTATAAATTGTGGTAGTACCAATTTTGCCAACATTTGTTTTGAACAATAAGGTGTGAGTCATTCAGCAGTGACAAACCAATAGGGAGACGGGACAGTCGGGAGGCTACCCACCCAGAAGGTGATCAAAGAGAATTCTAGCTTATTACTGTCCGGTGCTGTGACCGCTCTTTCCCCCCTGGGTTCCCACAAGCCCCACCCCAATGGGCTCTTACTGTGGGGACATCTGGGGTGATCCCAGGAGCTAGAAATCTATGTACCAACTCCCTGAAATATAGGAGTCGGGTATCCCTGAGGGGTAGAACTCCAACCCGACTATCCGTTCCCTGCTTAGAAAAAATCCAAATACGTTAAACATAAGCCACCAAAAAAGAGAAAACCAAATACTTCAGAAGTGCTTGTACAGAAAAGACTGTTCGTCTGATGAGGAACGGGCAGAGTGTCCCTAGAGAGAAGAGAAGAAACGTGAGAAAAGGAAGGTAAGGTTAGAGAAGTAGAGGTCAGAGAGGAGGGGAGAGGTTCCGAGATGCATTCTCCATACCAGGCAGGATTGAGATACCACAATGCGTAGCCCATGGTTCCCAAGTAGTGTTAAATCTCTCAATCTTATCGGTAAGTTTTGCCACTATCAGCTCTTGTGCCATAATCCATGAGATTTTCCTTTTGCAAGCCTGAAAGGAGACCGAAGGCTTCTTCCAGGCTTTTGCCAAGGTAATCTTGGCTCCCACCAGTATGAAGAAGGAAAGGACTTGTAAACGTTTAGTCAGATTAGGAATGTGTTGATTAAGCAGTGCTATCGTCGGACTGGGGGCGATTAGTTCACCCGTCAATGTACTAATGGTGCGGAAAATTCTCTTCCAGAAGGATCTGATGCGGGGGAAAGTCCACCATATATGAAACATAGAGCCTTCTAGCTCACATCCTCTAAAACAGATCGGGGATGTTCCCGGGTATATTATTGCCAGTCTGGAGGGAACATAGTACCACCTATTCATTACTTTTAAGCTGGCTTCCATTAATGATACATTGCATATACCTTTGGATGAGCGTAGGGAAGCTCTAAACCAATCAGATGCGTTCCAGGAGCAGCCCGTGTCCTCTTCCCAGGCCCGTGCAAAAGCTGGTTTTTCCAAGTTCGATTGGAGTGCTGCATAAATTAGAGAGATACCCCCCCTCTGGTTCATGGAGTCAGAGCACTATTGCTCGTAAGGAGTAATAAAGGGAGGGTCCTTCCTAATAGACCAAATAGTGTGTAAAAAGTGGGAAATTTGTGTGAATCTGAATTTTTCGGAATCCGGCATGCCTAGATTTTTCTTACAGTGGGCCAAGGTAATCGGACCCTTTGAGGACAGGAAGTGCCCTATGCGGTAAAGGCCCTTGTCTGTCCACCAGCGGAACGCCTTTATATTAAGTCCCGGAGGTAACTTTGGGTTATGAAATAGGTGGGCCAAGGGTCTCAGACTGGAAATCAAAGAGTGATTTGTATAAAGCTTAGTACATAAAGCTATCGAGTGTGACAGGGTGGGAGCCAATATGGCTGTCCTACTTCTGGTGTCTGACCACAAGAGGTAATCAATTACCTCTTAATAGTGTTAAGAGGGATCGCTTTCCTTTCCATTGAAACCCAATCCGGTTTGTAGTTTCTGGAGTAAATGATTGACAGTTGTGCTAATTGTGCCGCCTGGTAGTAACCCCACAGGTCTGGCAGTCCCAATCCCCCCTGTGATTTTAAGCGTACTAAAGTGCGAGAAGGACATCTGTAACCCTTGCCCCCCCAAACAAAGCGAGTTATGTCTGACTGGAAGCTGCCTAGGAAGTGCTTCCGGATGGGAATCGGAAGAGAACGAAAAAGGTATAAGAGGCGTGGGAGGAGCGTCATCTTAACCGCATGTATCCTACCTAGCCAGGATAGACCACCCTTAGACCACTTCATCAACTCTGCTCTGCATTTATTAATCATAGGCGGGTAATTAGCTTTGAAAAGATTGTTTATATGTGATGTTAGTTTGATCCCTAGATAAGGGAGAGCATCTGGAGCCCAGGAGAAGTCGAAGTTATTCGAGAGGAGTGTGAAAGAGTCATTAGGGACTGTGATATTTAGAGCCATGGATTTAGTCATATTGACTTCCAATCCCGAAATCGCAGTGAACTCTTTCAGCATCCTATAAATCATAGGCGTAGAGATTAATGGGGAGGTAATATACAGAAGAAGGTCATCTGCATAGAGTGCACACTTGTGTTCCTGACCCCCACACATCACCCCCTTTATGTCAGGATTCTATCTGATCGCTATGGCCAGCGTTTCGATGGCCATAGCGAATAGGAGGGGGGAGAGAGGGCATCCCTGTCTGGTACCCCTGTTGATAGAAAAAGAAGATGAGTATCTGCCCATCAGTTGTACTTGTGCTGAAGGGTTAGAGTAAAGTGTATTGATTAAGTTCAAAAAGTGAGAACCAAAACCCCATGTCCGTAGGATACCAGACAGGTAAGCCCAGTCCACCGAGTCAAAAGCTTTGTTTAAATCAATCGATAGGAGAAAGCCTTTCTGGGGGGGTCCCCCGTCCCACTGTGATCGCAGAAGTGAGATAATATCTATGGAGCGGCGGATCTGGTCAGGGCCCTGCCTCCCAGGGATAAATCCCACCTGATCTCCATGTATATATAGTGGTATGAAGCTCGCTATTCTGTTTGCTAGGATCTTAGTCATGATTTTGATATCATTATTTATTAACGAGATGGGTCGATAGTTGCCCACCTCGCTGGCGTCCTTGCCCGGTTTTGGTATATCTGAGATGTACGCCGAGTTAAGGTCAGCGTCAAGAAGAGACCCTTCCCGAAGCGCATTAAAGAGTTTCGTCAGATGGGGAGCTAGAGAAGCGCCAAACTTCTTATAGTAACCATTTGAAAAGCCGTCGGGGCCTGGTGAAGAGCCTACCTTTAATGATTTGATTGTGTCTAGTATTTCCTGATTGGAGAAGGGAGCCTCCAGGAGGTCCCTGTGTTCGGGTGACAAAGTAGGTAGTGTCAGGGAGTCCAAGAAAGTATGCTGCGAGCTTTGAGTGGGGGAGAATTTCGGTTTGTAGAGTTCGGAATAGAATTTATGGAAAGCTGTCATGATCTTTTCGGGATTTTGAGTCAGGTCCCCCGAGGATACTTTAATTTTCGGGAATGCCAAAGAGCGGGGTCTGGGGCTCAGTTTGACTGCTAGTTTAGATCCTATTTTGTCTTTTTGCGTGTAAAGTTTAGCCCCCGTCCATCTAAGGTGTTCTTCGGCAGCCGTGGTCAACTGAAGGTTTAGGAGGGTTCTGGCCTTATCCATTATCCAAGTCTACCAAGGATTCAGGCGAGGGGTTTTGTTTATGCGCCTTCGAAGCTTTATGGTATTCCTCTGTCAGTCTGATTGTGTCTATTCTGTGTTCAGCTTTAAGTTTGGAAGACATCTGGATCAACTTCCCTCTAATTACTGACTTGTGGGCCGCCCATACTGTTACCGGGGAAACCTCACCGGTCGCGTTAATTTGGAAGTATTCTTTGATGGCCTCTTCCAATAAGGAGCATTGTACCGGGTCACTCAAAAGGGATTCCTGCAGGCGCCAGCGAGGCGGGCCCCCTGCTCCCCCCGACCTCTGCATGAGGAGAGTCACCATCGAATGATCTGACAAGGGGGTATCTACTATCCTAGATCTCCTGATTAGGGGAATGGATGCTGACCGTGTGAAAATGTGGTCTATCCTGGCGTAGGAATTATGCGGTGCTGAAAAGTGGGTATAATCTCTCTTACGTGGGTTAGTTTCTCTCCAGATATCAATCAGTCCCTCCTCATGAAGCAGCCTCGCAATTTTAACGCTTTGTTTGGAGGGGCGTCTAGAAGTCGGCCTATTCCCAGCAGACTTATCAACAGAAAAGTCGAATGCCGTGTTCGAATCTCCCCCAACAATGATCCTGCCTCGCAGGTGGGATTTTAATTTGTGTAGTAGTGTTTCAAAAAAGTTTTTTTGTCCCTTATTAGGAGAGTAGTAGGAGACAAACGTGTAGAGTTCTCCGTCTATATGGCCAGACACCAGAATATATCGGCCTTGAGGGTCAGTTATTATTTCTGATTGTGAGATGTTGATGTGTTTGGCAAAGCAGATGGCTACTCCTTTAGTTTTATTTTCTCCGGAAGCTAAAAAAAATTGTGGGAAGCGTTGGTGGAGAAAGGAAGGCTTATAAGTAGAAGGGAAATGGGTCTCCTGAAGGAGTATTACATCTGCATGCATGGTGTGGTATAATTGGAACAATTTCCTACGTTTAACGGGGGAATTGAGTCCCTGTGTGTTATGGGATAATATGTGAAGGGAGGGGGAAGGACCATGCGTGTCAGCCATGAACCAGAGGGGGTGCCCCTATAATGAGAATTTTTGACTTACCCCATGCGGGCAGGGATATCAAGTCAAGCAGCCACACGAACCCATGGAACAGATAATCTGGACCTGCGGTGAGAGGGCACGAGTCCATCCGGAACCTTGGAGAGCTCAGATGAGCAAAGAGAAGTAAAGAGAAGGGAGGAAGAAGATAAGAGAAGAAGAGAGGCAAAAATATTATGTTAGGCAGAGGTACATGTATAGCAATCCAGTACATTCCCTGATAACAATGAGCCTTAGGGTCCTTGAACCCCTTCCCACCCCTGGGTTGAAGTGAACTAGCCACCTCAACCCTCAAATCCTGAGAGGACCAGAAACCCCTACTATGGGGATCTGGAAAGGAAACCAGATACGCCTACTGTGGACCTGGAATCCGCTGGAGGCGTGCTGGGTCCACCACAGCCCCGACGCCTAAAACATAAATGTACAACTAAAGGCCATACGGAGGCCCATGCTATGTAATGCCCTGAACAACCTAATAACAGGTAAAGTGCAACTGAAAAATATTTGAGTCACCGGGTGTGAAAAAAAAAAAAAAAAATTAAATAAAAAAAAACCCCACAAAATAAAACTTGCCTGATCGGCAACCCGGTCCCCAGCTCTCAAGGCTGGGAACCCGGGAGCGCCGACCTACCAAAAGCTAGTCATAGAAGATTGGGTCCTATGTGATTCACCCTTCTCGCCTCCCGCGAAGTGTCCCTCGCCAGTCGCGTGAAGGGGGAACCAGAAACTCCAGGGGAGCTGAGGATCAAGTATATGAAAAAGAAATAAAACATAAACCAACTTAGATCTCCCATGACCTGTTTGGGAGTCCCTTAATGTGTGAAAGAACGACGCCCACCCTAGAGCGTCTAACCGCGCTAGAGAGGCCTAAATGCATAAACTAGAATTTCAGAAAATGGAAGGAAAGGAAACTAGGGGAGACTGTAGGGGTGTACTGCCCCCATCCCTTCCCCTCAGCAATGTCCGACCCCAGTGGGTGTAGGTAACATCCAGTCTGATATGAACTTGGATTAAGTCCCCCACTTGGAAAGAGATGGTGAAGATCACGTTTCAAAGGGGGCCCACTAGTGAGGAGCTAGTCCCGGAAGTCCTAAGAGACATCTGTGGCCAGACTGAGGGGAATAATGGAAAGTCTCCAGACAGTAAAAGAGGTAATGAACACAGCCTGAGAATCATGTCGGAGCATTTTCTTTTGATCGCTTGTAGCTTGATTGAAGCCAGGTGGGTTGCAGCGGGCTAGCTGGTGGAGGCCTTTTAGATGATGATGAGGATCCCTTTGCTGACTTGGAGCTGGTGGGTTCCTGCTCAATTAGGCCCAGATGCAAAAACAGGCGTTCCCCTTCAGCAAACGATGAGAAGGCATGGCTCTTATTTCTGTAGGAGAAATTTAAACGGAGCGGAAAGGACCACCTGTATGTAATTTCTTTTTCCATCAAAATCTGCAGGAGTGGTTTCAGTGCACGCCTCTTCTGTACTGTGTATGGCGATAAATCCGCAAACACCTGGATTTTATGGCCAAGGAGCATTAGATTATCAGATAGCCTAGACTTTTTCATGACCTCCTCCTTCACCGAATAAAAATGTGATTTCACTATGATGTCTCGAGGGAGGCCATCCGAGCGGGGGGGTTGAAGAGCTCTGTGGGCCCTGTCTAATTCCAAACGGTGTTCAGGGATACCTGGGATAAGAGCCTGGAGCAGGGATTTTACAGCAGCCTGCACGTCCTTTTCAGACTCAGGGAGCCCCCTGAGTCTAAAGTTATAACGTCTGGACCTATTCTCAAGGTCATCGATCTTGGCCAACGCCACTTCTAGCTGGTCCTGGACGTCCTGAATTTTGGCTGAATTCTGGTTAATCCTTGCAACTGATTGATCTGCCTTCCTTTCTATAGTGTCCATTCGCAGACCTATTTGCTGCAGGTCAGCATGGATGGATGATGTAATTTGGGCTGCATTTGCTGCTAAACTTTTAGAGAGCAGATGAGAGAACGCTGTCATCATGGAGGGGAAATCATTAGGGGCTGGGATGGAAGCCATTTCCTCGCTCACTGACAGGAGCATGCCTGTGTGCGGATCAAGCTGGGGTGTGGAGGGGAGACCGTCATTCAGTCTGTTTAACAGGGACTCTGTGGAGGCAGGGGATGCAGCCCATTCCCGGGGAGGAGAGGAGATACCTGGTGATTGCGGTGGTGGCAAGTCTTGGTCTGCAATAGATGCCTCAGCTTCCTCCGCGCTGAGTAGGCCTCTGGCCGCCATCTTAGCATAGCTGAGGGGAGCGGCCGCCGCGGCCATCCGTTCGCTCAGGTTCCTCCTCGCTTGTGCCGCGGACATCAGATGGATCCCTGATGTCTCCCCTACCCGATCCACCCGGTGACAGGATCGTGGGGTCGTTTTGCGGGCTCCGGCGGCGATCAAAGGGCTGTGGTGGAGCGGAGCTCTAGTAGGCAGCGGCCATCTTGCGAGCTACCCCTTGTGTTGTGTCTTGCAGTGAACATGGATAATATGCTAGTGAAAGACAATGACTTCATGTCAGTATTCATAGATATGTTAAGGGAGCTGCCATGTCTGTGGGAGATTAAACACCCACATTACAAGAACCAAGCAAAGAGGAAGGCAGCACTGGAGCAATTGTGTGAAATTGTGAAGCAGGTGATCCCCATGGCAGACATCACCTATTTGAAGAACTTAATTGGTGGCCTGAGGAGCACATATCTAAGGGAGCGCAAGAAGGTCCTGGATTCACAGAGATCCGGAGCAGCAGATGACATCTATGTCCCCAGGATGTGGTACTACGACAGGCTGCATTTTCTGGCAGGCCAGACTGAACCCAGGCCATCCCTCTCCAGTCTTCCTTCCACGCTTCCTTCCCCCCTGGCTGAGGCTTCTGACACCCAACCTGGGCCTTCCAGGCCACATGTGGAGGAGCCCAGATTGAGCCAGGTATAGCATTCTTCTAAATATTTCTGCTTGTACAATCAATGATGTTAACTAGATGTTAGTTGGGAGTACTAATTTAGGATTGTGATTGATGAACCAAAAACTAAATCCATTTCCCTTTTTCATACACAGGGAAGTCTCAGCCAGGAGGTGGCCGGGCCGAGCCAGCTGGCTGATCTGCAGGTCCCTCCACCCCCCCTGAAAAGAGAAAGTGGCAGTAGGAGGAGTGCCCTAGAGGAGGCGGGCAGAGGACTCTTTTGAAGGGCTACAGAGGTCCTGGGAGCACGACAGACCGTGGAGGAGGACATTGCTGCCATCATTGCCTATAAAATGCAGAGGATGGAGGAGGGCCAACAAGTCATGTGTGAGGCGCTCATATTGGAGGCTCTTAAGAAAGGTATGAGGGGCCAAATTACAGCTCAGACGCACCTTTGCGATGGTCCTCCTCCTCCTCCTGCAGGTCCTCCTCCTCCTCCAGGTCCTCCTCCTCCTCCTCATCCTCCTCCAGGTCCTACTCCTCCTCCTGCCACATCTCCAACAGCACAGCCACAGCCGGGAAGGAAGCGTGTAAGGAAGACCAGAAAGTGAGGACCCTGGATCCAGTCTGGTCGGCCAAAAAATGCAGCCTCTTGTGGTACCACAGCCTGGGGACACAGATGTCATCTGCTGCTATCCGGATCTCTGCGAATCCCGGACCAGACTGCCCTCCCTTACATATGGACTCCTCAGGCCACCAATTTTGATATTCAAGAATTGATGTCTGCTGTGGGGGTCCCAGGCTTCGCTAATTTCTCATGTTGATCCAGTGTTGCCTTCCTCTTTGTTTGGTTCTGAGCCCTTAATAAAGGATTTTTGGTTTGAATTATACTCTCCTATGTGTTTTACTTCAAAAAGGACAGTTTGTTTGTGAGGATTCAGGTACATTTCAAATATACAATGTGAAATTAACAAGGGACACCAACACCAAACAATCTCCTTGAGATTAAATAGTAAAAGATATCAATGGTGTGGGGGTAACTTGACACACAAAATACACACAAAAATATTCTGGAGTAAAAATAAAAATAACATTGAACAAAGATCAGCCTTGGAAAAAATACAAACATTAAATCCAAAAATAAAAAGGCTTAAAATCACAAAAAAAATTAAATAAAAAAAAAACAAAACATTATGTCAGATGTGACAACTAATAACAATATATTCAGGGAATACCAATAAAAAAACAAAAAAAAACTTTGTGAGAAGTGTGTGTGAATATGAGCAGCAAAACTACTTAACTCTTGTCACATTATGAAGAAGAAGAGAGTGCGCTGTATTAAACCATTTTTGACATTGCAGCGTGACGAAAGTGCAGTATCCATTGCGAACGCTAAGTTTACCAGAACGAGCTGTTCCGTGCCGGAATTTCTTCTGAGCATGCGTGGCACTTTGTGCGTCGGAACAGGCCACACACAGTCGGAATTGACGCGATCGGATTTTGTTGTCGGAAAATTTTATCTCCTGCTCTCCAACTTTGTGTGTCGGAAAATCCGAGGTAAAATGTCCGATGGAGCCCACACACGGTCGGAATTTCCGACAACACGCTCCGATCGGACATTTTCCATCGGAAAATCCGACCGTGTGTACGGGGCATTACACTGCAATGACAGGCTGTTGGCGACTGCAGCTATTCATGGCTGTTCACACAACCAGAGATTACACCAACAAGAGAAAAATGAGACCTCCAAACTACCTTAAAATATCCGGAGTCCTCAGTAGATAAACTATACACTACACCAAAAAAGTATTGCTACTGTTACTGGACTACCACATAAATTACTATCATATAAGCAACCAAAAACAATAATTATACAAAAATTAAAAACTTGGACAGGTATACCTATTTCCATAAAATTTTTCACACTGCATTACATTTTTTCTATCATTCCCAGAGTCCTATTATTATAGAGCTTTTTAATGAAAGATCATACTTCTTATAACTTTCCTGAAGTTAAAGTGATTTTAAAGCTTAAATTATTATTTTTTGTTAAATAACAAACATGTCATACTCACCTCCACTGTGCAGTTAGTTTTGCACAGAGTGGCCCCGAACATGGACTTCTGAGGTCCCTCGGCGGCTCTCGCGGCTCCTCCCCACATCAGATAACCCCCTAGGAGAAGCGCTCTCCTGGGGGGGTTACCTTGCGGGCACTCTCCCGAGTCCATCATTCGGCGCCCATAAACAAAAAAATGATATTCAACAGACCCCACTTTGGCTTAAGTCCACCTTTTTCTCATGGTAAGGGCATGTAGCTGATTTTTTTAAGAGCAAAGAAGATTAACATTGAATCTAAACTCTTAAAAGATGCAAGACTTTATACTGGATACATTGAAAGCCAAATCCAGGAAACTGAAATGTCATCCAGGTGGTTTTTATATGGCGTTCTTTCATTTATGTCATTATTCAAACCTCCAAGGCAATGTGTCCAAGCATTCTTTACAGGCAAAATTTATTCTACCTAGTAGAATATATAAACACAGCTGTGAAGGTGGATTTTATCACAGCACAGTATCCTTATATTGGATGAATCTCAACCTTTGGGGGGGTGGGGGGGTGGGGGATACTACACTTATCCCTAGGTGGAACAAATGTAGTAAACCTTACTATCTTGTATCTTGTTGATGTCCATGGGGACCCCTTGGGGCCTCCATGCTATCCTGTATCTTGTTGATGTCCATGGGGACCACCGGGGCCTCCATGCTATCTTGCACCTTGTTGATGTCCATGGGGACCACCGGGGGCCTCCATGCTATTTTGCATCTTGTTGATGTCCATGGGGACCACCGGGGGCCTCCATGCTATCTTGTTGATGTCCATGGGGACCACAGGGGGGCTTACTGCTATCTTGTATCTTGTTGATGTCCATGGGGACCAAGGGGGGCCTAAAAGTGACACATTGTTCATGTTGCAAGGGAATTTTCACGTAATTTAGTAAACGAAGTGAAGCTCTGCTGACTTCCATCATTTAATCATGTGCAAGCAAAACAAATCTTTTTTGTTTTTTTTTATGTTATTTTCCTTGCACATAACAAAAATCCTTGCAAAAGAAAAATTTCCTTGCAAAGTTAACAACAAACTATTTGCCTTGAGTAAACCGACCCCAAATACTTTGTTTGTAAAAGATGTGGCAAGCACTGACACATCCCTCGTGTGACCTAAAGCCACAGCAGTGCTGCCTGTGATCAGCATGTCCTTAGAATAGTGCTTCATGTGCGTAGACTGTTCAAAGAACCATATGTGCTTAGCATGTCCTTAGATGAGTATGTCATGTCCTCAACATGTCCACAGCACAGTGATCCTTGTACTTATTTTGTCTCAAGCAAATGTACTCCAAGTACCCCATGCTCAGTGTGCCATGTGGGTACCATGTCCATAGCTGATTGTCCCTTTGCACTACATGACCCTGGAAATGTCCATGTGCCTCCATCCCCAGCTCATCAGGTGCTAAGGCCAGCCATAGATGGGTTGCAGAAAAGAAGGTCACTTGATTTCCCCATCAACACAGTCAGTGTTGATGGGGGAATTCCTCCCGCAGAGCCTCTGGGGTAGATTTACTAAAACTGGAGCACTCAGAATCAGGTGCAACTGTGCATGGTAGCAAATCAGCTTCTTTTTAAATCAAATCCTTTTTATTATTTTATATGAAAACAACATTGACACAATACAGACAAAACCACAAAAATAGAACATCAAACCAAACCCCCCCCAAACCCCCCCCCAGACCACCCCCCCTTTAACAAACCCCGCCATCTCACCACCCCCCGCTCACTCGGAGTATATATGACACACGAAAAAAAAGAATAACAATATCCAGTATTACAAAGTACACAGTACCCATTGGTTGACATGATACCTAAGTCATAGATTGAAGTCATCTAGACCAGATAACATCAAACTTATTCAGGGAGTTCCTTATGGAATATATATGCTTTTCAAAGAGAATGATCCTATTGAGATCTACAATCCAATCGGACACATTCGTGGATGTGGAGAGGTCCACTTAAGAGCAATCTGTCTACAGGCAACAAAAAGTGCGTGCCTTATAGTATTACCAGTAGGGGAGGTGTAGATAGAGGTATCACAGTAACCCAATATACATATAAGCGGTTCAACCGGAATGTTATTATCCAATACCCTATTTTAAAATTGGAAAGTGCAAAATTAGGTGCAGTTGTGTATGGTAGCCAATCAGCTTCTAACCTCAGCTTGTTCAATTAAGCTTTTGCAATAAAACCTGGAATCTGATTGGTTCCGATGCAGAAGTGAGCCTGATTTTGCACTCTCCAGCTTTAGTAAATAAACCCTATTGTGTTCTCCCATGGAGGGATGCATGAGGCCCCCCCGCCGGAGGGGGAACACAGTGATTATTGCTACTGGCTGTAATAGCCTCTAGCAATAATCGCATGTAATATCTGACTAGCTAGTTGTACCCTAGTTCCTGCAGAACTGGCCAAGATTCAGACCATCTATGACTGGCTTTAATCATTTTCTGCAATGGTAATCCTCCAGGGAAAGCAAGCAATATGACCTTGACTGTTAACTTCCTGTTGAAGTTCATCCCTGGATAAGACCAGAAGTTAGGCCGGCCATAATCAAAGAGATTTTTTTCTACCTGCAACCATGTGTTGCAGGAAAGAAAATTGCTCAATTCCCCCATCAACACAATCAGTGTTGGTGGGGGAATCCCTCCCACTGAGCCATTGTGTTCTCCCAGCGGGGGGGGGGGGGGGGGGGGCAGGGGAAGCTGTCACCATCGGGAGAACACAGTGAATATTGCTAGTGGCTATACCAGCCACTGGCAATAATCGCATGTAAAATCCAACAGGCTGTTTGTACCCAAATTGATTGATCGGGTACATTTAGCTTGCCCATACATGGTTCAAATCTCCTCCAGTTCCTGCTGAAGCGGCCGAGATTCAAACCATCTATGGGCGGCTTTAGAGGTGTCACTACTAAGCATTTGCAAACTTTCACCCTGCATAATACTGTATTTAACTGGTACAAAAAAGGCCACTTACCACTTACTCCTCTAACAGGAAACTCATGCACCTAGCCTGCACTGTAAAGGTGACCTAAAAATGAAGTAGTATATTTCATCAAGTGTCAATCTGATAAGGAAGCATAGTACATTCTAAAGACCTGTACACACGATACAAAAATCGGATGGAAAAATTTGTACGACGAGCTGCCTGACAATTTTCAGATCATTAGTAAGGTGCTTTCGACAGCCGATTTCACTTTTTCGTCAGACAAAGACTGGATGTGCAATAACATTTTTGTCAGATGTGAACTCAACGTCCGATTTTCGTTTCATTAGTACGGTTTTCATACGAATAAAATCGTAAGAGCAAGACTACGCATGCTCAGAAATGAAAGAATTCATACAAAACTATTCAACACATTACATCACTTCTGAAGTTGTATTCTGTCATACGAAAATTTTCGTATTGTGAGTAACCTCTTCACTTTCAACATGAGACTAGCATGCCACAAAAAACGGACATTCGGTCATCTGAAAATATGATCGTGTGTACAAGGCTTTATTATGGGTTTATGGCAGGGTGGGAATTCTCACTCCATGATCCCTGGTGGCTTGAAAAGCAAGATTCTCATCCTGTTTTGTGGTCCTCTCTGAAAGTTGGGAGTGAACTGGTAGGAGGTACCACTGTACTAGTTCAGTGGATCAAATTTAGTTCACCTATGAATCAGACCCCTTCCTTCCAGCTCAGGGTAAACTAACTGACTTTCTTTGAGTTCTGTCTTGTGCAAGGTAATTTGGTGCCTTTTGCTATTGCTTGGGATACTGGAAGAACTGGAGTCCAATCGTTGAAATTCAGTGGTGTTAATTGAAACCTTGCAATAAATACCATGTTGTCTTTTCTGAAAAAGCTTGTTGCCTGGCTGCCATGCTGATCCAATATCTTTGTTGTTTTCTGAGTAAATATGTGGAGCAAGTATACAGATCAGGAGTTGAGGCTTCACCTGCTGCATGCTTGTTCCTGTTCAGCGACTCAGAAATGAGTGAAGCCAGAGTTCAGTCATTGCATCAAAGTGACACTAAACTCATATTTTTTTATAAAATAAAATAAAATAAATGTAATATGTTTAAATATCAATCAAATGTATTTTCTATTTCTCGTTTTCTTTGTTTAAACTCTCAAATGCAATGTTCTGCTATTCTCATGCTACTTGTTTAAGGGTGGATATGTTTGTTCTCCATGTCCCCATTGTGAATGTAAACATAACCACCCTTTCCTGCTTGCCCCCAAGATGGACTATATATCTACCTGCAGACACATTCAGCTCAATGTCAATTGTAGTACGTATAAAGCGGAACATGTGACCAGAAATAACAGCACTACTCGCTCCAGTAGTGGTGAGGTGCACCAGTGGAGGATAAGGAGCGCGCACAGGACAACAAAAAGTCTAAAAACAACGGTAAGAGACTTAAAAAAAAAATGTTAGAGTGATTGATGTAAAAAAAAAAAAAAGAGTTTAGTGTCACTTCAACCTTTTTCTGCCATGACAAGTTTTCGTGCAGAACCTGAATTCACCAGTAGGTGACAGTATAACTACATACTCATCTCTGTACCATGGAAAGCTAAGATCTGGGAGAGGGAAGACCCTATTGCTTTGCCATAGGCAGTCGATTTCCAGTTTTCCTGAAAATTCTCTTTAACTGTTTCACATTATCAGATTAAAATAATAGTGTTCAGTAAGATATTTTTAGGCTACTCTTGACCATTGATTTATCAAATAAAGACCTGCACATACCTAAATATAAAGTAAAAAAAGGCAAATGTCCAAATATTAGAGTTGTTCAGGGAGTGTAGTGTTCAGGATGGAATAGTGCTGAAATGTCTAACCTGTCAAGAACAGGTCGTTAACCCGTTTGGTGAAGGTAGTTTCAGTGGAATTTTTTTGGCCGAAACTAGATATAAAAGGGTCAAGTAGGTTATTTCTAAAGCAGAAGTGAGTCAGGCAATTATCTTGGAGCCACAGCAAGAGTTTCAGTAAGAAATGGTGGGCTGTACAGGTCACAGACTTCGTACACAGGTAGGGTCAAGTGACATTGTCTTTGGAGTGATGTGGGATTGTGTTTTAAGGAGACGTTCCAATGAAAAAGATGTGAACCAGAAAACACTGATAGGCTGAAAACCATTCAGAAAATGACCTAAATTGAAGACCATACATGGAGTTCAATGATGAATAGAATTTGTCATGACAAACTTGCAAAAAGAGTGTTGATATAGTCAATGGAGAGTAATTTTAGTGTGCTATTCATAAACACCCAACAGGCAAAGTGTGGATAAGTGGGAGGAGCCTTCATTCTCTATGATACAAAAATGCCTGCATAAAGAAATGTCCATATTTGTACATGTAGTGCTACCCCCGTAGGGGCCACTGGTGAATGTGGTTAGTCTCCCACCCTGCACAGCCAGGAACACAAATTTCCAGACACACAGAGTCAATAAGCAGTTTTTGTTGTTGTTTTATTAGGGGAATAGAACTTGGATGGGGATAGTGTGCATATGGGATGCCCACTTGATTGAATGAAATTGGTAGGGACCCAACTATATACATTCCGGTGTATACAATCTCTTCTCCTCAACCTCCAGCACATACACTTGCTTGCAGACTATCACTCCCAGGACCAGCTAGCACAGATTTGGGGATCTGACGCTGACTCCATCAGATCCAAAGCAAATGCCCTTTGCAGGCAGGGACTGCTAACTAAAACCCTGTTTTTAACGCAGACTGTTGGACAGGTTAATTTGGTCAGTTGGCAGACTGGTTGGTGAGTTGAGCTATGGTATGTTCTGTTTTTGTCTTTCATGTGCTTGCTCTTCTATGTGCTCCTTGCTGTGAAGGCCAGTTATAGGTGGGGGCAGGGGCCTTTTTGTTTGTTACTGGTGTAAAATATGGTCCGGCGACACACTGTACACCTTTGCTGCCACTGTGCTCTTGCCTGGTGTTCAGTGTGCTCCTGTTTCTTTAAGGGGGATTGGGCTTCCTCCAGGCCCACCTGCCCTTCATCTATCCATTTAATGCATGTGCTTCCATTGTGGAGACGCTTATAAATTCATTAGCGTTAGGACTGCAAGCATACACAGGGTGCCGTGAAGAGGCCTTGCAGCTTATGCATGCATTTGCAAATGCGTGCTAACTAAACTCCTGTTTTTAACGCGGACTGTTGGACAGGTTAATTTGGTCAGTTGGCAGACTGGTTGGTGAGTTGAGCTATGGTATGTTCTGTTTTTGTCTTTCATATATACAATCCCTTCTCCTCAACCTCCAGCACATACACTTGCTTGCAGACTATCACTCTCAGGACCAGCTAGCACAGATTTGGGGATCTGACGCTGACTCCATCAGATCCAAAGCAAATGCCCTTTGCAGGCAGGGACTGCTGGCCCCTATTGTGTAGCAAAATAGAAGTTCTTGGTGCTAGCTGTCCTACATGTGGCTAATGCTCCCAGTACCACCTCTTCAGGCCCTGCCAGCCCTCCTGGTGGCAGCTGCCTCTTTCCACTGCCCGTGCCACCACAGTCCTCCTGACTGGCTCTGCACTCATCCCAGACTGCTTGCTTCAAATCTTCTCAGGCATGCCTCCCAGTCCTCCTGACTGTGTGTCACTCATCAGCCCTCTTGGCTGTTCCTGTTCTCCTGGATACTTGCCCGGCAGTGTTCTCCCACTGCCCTCTCCTTGCTCCCAGTGCCTCCTGACCAAGACACCTCCGTGGTTTTAGGAAGGTCCCTTCCACACCCGAGCCCAGGCCCAAGGTCACCCCCCCAGATTGGGGAGCTCCCTCAAAGGCCACAACAGCCTAACATTCCATCTCCAATCACTCATGATTAATTAACGAACTTCAACCCCACCCCTATAACAGTATATATTTGAGCATCCTTAAGGGGGGAGCACATTGTTCGGGGGAGCACATTGTATGGGGCTTCCATCCTTAAGGCTTCTATCTCTAAGTGATTCTTTCTACAAGTGATATGCACTTCAATCTCTGCACTTCAGCGATTGCACGAAGCAAACAAATACAGCAATCTGCACTGAAAGCAGCTAACAGACTGCAGGTGACCCGTCTCTCTATTAAGCTCTCCTTCCACTCTATAACATGCACTCTCTACCACTGCTTCTGACACTCCTCTCCTCTCTCCTCAAACTCTCTTACCTTCACCCCCCCTCTCCACCCGCCTGCTTATACATATCACCCTGCCTTCTGTCTTCTCCCTACTACTGCTCCTACCAACTCTCGCTCATTCTACATCCATATACTGATAAAACCTCCAGTACTCTGAGACATGCCCCTTCACATAAATCACAGTCCCACATTACCTCCCTCGCCCTCCTGCTTCTCCTAATCTCTGGTGACATATCCCCAAACCCTGGGCCACCATCATCTGTCTTTGCCCAACGCTCCCATCCCCCTACACCCTCTGGCAGGAGCCGCAACCCACAGAACTTGGTCTCTATTCCTCTTTCCAAAACCAGTCCCCCCTTTTCCTGTGCCCTGTGGAACGCACGTTCTGTCTGCAACAAACTCACCGCCCTCCACGACCTCTTCATCACAAATTCCTTTAACCTACTTGCCATTACTGAAACCTGGCTTCATGAATCGGATACTATTTCTCCTGCTTCCCTCTCCCACGGGGGCCTTCTCTGGACTCACTCCCCCAGACCAAGTGGACGGAAGGGAGGTGGAGTGGGAATCCTTCTAGCCCCATGCAGCACCTATCAGGTTCTTCACCCACCGCCCTCTCTGACACTCTCCTCTTTTGAGGCACACTGCATTCGTCTTTTCTCTCCCATTTCTCTAAGAATTGCTGTCATCTACCGGCCCCCTGGACCAGTATCAGCCTTTCTTGATGACTTCTCTGCCTGGCTACCCTACTTTCTCTCTTCTGAAATCCCCACAATCATTCTTGGGGACTTCAACATCCCTGTTAACACTAACACTACTATTACTTCTAAACTTCTCAGTCTAACCTCATCGCTTGACCTGAAGCAATGGATACAGGCTCCTACCCACTCCAATGGCAACACCCTTGACCTTGCCTTCTCCTATCTATGCACTCCGTGCAACCTTTCCAACAATCCACTCCCACTCTCTGATCACCACCTTATTACTTTTGCTCTCTCCCTGTCTTCCACCTCTTCTCCCTCCAACCGCCTAACAGTTACACGCAGAAACCTTCGCCACCTCAACCCTTCTCTTCTCTACTCTGCTACTGATCACCTCTATGACAAAATCTCCCCCCTGTCCTGCCCCAACCAAGCTACTTTCATCTACAACAGCTCACTGTCTTCCGCCCTAGACAAGCTTGCCCCCCTCACTACACGCAGAATTAGGCCCCGACTGCTACAACCCTGGCAAACAGATGACACCAGAAGTCTCAGAAAACGTAGCCGCGCTCTTGAGCGCCTGTGGCATAAGACTAAGACCCAGGAAGACTTCACACATTATAAATCTGCCCTCCTAAAATACTACTCCTGCCTTCACACTGCCAAACAGACCTACTTTATCACACTCATCAACACCTTCTCATCCAGTCCACGTCAACTCTTCTCTACCTTCAACACTCTACTCTGTCCTCCACTGCCTCCACCCACCAACTCACTCACTGCCCAGGAGATTGCCAATCACTTCAAAACTAAGATTGATACAATTCACGAGGAGATCGCCAATGCGCAAAAACCTCCCCCATGCAACACCCCATGTCCACAGACACAATCATTACTTCCCTCATTCAACCCTGCTACTACTACTGAGGTTGCTAAACTTTTTTCTAGCACTCATCTAACCACTTGCCCCCTGGATCCTGTTCCCTCGCAAATGCTACGCTCACCCTCTGACTCAATTCTACGCTCTCTAACTCACATTTTCAACCTCTCCCTCTCTTGTGGCATCTTCCCAAACTCTCTAAAACATGCGCTAGTCACCCCCATACTAAAAAAGCCCTCACTGGATCCCACCAGTCTCAACAACTTACGTCCCATCTCCTTACTCTCCTTCTCCTCCAAACTTCTTGAAAGACTGGTCTACAACCGACTAAGCGACCATCTGACCATAAATAAACTTCTTGATCCCCTTCAGTCCGGTTTTCGCCCTCAACACTCCACGGAAACTGCTCTCCTTAAACTCTCAAATGACCTACTAATGGCTAAAGCCAATGGACACTACTCTATACTACTTCTCCTGGATCTCTCTGCTGCCTTTGACACAGTGGACCATCCTCTCCTCCTCAAAAAACTCCACTCCTTTGGTCTCCGTGACTGTACTCTTCGCTGGTTCTCATCCTACCTATCCCACCGCTCCTTCAGTGTCACTTACAACTCTACTTCCTCCTCTCCTCTTCCTTTTTCCGTTGGGGTCCCCCAAGGTTCTGTTCTCGGACCTCTCCTTTTCTCAATCTACACCACCTCCTTGGGTCAGTTGATTGCCTCCCACGGCTTTAAATATCATCTCTACGCTGATGACACCCAAATCTATCTCTCCACCCCCCAGCTCTCTCTATCTGTCTCCTCACGCATTACCAACTTACTAGCAGACATATCAGCCTGGATGTCACATCACTTTCTCAAACTCAACCTATCCAAAACCGAGCTCATGATATTTCCTCCCTCAGGTGCCACTTCCCCTGATCTACCTGTCAAGATCAACGGCTCAACTATCAACCCATCTCCCCACGCCAAGGTCCTAGGTGTAATCCTGGACTCTGAACTAACCTTCCGGCCCCACATCCTATCACTATCCAAAGCTTGCCGCCTCAATCTTCGCAACATCTCCAAGATACGCCCCTTCCTAACCAATGACACCACAAAGCTTCTAATCCACTCCCTGGTCATCTCCCGCCTCGACTACTGCAACTCCCTCCTCATTGGTTTACCTCTAAATAGGCTATCCCCACTTCAGTCCATCATGAACGCTGCGGCCAGGCTCATCCACCACACAAACCGATCAGCGTCTGCTACACCCCTCTGCCAATCCCTCCATTGGCTGCCACTCAGTCACCGAATCAAATTCAAGATACTAACTATAACTTACAAAGCCATCCACAACCTGGCCCCCAGCTACATCTCTAACCTAGTCACAAAATACCAACCTAATCGTTCTCTTCGCTCCTCCCAAGACCTCCTGCTCTCTAACTCCCTTGTCACCTCATCCCATGCTCGCCTCCAGGACTTCTCCAGAGCCTCCCCCATCCTCTGGAATGCTCTACCCCAATCCGTCCGATTTTCTCCTACTTTATCCACTTTCAGACGATCCCTGAAAACTCATCTCTTCAGAGAAGCCTATCTGGCCCCCACCTAACAACTGTACACTTATCTTCTCCATCAGCACATCACCCACAGTTATTACCTCTTGTATCTCTTGACCTTCCCTCTTAGATTGTAAGCTCTAAGGAGCAGGGCCCTCTGATTCCTACTGTATCAAATTGTATTGTATTTGTACTGTCTACCCTCAAGTTGTAAAGCGCTACGTAAACTGTTGGCGCTATATAAATACTGTATAATAATAATAATAATAATAATCTCCAGCTTCCACCTGAACTCTCCTTCCCAGCTGGGCTGACCCAGAGTATTTGAGGGGGCCTGCCCCCTGCCAATCCAAGTTGGGGATTAGTCAGGGCCCTCAGACTACTTCAGGCAGCTCCACCTTACTTTCCCTTGCATGTTTCTAGCAGGTTCCAGCACATTCTAGAAATGAGGAGGGGGGGTCCCCGTGATGCTGCCTGTGAGTCATCCAGCTCTCCCTGGATCTCTGCCCAATCCAGGAAAAAACAGACAGGCTTGGCTGCCAGCCAAGCTTGCATAAATTTACCTGCACTTAAACACCAAAAAAACTTCAAATCTAGGACTAGAGAGTGCTATATACAGTTATCCTTAGGGGGGCCGGATTGTGGCCAGCCGGAGTGGAGATTTTCCTAGCATCAGAGACAGAGTAAACATTGCCACATTTGGTATTAGGAGGAGGAATAGTGCCCCATCATTGGTATCATTAGGAGGAATAGTGTCCCATTGTTGGTGTCAGTGGGAGAAATGGTGTCCCATTGTTGCTGTCAGTTGGCAGAATAGTGTCTCGTATCAGTGGTAAGAATAGTGCCCCCTTGGGCCGCAGTTTGGAGACCACTGCATTAGCACATTGTGTCATCATTAACATAAGCTGTTTTGAATGTACTGCCAACGCACCAAAATAGACCCAAATATGCACCAGTAATGTTTATTATTTCCAGTCCATTACAACGCATTGATGGTTCACATCTGTGCCTTGTGGTGCGCTAAAGCAGAAGTCTGCTTTAGTGCATTGGGCTGCAATTCAAATTGAATAATGCCCCAACGCATCACGGTTTGTGTGTTACCATGCACTGCATAAGCATGTGCATTAGTGCAATGCAAATATGTAAACCCAACCTTCAAGGGTTAAGTCACATTTACAGAAAAAATGTGAGGGTGAACTAACACGGTACACTGTAAAATAGATTTTATCGCTGAATGGAATTTCTTGTAGCTTCTGCCTATCTACTATAGGCGTGCGCACAGGCACACCTGGCACACCCCAATCACCTTGTGTGCTGCAGATGCCCCCTGTTTAGACCAGTGATATTTCACCAAAGCCCCCTAATGGGGTTTCTTAAAAAAATTGGAAAAAAAATAATAAAAAAAAATTGTAAATAATAATAAAAAAAATTAATTGTAAAAAATAAGAAAAATAAAATGGTAAAAATAAAAATGACTGACATCGTCAACTGCCCCGCTGACACCAAACTCTGCCCTACTGACATCTTCCACTGCTATACTGACACCGGCAGTATATACTGTATACACATGCACATGCATATGTGTTTGGGGTGCCCACCCTAATGCAACAGTCTGTGCACACCTATGCTATCTATGTGTACTTCAGTGATGACTGCATGGCATTTCGCAAGGCAGGTTCCCTGTTTGGGACTACAATGGACCATGCCTGGATAATTTGTACTTTGTACCATTGTACCATTTGGAAGCCTGTATGACAAAACGTTTAGGGGACAGGGACAGGGACAGGTTGTTGTTAGACGGCCATAGATGGATCATGCCAGTCAGTGGGCTGATCAAAAAAAAACTAAACAGATTCCCCATCCACACAAGTGAGGTTGGTGGAGGAATCCTCCCAGCTGTGCTATTGTATTCTGACAGTGGGACTCCTCTGCTGTCACAATATACTGATCAGCACTACAGCTTATTGACTGCATACACTGATCGAATTAAAATTTTCCAGCATTCCCGTTTGAGAAAAGCCAATCATTAGTTTCACTTTTCTCCAGTGGGAATGGCCATAGATAGACCGGAACTCGGCCAGATCTTGCTGAAATAGTTGATTTTCAACAGAAAGTGCATAAACAGGGACTTTGCAAGATCACAGAGCACTTTTTAAAACCTTTCCTACCCACCATCTGTACAGAAACATTCCACAGCATGATTTTCCACGCTGTGGATACATTTATAAGTTTTTGGCTGCAGAACTAGCAGCTGGAATCTGTTACCATGTATCCCGGTGATGCAATCACATCATAGTGATCACTTGACATGGCAGCCAGCCAGCTTTGCCTAATAAAGTAAAAGTACACCTGTAAAAAAACACATTAAAACGTTTAAAAAAAGATTATTATATGCTGTTTAAGTGACTATTGCATTTTTTTTTAAATTGTGCATTTGTCAGTTTATAATGAACAAAAAAAATCTGAGCAGGATAGTTATTAAAGCAATTAATGATGAGCTTGGCCTTGGTCTGAACTTAGGTACAGACCAAACTCAGAAGGAAGCCGCCACTCGTGAAAAAGGGCAGGGATGCCCATGTCATCGTTGACCTAATCTAGGCACATGACCAGATTATATGGCCTCATGTGGCCCTATAAGGTGAATGATATCACAGACATCCCTGCCCCTTATCTTTTATGCTGCTGCAAGGCAGGAAATGTCCCAGCCACCATTGATTGGGTGGTAGTAGGCGGGAGTGACAATTTTCTTCTGGGTTCGGTCCAAGAATAATTTTGAACCAAACCCAAGCTCAACCTTCAAAACAATATACCAAATTAAAGACTATACAGTATGTCCTTTAAAAAACATGTACAAATGTTTTAGGTAGACGAATCAGTAACAGACTAAAGTGGAACTCCACCCAAAAGGGGAAGCTCTGCTTGTTCACACCCTCCCCCCCTCTACTGCCACATTTGGCACTTTTTTTGGGGGGGAAGTGGGTACCTGGTTTTGACAGGTACCCTCCCCTTCATCCAGGTAAGATCGGCAATCTACGACATTTCCAGCCCCTCCTCTCTCCCCCGCTGCCTTCTGGGACACACACACAGGTCCCAGAAGATGGCGGGACCATTCAGAAAGCAAATGCATTGGCAGTAGGAAACCGGCAGTGAAGCCTGAAGGCTTCACTGCTAGTTTCCCTTACTTACAATGCCGGCACCTGCACCCGAAGCCCATGGATGAATTGGCTCAAGGTGGCGACATCGCAGGATCCCTGGACAGGTAAGTGTCCTTATATTAAAAGTCAGCAGCTACAGTATTTGTAGCTGCTGACTTTTATTTTTAGTCCAGACTGGAGCTCCAGTCAGAACACAATGTCCAGGTGGGTTGAACATCAAATAAAACTAACCGTGTATGGCCAACCGTATAGTCAAGTTAACCAAGGCATATACTGTACTGTAATTGCCGCTACATTTGGCCTTGTCATGCAGGCGTAGAAGACCCCCAGTCATTAAAGCGTTAATGAAAGTTGCAGATTTAAAAATATTTAAAATGACTTTTAAAATTCTATGAGCATGTGAAAGGTTATAATAAAATTTAGTTCTGAGTTTTCATATACATTAAGCTTTGCTTCTTACCAACCCAAAAATGTTTATATACATTATTCTGCTAATTATATCACTCTTATTTATTAGTTTATTCCCGTGTCTAATGAATAGAAAAATGTCTGTAAAACATTACATATGAAGTGTTAGGAGCACCCCTGTGTTACATTTTAACTTTACTTTTTCTTGACTAATTCCATGAAAACCTGATTATCAGTGGTTTGGTTTGGTGTTTACACTATGCAAACTGTCGCCATTGATCCGCCTGGCCAATCAAATGTTATTGATGAGTGGGTGTCATTATGTCTATATGTTGTCTTACCTGACATGGAGAGGAGTGCCTCTCTGCATGCATTGAGCTGCAATGTGACTTGTGAGAAGACATAATGTCAGCTGGCTTGGAGTGCTGATATGATAATGAAGATGTTATATTATAGAGTCATGATCTGGCTGTTTTTATGATTTCAGGTAATCTGTTTACAGATTTTCAGCTCCATGCACTGAGATTAAACAGGCTCAGTCATTAACCTAACTCAAACAACTAGGACATTAAAGGACAAAAACGATATTCATAGCCATGAAGTTAGAAAGATAATTTGATACTAAAGAGTAAAGACAGCTAAAAAATAGTTTAGGATAAAAGTGTAAGGGTGCCTGCAGGAATGAAAGGATTATCAACAGTTATGGTTGAACTGGATGGTGATCTTCTAGTCCAGGGGTCTTCAGTCTTTTTTGTACGATGGCCATATTGTATATTTTACAAATAAATGTGGGATGAAAAAATCAGTCCAGCCTTTTACATCAGAAGCCCGTTCCATCAGAATATTTCTTTCACATCAGAAGCTCCCCTATCACACCACCCCTTCCATCCCCTTTCACATTGCATCTCTGTTTCAAAACACAAGCCTTCTATTATGTAAGTCCCCCTTTCACATCCCCGCATCACATCAGAGTCCCCTTTCCCATTTCCCATTAGGTCTCCCTTTCAAACCAGAGCGCCCCCCCCCCCATGAAATAAGAGTCCCTTCTTTCACACCAGAAACCCCCTATCAGATTAGAGCACCTTTACCATCAGGTTTTCCTTTCAAATCAGAAGCCCCCATGACATAAGAGTCTCTCCTTTCACACCAAACACCCTCTATCACATCAGGATCCCCCTTTCACATTAGAAGCTCCCTCATCACATCCACCTCTCCCCCTTTATGTCAGAAGCCCCCATCATATTAGAGTTTCTGTGGACCAGGTAAAATCTTGTGGTGGGCCGGATGTGGTTCTCGGGCCATAGTTTGGAGATCCCTAGTCTATACTGCTTTCCAAGTGTGCAATCTAAAGGGGAATACCCCAAAATAACAACTGATAGATATTGTTTTTCCAAGATAAACTGAAAATTTCTGGCTGTTTTTTTCACATGGCACTATTGAATAAACATGCATCCAGAACAGCTGGAAGAATGTGGTGATCAGATTGAACCTACATAATGTACCCTGTACACTTGTCCTCTAAAGTCTGTTGCCAGTATAAAAGCCAGCCATATTTCGGCATAGGGTCTTGTTAGGATAGTGGTGACCCCAAAGTAAAGATCACACTTGTGTTATTCAACCTCCTTTTAAATACAAGTTTTCAATTGTATTTAAAGCCAAAACTTTTTTTTTTTTAATGGATTTAGGATCCCCTTTAGGGCTTTCATTGCTGTGTTCCGGTTGGGGAGATTTGTCCTATTGACCATTATCACCAGGACTAAAAATTAGAGAAAATGTTGTCCAATGAGGTGCCTATTCTGTTGGCTTATTCCTAATATTAGATTTTCTTCACTTTGGAGATATTTGCTCTCACTTCTCATGGATGCAGGAAAGAAAATTGCATAATCTATAGAATGTTTAGCCCCAACCTGCTTTTTCTGCATGGCCCCCGGTATTGGATATGGACTTGCAGCAAGTTGAAACCAGATTGAGACCCCCAGGTACACCCAGCCGACAATATGGAGACCATTCGCATATGCAGAGTACAGATGGCAGGAGGTAGGAAAGGACCCAGGAAACTAGTGGGGGTCAGGGAGGGTACCAGACAAGCACAAAAGGAAGACAAAGCTGAGGTTGGTACACGGAAATTCAGACACTAAAAACACGAAACACTAGACAAACAGGAGCTCAAAGAACTAGGAAGTTGCTCAGGCAAAGGGGACTGACCTGTAAATGTCTTATATAGGGAAGTAAACTAGGAGGCGGGCCAAGTGATAGAAGGGAGGGAAATAAAAATGCACATGTGGGCAGTTTGAATTAGTTAGCTGCTGTGTCGGCCAAAAAAAAAGCAGGGGTTAACTCTTGTTTTGCTTCCTTTGTCTTTTTGGCAGGTTCTGCTCTGGGTCTGGCCCACTTAACCCGTGTGATATAAATTGGGGCACCTGTCCAGTGAAAGAGAGAGCTTCCCCCAGAGACACTTGCAGAGGGGAGCGTTCCCTGCAGCTGTGTGTTGTGAGGCCAATGAGGGATGGAGACATACGAAGAAACCTGTAGAAGTAGGAGAATGTTGCTTGCCTTGTCATGCATATAGAGACTTTTAGTTTGAGGCTCATCCCTGAAGACACCAGTGCTGGTGATATACCTCTGAAGGACTATGATTGCTGGACTACACTTCTGCAGTTATGCCAGGGTAGCACACAAGCCTATAGTTATAGTTGGGGAACTAGGAAAGTATCATGACTTGCCTGTTGGACTCTTAGAGGTTGATTTACTAAAATTGGAAAGTGCAAAATTGGGTGCAGCTGTGTATGGTAGCCAATCAGCTTCTAATTTCAGCTTGTTCACTTAAGCTCTGATAATAAAACCAGTTAAACGTTGTTCTTGCCTGGTCTGAAGTTATTAAAGAGGTGAATTGCAAGTAATTGGCACTCACACAGTTAACCGAGTGGGTTTTAACACATTGGGGTATGAAGACATCAGTATGGAGTAGAGTAATGTGAAGACACATGTGGTTACTTAGAGTAACAGAAGTTTAACAAGCAGCCTGTTGATAGCATGTAACTAGTATAGGGATAAGTTGAGTGCACTTGTGGAACCCACGCAGAGCACACAGCAGGGCTCACTCCACTACTGGGGAGTTGTAGTGGAAAACTCTGGACAGGTGGTTGTGGGCATTGTCTCAGTGTGTCCCTCCAAAATGTCTCCAAGTTTTGGAGAGGGTGTACATTATCATGGGGTACCGAGAGTTAACTGAAGAACAGTTACAGTGTCAGTGTACATGGTGTTTGTTCATCTCTAAGTGTAGAGGTCCGCCTTAAGGTTGAGTATTCCTCCACGGCAGCCTCATCCTTACTCCAAGGCATTGGTGAAGATGGCGCAAAACAGAGGTACCCCATGTGTATGTGTAAGCTGACCCTGTAAAGCCGCGTACACACGGGCAGACTTTTCGACCGGACTGGTCCGACGGACTTTCCGACGGACTTTCAACGGACTTTTGACGGACTTCCGACTGACTTTTTAACGAACGGCCTTTCCTACACACGATCACACCAAAGTCTGACGGATTCGTACGTTATAACGTATACCAGACTAAAAAAAGGAAGTTGATAGCCAGTAGCCAATAGCTGCCCTAGCATCGTTTTTTTGTCCGTCGGACTAGCATACAGACGAGCGGATTTCTGGGTCCGGCAGAGTTACGCCGTAAAGATTTGAAGCATGTTCCAAATCTAAAGTCCGTCAGATTTTCGGCTGGAAAAGTCCGCTGAAGGTCCCATGAAGCCCACACACGATCGGATTGTCCGCCGGACTCGGTCCGTCAGACCAGTCCGACTGTGTGTATGCTGCATAACAGTGCCTAACTTAATCCAGAAGAATCCACACGGGGAAGGCCTTCCATGTAACCCAGTTTTTGGCGCCCAACCAGTTAGGGGAAAACATGGATGTGACTGGCAACCAAAGCACCACCCCATCTGCAGTGCCACCTTAACAGCATTATGGGCCCCTGGGCAAAGTAGTGCGCTGCGGCCCCTACCAGGGAGATGGTGACCCGTGGCAGGCCTCTTCTGACAGATAGTATGGCTGAAATCGCATTGCATTCGGACTAAACTCGCACAGGACCCTTTTTTTGGGCCGCACCAGAATCGGATTGCATGGGTGTTCACACCTATGCGATCAGATTCATGTCCGAACTGACAGCTTGCAATGCTAGATGCAAGCTGAAATAGGGGTGTCATTAACATTGTATTGACACTCCCCAGCAGTTTGCATATGGCAGTGTGAACTGCTGTGCGAGTTGTGTGCGATGCGGGAAACCGCAGTGGATTCACAGGGTTCCCGCATCACACCAGTGTGAACCCAGCCTATTATCCTAGATTAGTGTTTTTCATACTACTGGCTGCAGGCCAGCAGTGGTCTATGGCTATGTCAGGTGGTCCCTAACCATCGTCCTCCACTTTTGCAGTCACTGTTGGCAGTGGGCAGGTGGATCCTTTTCTGCTATAGCTTCAACCAATCCAAGAATAAGTATGGTTTCATACCGTGTTGTCACTCATGATATCACTAATGACTGGTGTTTAGCTGCCTCCTATATCATTTAGTTTTTTAGCACGATGTTCTTAGATTTAGCTATAGGTATGGTGAGGAAGGTTTATTTATATATAGATCTATTTTACTGCCTTTCTTGTTATTAACAAATTCCATACGAAATACTTAGCGCCACAAAATGATACTTGGTTCTGTATTTTCTAAAAGGGATGATACTGGGAGATGGGTAAAGGGGGGAACCAAATAACGGTGCTCGGGGGTGTGTAGGGGTCGGAGTCAAGGGGTGACTTGGAAGGGAGGAGTTCCTGCACCTATCCTCTGACAAAAAAAGCCCTGGCTAAACCCACAGTGCCTTGAAAAATTATTCATACCCCTTGAAATTGTCCACATTTTGTCATGTTATAACCGAAAACGTTAATGTATTTTATTGGTATTTTATGTGATATACCAACACAAAGTGGCACATAATTGTGAAGTGGAAGGAAAATGATAAATGGTTTTCAAATTTTTTTACAAATAAATATCTGAAAAGTGTGGCGTGCATTTGTATTCAGCCCCTCTGAGTCAATACTTTGTAGAACCACCTTTTGCTGCAATTACAGCTGCAAGTCTTTTTGGGGATGTCTCTACCAGCTTTGCACATCTAGAAAGTGTAATTTCTGCCCATTCTTCTTTGCAAAATAGCTCAAGCTCTGTCAGATTGGATGGAAAGCGTCTGTGAACAGCAATTTTCAAGTCTTGTAAAATAAGAGTACTAATGCGCAAGCCAACAATGAAAAAAAAGGGGGAGACTAATGAGTAGCTGCCAACATATAAGGTGTTCCCACACTGCAATAAATAAAAAAAAAAGAAGAATAATGTGCCGCTTACTCTGTGATAATAAACAATACTAACTATAATAGGCAAGTCTAATATAAAGTGCAATATTCAAGGAAGAAAATCTTTATAAAAAAAGTGTGCAAATATGCAATAACATCAAAGTAAATATAAATAACTTTCATGGAAATGTGCAAATATTCTTCAAAAATAAAGTGCAAAATGTACAAACAGTTCACAAAGAAAAGTGCGTGTGCAAAAAACAAAAAGATCCAATTCATCCAAGTGTTTCCACCATCCGCTGTGTGCTAATAGTTTGCCCCAGCCTCTCACCTCATACAGAGACCCCTACAGGTAAAGTCATAACTCTATGTGGATGGAGTACTGATTCCACAGCGATAAATTAATTTCCAGAGGTATCCAAGACAAGACAACACCAGTATATAAGTATAAGGCTCATCAAATGCAGATTACTGGTGAAAGCAGGCCACTGGCTTGTAAATACTTGACTGTACATACCAACATTATGGAGAATGCTGAGCAGCTGATACTGGAGACTGTTCACTTTTGTTTGGGGACATGTGTAATTTTCAAGTCTTGCCACAGATTCTCAATTGGATTTGGGTCTGGACTTTGACTGGTCCATTCTAACACATTAATATGCTTTGATCTAAGCCATTCCATTGTAGCTCTGGCTGTATGTTTAGGGTTGTTGTCCTGCTGGAAGGTTAACCCCCTCCCAGTCTCAAGACTTTTGCAGAATAACGGGTTTTCTTTGAAGATCGCCCTGTATTTAGCTCCATCCATCTTCCCATCAACTCTGACCAGCTTCCCTGTCCCTGCTGAAGAAAAGCATCCCCACAACATGATGCTGCCACCACCATGTTTCACGGTGGGGATGGTGTGTTCAGGGTGATGTGCAGTGTTAGTTTTCTGCCACACATAGCATTTTGCTTTTAGGCCAAAAAGTAAAATTTGGTCTCATCTGACCAGAGCACCTTCTTCCACATGTTTGCTGTGTCCCCCACATGGCTTCTGGCAAACTGCAATGGGACTTCTTATGGCTTTCTTTCAACAATGGCTTTCTTCTTGCCACACTTCCATAAAGGCCAGATTTGTGGAGTGCATAACTAATAGTTGTCCTGTGGACAGATTCTCCCACCTGAGATGTGGATCTCTGCAGCTCCTCCAGAGTTACTATGGGCCTCTTGGCTGCTTCTCTGATTAATACTCTCCTTGCCCGGCCTGTCAGTTTAGGTGGACCACCATGTGTTGGTAGGCTTGCAGTTGTGCCATGCTCTTTCCATTTTCGAATGATGGATTGAACATTGCTCTGTGAGATGTTCAAAGCTTGGGATATTTTTTTATATACAAAGTAAGGTGCAGCGCTCAAATAATAAACTAAAAAATTATAACAACAATAAGAACAGTTCTGTAGTAATAATAAAATGTCCAATATTGATAATAGGTGAGTCTCCTCCACACGTGACAGCATGCCAAAGTATGGTGACTGATAGGTAGTGCCCAACACCGGTATACAGAGTGGCCTCTCACCTGATAACCAGGTTAATCATGCATTCCCAGAATGGGTCAATCAAAACGAAATCCTAGTCAAGATGATGTTCCCTCAGGACAATACTGGAACTGTCAGTCACGATGGCTCTCAGGCTAGGCTGTAGGCAAGGGTGGCTCTCCCATGATATAAAATGAGAAAGGACAGGGATAGTGCTCTCTGTATACTCAAATTTATTAAGAGGGTAATAAAAACAAACTTACAAAATTGGCACTTCACAAGTGCAGGACGAACACAGCATCGAAATGCAACATCGAAATGTCCGTGCAGCGACACAGCATCGAAACACAGCATCGAAACTTCCGTGCAGAGACACAGAATGGAGCATGCGCGGTAGCAGCGGGTGACGTCATGTCGTTACGTTCTGGACGCGTTGCGTCCCAGTGGGCGGGGACTTCTTCAGCAGATGACGTGACGACGAGACTACGTGGGTACCCGCGCTATAAAGAGGTGAGTTGCCATAACGACAGTGAACGCTTCACATTAGGGAGAGACCGGAAATGTCCCCTGGTAATGTAAACAGGAACAACCGGAACCCGCTCCATATGAACTGAGCGTTATGTGTCACCATGCAAATTCATTAAGTTTAACCAAATGATAATAAAACGAGGCAATCAAATGAGCACCTCATATGATAAAAAACATGCAAAAACATGTGTGAAACCTCATAAAAAATCTCATTTAAAAAATATTTAAAATTGTTTATTCAAATATATGAAAAAAGAATATACATATATATGTATATAGACAAAAATGTCAGAACGAAAAAATTCCGTCACACCGCTGTTGCCGACTGCTCCAAAAATATATTACAAAATATAAAATCTATCGATCAGAAATAAAGCAATTAGTATCGAACTCTACGTTTAACCCTTCGGGGCACATTACTTTCGTCTCATATATCCAATAGGATTCTCTTTTACTAAGTTGTCTAATAAAATTGCCCCCTCGCCAATGTTTATTAACCCTCTCAATACCCCAAAACTTAAGACCCTTCGGGTTCTGTTCATGAAAGGCCTTAAAATGTCTAGAAACGTTATGGGTCTTAACGCCTTTTTTAATGTTGTTGACATGTTCTGCCAGTCTGACGTGTAAAGGTCTTGAAGTTCTGCCCACATACTGGAGTCCACAACTGCACTCCAGCATGTAGACAACACCAACCGTATCGCATGTGATCAATTGTTTGATCTCATACTCTTGGTTGGTAGCTGAAGCCAAAAATTTTTTTCTTTTTTTGATGTTTCCTTTGGCATGTTTACAAGGTACGCACCGACCACAGGCGTAAAAACCCCCCAAAAAAGAGAAAAGCCTATCTGACGTAGGAATAGGCGGGTTTAATACTCCAGGAGCCAAACGGTCCCTTAATGTGGGGGCTCTTTTATAAATAAATTGGGGCCTGTCAGGGAGCACGGGGCCTAGAATCCTATCTTGTTTAAGTATTGCCCAGTTTTTCTGAATAATTCTCTCAAACTTACGATATTGGACATTATAGTCCAACACCATTTTGAAATTGTGTTGGTCTTTAGTAGGAGCCTTAGTAGACCCAGCTATAAGTTCTTTTCTATCTAATGATATCACTCTAGAGACCTCTTCATCAAGGGTGGATCTATTATAACCCTTTTGCTCAAACCTAGAAGAGAGGACCTGAGATTGATCTATAAAGTCATCGAGAGTGGTACAATTCCGGCGTAACCTAATGTATTGTCCCCTGGGGATGTTACACAGCCAAGAGCTGTGATGACAACTCCCCAGGGGAATATACGAGTTACGATCTGTTGGTTTGAAATAATTAGTGAGAATAAACTGGTCATGTTTAATGCTAATGGACAAATCTAAAAACACAACTTTTTCTGAACTAATGGTCCATGTTAGAGAAATATTCTTTGTGTTGTTATTGAGTGATTTAATGAAATCGTTCAATCTTGATCTATCTCCATTCCAAACAAGGATAAGATCATCTATAAATCTTCTATAACACACTAACTCAGGGGGGCGATGGAGGAATACTGCCTCATTTTCCCAGTGGGACATAAAAATATTAGCCACGCTGGGTGCGAAGCGAGCCCCCATAGCTACACCCCTGGTCTGTAAAATAAAATTCTCTGTTGTACCAGAAGTAGTTTCTTGTAAGACAAAAATCTAAACAACTTAAAAGAAACTCCTGATGTCCACCTGATAGAGAAGATGTAGCCAGGGCCCATTCCACCGAAGCCATAGCATCCTGATGGCCAATAATGGTGTAAAGGGAACTTACATCTGCTGTGACTAAGAAGGTGGAGGGGGAACATTTCAAGGTGTCTAGAATTTGGATGATGTGTTTTGTGTCCTTCAAAAAGGCCGGAGTTTGCATAACTAAAGGTTGTAAAAAGAAATCAATGTATTGTCCCAATCGTGCAGAAACAGAATCGATCCCATTGACAATGGGTCTCCCTGGTGGTCTAACAGCATCCTTATGTACTTTCGGTAAAAAATAAATAACAGGTGTTCTGCAAAATAAAGGATCTAAATACAGAGCTTCCTTTTTGTTAAGGATCTTACGGTCCTTACCATCTTCAATTATGTTATGCAATTCATCCTTAAATGAAAGCATAGGATCCCTATTCAAAACTTGATAGGTATCCTGATCCGATAGCAAACGAGTCATTTCATTCTGATAATATTCTTTACTAAGAATGACTAACCCGCCACCCTTATCTGCAGGACGAATAACGATATCCTTGCGGTCCGTCAAAGATTTGATACCCCGCTTGATAGACTGTGGGTCAGACACTCTTTTCACCTGTAATTTATCTAGGTCACTAGAAACCATATTTTTAAAAACCTCCAAATGTTTGTTATCGGAAATCTGAGGATTAAAAGTGGACTTGTTCCGAAGAGACGAATAATTCTGTGCCAAAGGTTTAGATCCCTGGGAAGGGTGTGATAAAAAATATTTTTTCATGTTGAGAGTTCTTACAAACTTTTGAATGTTAACATAAGTATTAAACTTATTGAGGTTTCTGATAGGGGCGAATTTAAGACCTCTGTCAAGAACCCTGATTTCGTCTTCATTCAAGACAACATGACTGAGGTTATAAATTCCTTTACCTGTTACGGTCTGGGCTTTTTGTACTCGCTTCCCCCCTCTCCTTCCTCTTTTTGTTTTCGCTTTCGGGGGGGACCGGAGTTTGGAGGTGTGTATGGTACAGGCTGTCTCCAATATTCCCCTTGAGCTGCCTGGTATTGCGGAGGGGGGTTCCTCTGTGCCCCCCTTTGATCTAAAAAATCATTGCGGTCATATGATGTATGTTCAGCAAGTGGGGCATATCTATTTTGTGTGGAAATGGGTCTATCATGAAATTGGTAAGAGTTCCCTCTATCCCAATAGTCTCTCCTATCATTTTGAGAAGAGTACCCATCCCGATGTGGAGGAGGGTCATAGTGATAGGACCCTCTGGGTTGGTTCATATCTCGGGTGTGGGCTTGAGAACCTCCTCCCCTCCCTTTACCTCTCATATTTTTCCCTCTTTTGTTATTAAATTTCTTAAATCCATTCTTAATGGGAGGGGCTTGGGATTCATTAGGGCGGGGAGAATCATATTGGTATATGGGATTGACACGAGGAGTATTTAACTGTATATCTCCAGTATTGAGTTGATCAATATGTGTGGACTGGGCAGTATCCTCCACTGAGGGGTTATTTTGCCATTTAAAAATAACCCCACCATTAAAGTCATCAAAATCCCTAATAAATTTTTTCTTCTTTTTATTCTGAGATTCAAGATCCCATTTCATGAGTTTATTTTTAAGCTCTCCTGACAGTCGTAAAAACTCATCACTATCCTTTAGAGGTTCAATGTTTCGAGTGATTTCATTGATTTGTAAGTCAAGGGCTGCCATTCTCTTTCTCTTACGCATCAAAAGAAATTCAAGTAATTCAAAACCCCTTTTTACAAAAAAAATCACTCCATTCAGACATAGACTGTGCATCCGTAAGGCCATCATTAGGGGGTAAATCCCACCTCAGACGTCTCGGGATAAGTCTGGCTGTCAAATATTGTTCGAAGGATGTGATATCCCACCATGCTTTAATCTTTTTCTCATAAATATGACCTAATTTTCTAAATGTATGAGGCAGGTCATTATGAGATTCAGGAGTGGGATTCTTAGAGAATACCTCATTTATCTTAATTTCCCTTTTGTCAAAATAACTAAAAACTTCCATACTGCAGCTAGATTAATGATAGTTGTGAACAGCAAAGGAATTGGTGAATTAAATCAGCGCATATATGCAAACTAAAAACTAAAAAGCAGCTGTACACCAGGGTCAACACAATCAAATCCCTAAAGTGAAATATACAAAGTAAGGTGCAGCGCTCAAATAATAAACTAAAAAATTATAACAACAATAAGAACAGTTCTGTAGTAATAATAAAATGTCCAATATTGATAATAGGTGAGTCTCCTCCACACGTGACAGCACGCCAAAGTATGGTGACTGATAGGTAGTGCCCAACACCGGTATACAGAGTGGCCTCTCACCTGATAACCAGGTTAATCATGCATTCCCAGAATGGGTCAATCAAAACGAAATCCTAGTCAAGATGATGTTCCCTCAGGACAATACTGGAACTGTCAGTCACGATGGCTCTCAGGCTAGGCTGTAGGCAAGGGTGGCTCTCCCATGATATAAAATGAGAAAGGACAGGGATAGTGCTCTCTGTATACTCAAATTTATTAAGAGGGTAATAAAAACAAACTTACAAAATTGGCACTTCACAAGTGCAGGACGAACACAGCATCGAAATGCAACATCGAAATGTCCGTGCAGCGACACAGCATCGAAACACAGCATCGAAACTTCCGTGCAGAGACACAGAATGGAGCATGCGCGGTAGCAGCGGGTGACGTCACGTCGTTACGTTCTGGACGCGTTGCGTCCCAGTGGGCGGGGACTTCTTCAGCAGATGACGTGACGACGAGACTACGTGGGTACCCGCGCTATAAAGAGGTGAGTTGCCATAACGACAGTGAACGCTTCACATTAGGGAGAGACCGGAAATGTCCCCTGGTAATGTAAACAGGAACAACCGGAACCCGCTCCATATGAACTGAGCGTTATGTGTCACCATGCAAATTCATTAAGTTTAACCAAATGATAATAAAACGAGGCAATCAAATGAGCACCTCATATGATAAAAAACATGCAAAAACATGTGTGAAACCTCATAAAAAATCTCATTTAAAAAATATTTAAAATTGTTTATTCAAATATATGAAAAAAGAATATACATATATATGTATATAGACAAAAATGTCAGAACGAAAAAATTCCGTCACACCGCTGTTGCCGACTGCTCCAAAAATATATTACAAAATATAAAATCTATCGATCAGAAATAAAGCAATTAGTATCGAACTCTACGTTTAACCCTTCGGGGCACATTACTTTCGTCTCATATATCCAATAGGATTCTCTTTTACTAAGTTGTCTAATAAAATTGCCCCCTCGCCAATGTTTATTAACCCTCTCAATACCCCAAAACTTAAGACCCTTCGGGTTCTGTTCATGAAAGGCCTTAAAATGTCTAGAAACGTTATGGGTCTTAACGCCTTTTTTAATGTTGTTGACATGTTCTGCCAGTCTGACGTGTAAAGGTCTTGAAGTTCTGCCCACATACTGGAGTCCACAACTGCACTCCAGCATGTAGACAACACCAACCGTATCGCATGTGATCAATTGTTTGATCTCATACTCTTGGTTGGTAGCTGAAGCCAAAAATTTTTTTCTTTTTTTGATGTTTCCTTTGGCATGTTTACAAGGTACGCACCGACCACAGGCGTAAAAACCCCCCAAAAAAGAGAAAAGCCTATCTGACGTAGGAATAGGCGGGTTTAATACTCCAGGAGCCAAACGGTCCCTTAATGTGGGGGCTCTTTTATAAATAAATTGGGGCCTGTCAGGGAGCACGGGGCCTAGAATCCTATCTTGTTTAAGTATTGCCCAGTTTTTCTGAATAATTCTCTCAAACTTACGATATTGGACATTATAGTCCAACACCATTTTGAAATTGTGTTGGTCTTTAGTAGGAGCCTTAGTAGACCCAGCTATAAGTTCTTTTCTATCTAATGATATCACTCTAGAGACCTCTTCATCAAGGGTGGATCTATTATAACCCTTTTGCTCAAACCTAGAAGAGAGGACCTGAGATTGATCTATAAAGTCATCGAGAGTGGTACAATTCCGGCGTAACCTAATGTATTGTCCCCTGGGGATGTTACACAGCCAAGAGCTGTGATGACAACTCCCCAGGGGAATATACGAGTTACGATCTGTTGGTTTGAAATAATTAGTGAGAATAAACTGGTCATGTTTAATGCTAATGGACAAATCTAAAAACACAACTTTTTCTGAACTAATGGTCCATGTTAGAGAAATATTCTTTGTGTTGTTATTGAGTGATTTAATGAAATCGTTCAATCTTGATCTATCTCCATTCCAAACAAGGATAAGATCATCTATAAATCTTCTATAACACACTAACTCAGGGGGGCGATGGAGGAATACTGCCTCATTTTCCCAGTGGGACATAAAAATATTAGCCACGCTGGGTGCGAAGCGAGCCCCCATAGCTACACCCCTGGTCTGTAAATAAAATTCTCTGTTGTACCAGAAGTAGTTTCTTGTAAGACAAAAATCTAAACAACTTAAAAGAAACTCCTGATGTCCACCTGATAGAGAAGATGTAGCCAGGGCCCATTCCACCGAAGCCATAGCATCCTGATGGCCAATAATGGTGTAAAGGGAACTTACATCTGCTGTGACTAAGAAGGTGGAGGGGGAACAAACCAACAGATCGTAACTCGTATATTCCCCTGGGGAGTTGTCATCACAGCTCTTGGCTGTGTAACATCCCCAGGGGACAATACATTAGGTTACGCCGGAATTGTACCACTCTCGATGACTTTATAGATCAATCTCAGGTCCTCTCTTCTAGGTTTGAGCAAAAGGGTTATAATAGATCCACCCTTGATGAAGAGGTCTCTAGAGTGATATCATTAGATAGAAAAGAACTTATAGCTGGGTCTACTAAGGCTCCTACTAAAGACCAACACAATTTCAAAATGGTGTTGGACTATAATGTCCAATATCGTAAGTTTGAGAGAATTATTCAGAAAAACTGGGCAATACTTAAACAAGATAGGATTCTAGGCCCCGTGCTCCCTGACAGGCCCCAATTTATTTATAAAAGAGCCCCCACATTAAGGGACCGTTTGGCTCCTGGAGTATTAAACCCGCCTATTCCTACGTCAGATAGGCTTTTCTCTTTTTTGGGGGGTTTTTACGCCTGTGGTCGGTGCGTACCTTGTAAACATGCCAAAGGAAACATCAAAAAAAGAAAAAAATTTTTGGCTTCAGCTACCAACCAAGAGTATGAGATCAAACAATTGATCACATGCGATACGGTTGGTGTTGTCTACATGCTGGAGTGCAGTTGTGGACTCCAGTATGTGGGCAGAACTTCAAGACCTTTACACGTCAGACTGGCAGAACATGTCAACAACATTAAAAAAGGCGTTAAGACCCATAACGTTTCTAGACATTTTAAGGCCTTTCATGAACAGAACCCGAAGGGTCTTAAGTTTTGGGGTATTGAGAGGGTTAATAAACATTGGCGAGGGGGCAATTTTATTAGACAACTTAGTAAAAGAGAATCCTATTGGATATATGAGACGAAAGTAATGTGCCCCGAAGGGTTAAACGTAGAGTTCGATACTAATTGCTTTATTTCTGATCGATAGATTTTATATTTTGTAATATATTTTTGGAGCAGTCGGCAACAGCGGTGTGACGGAATTTTTTCGTTCTGACATTTTTGTCTATATACATATATATGTATATTCTTTTTTCATATATTTGAATAAACAATTTTAAATATTTTTTAAATGAGATTTTTTATGAGGTTTCACACATGTTTTTGCATGTTTTTTATCATATGAGGTGCTCATTTGATTGCCTCGTTTTATTATCATTTGGTTAAACTTAATGAATTTGCATGGTGACACATAACGCTCAGTTCATATGGAGCGGGTTCCGGTTGTTCCTGTTTACATTACCAGGGGACATTTCCGGTCTCTCCCTAATGTGAAGCGTTCACTGTCGTTATGGCAACTCACCTCTTTATAGTGCGGGTACCCACGTAGTCTCGTCGTCACGTCATCTGCTGAAGAAGTCCCCGCCCACTGGGACGCAACGCGTCCAGAACGTAACGACGTGACGTCACCCGCTGCTACCGCGCATGCTCCATTCTGTGTCTCTGCACGGAAGTTTCGATGCTGTGTTTCGATGCTGTGTCGCTGCACGGACATTTCGATGTTGCATTTCGATGCTGTGTTCGTCCTGCACTTGTGAAGTGCCAATTTTGTAAGTTTGTTTTTATTACCCTCTTAATAAATTTGAGTATACAGAGAGCACTATCCCTGTCCTTTCTCATTTTATATCATGGGAGAGCCACCCTTGCCTACAGCCTAGCCTGAGAGCCATCGTGACTGACAGTTCCAGTATTGTCCTGAGGGAACATCATCTTGACTAGGATTTCGTTTTGATTGACCCATTCTGGGAATGCATGATTAACCTGGTTATCAGGTGAGAGGCCACTCTGTATACCGGTGTTGGGCACTACCTATCAGTCACCATACTTTGGCGTGCTGTCACGTGTGGAGGAGACTCACCTATTATCAATATTGGACATTTTATTATTACTACAGAACTGTTCTTATTGTTGTTATAATTTTTTAGTTTATTATTTGAGCGCTGCACCTTACTTTGTATATTTCACTTTAGGGATTTGATTGTGTTGACCCTGGTGTACAGCTGCTTTTTAGTTTTTAGTTTGCATATATGCGCTGATTTAATTCACCAATTCCTTTGCTGTTCACAACTATCATTAATCTAGCTGCAGTATGGAAGTTTTTAGTTATTTTGACAAAAGGGAAATTAAGATAAATGAGGTATTCTCTAAGAATCCCACTCCTGAATCTCATAATGACCTGCCTCATACATTTAGAAAATTAGGTCATATTTATGAGAAAAAGATTAAAGCATGGTGGGATATCACATCCTTCGAACAATATTTGACAGCCAGACTTATCCCGAGACGTCTGAGGTGGGATTTACCCCCTAATGATGGCCTTACGGATGCACAGTCTATGTCTGAATGGAGTGATTTTTTTGTAAAAAGGGGTTTTGAATTACTTGAATTTCTTTTGATGCGTAAGAGAAAGAGAATGGCAGCCCTTGACTTACAAATCAATGAAATCACTCGAAACATTGAACCTCTAAAGGATAGTGATGAGTTTTTACGACTGTCAGGAGAGCTTAAAAATAAACTCATGAAATGGGATCTTGAATCTCAGAATAAAAAGAAGAAAAAATTTATTAGGGATTTTGATGACTTTAATGGTGGGGTTATTTTTAAATGGCAAAATAACCCCTCAGTGGAGGATACTGCCCAGTCCACACATATTGATCAACTCAATACTGGAGATATACAGTTAAATACTCCTCGTGTCAATCCCATATACCAATATGATTCTCCCCGCCCTAATGAATCCCAAGCCCCTCCCATTAAGAATGGATTTAAGAAATTTAATAACAAAAGAGGGAAAAATATGAGAGGTAAAGGGAGGGGAGGAGGTTCTCAAGCCCACACCCGAGATATGAACCAACCCAGAGGGTCCTATCACTATGACCCTCCTCCACATCGGGATGGGTACTCTTCTCAAAATGATAGGAGAGACTATTGGGATAGAGGGAACTCTTACCAATTTCATGATAGACCCATTTCCACACAAAATAGATATGCCCCACTTGCTGAACATACATCATATGACCGCAATGATTTTTTAGATCAAAGGGGGGCACAGAGGAACCCCCCTCCGCAATACCAGGCAGCTCAAGGGGAATATTGGAGACAGCCTGTACCATACACACCTCCAAACTCCGGTCCCCCCCGAAAGCGAAAACAAAAAGAGGAAGGAGAGGGGGGAAGCGAGTACAAAAAGCCCAGACCGTAACAGGTAAAGGAATTTATAACCTCAGTCATGTTGTCTTGAATGAAGACGAAATCAGGGTTCTTGACAGAGGTCTTAAATTCGCCCCTATCAGAAACCTCAATAAGTTTAATACTTATGTTAACATTCAAAAGTTTGTAAGAACTCTCAACATGAAAAAAATATTTTTTATCACACCCTTCCCAGGGATCTAAACCTTTGGCACAGAATTATTCGTCTCTTCGGAACAAGTCCACTTTTAATCCTCAGATTTCCGATAACAAACATTTGGAGGTTTTTAAAAATATGGTTTCTAGTGACCTAGATAAATTACAGGTGAAAAGAGTGTCTGACCCACAGTCTATCAAGCGGGGTATCAAATCTTTGACGGACCGCAAGGATATCGTTATTCGTCCTGCAGATAAGGGTGGCGGGTTAGTCATTCTTAGTAAAGAATATTATCAGAATGAAATGACTCGTTTGCTATCGGATCAGGATACCTATCAAGTTTTGAATAGGGATCCTATGCTTTCATTTAAGGATGAATTGCATAACATAATTGAAGATGGTAAGGACCGTAAGATCCTTAACAAAAAGGAAGCTCTGTATTTAGATCCTTTATTTTGCAGAACACCTGTTATTTATTTTTTACCGAAAGTACATAAGGATGCTGTTAGACCACCAGGGAGACCCATTGTCAATGGGATCGATTCTGTTTCTGCACGATTGGGACAATACATTGATTTCTTTTTACAACCTTTAGTTATGCAAACTCCGGCCTTTTTGAAGGACACAAAACACATCATCCAAATTCTAGACACCTTGAAATGTTCCCCCTCCACCTTCTTAGTCACAGCAGATGTAAGTTCCCTTTACACCATTATTGGCCATCAGGATGCTATGGCTTCGGTGGAATGGGCCCTGGCTACATCTTCTCTATCAGGTGGACATCAGGAGTTTCTTTTAAGTTGTTTAGATTTTTGTCTTACAAGAAACTACTTCTGGTACAACAGAGAATTTTATTTACAGACCAGGGGTGTAGCTATGGGGGCTCGCTTCGCACCCAGCGTGGCTAATATTTTTATGTCCCACTGGGAAAATGAGGCAGTATTCCTCCATCGCCCCCCTGAGTTAGTGTGTTATAGAAGATTTATAGATGATCTTATCCTTGTTTGGAATGGAGATAGATCAAGATTGAACGATTTCATTAAATCACTCAATAACAACACAAAGAATATTTCTCTAACATGGACCATTAGTTCAGAAAAAGTTGTGTTTTTAGATTTGTCCATTAGCATTAAACATGACCAGTTTATTCTCACTAATTATTTCAAACCAACAGATCGTAACTCGTATATTCCCCTGGGGAGTTGTCATCACAGCTCTTGGCTGTGTAACATCCCCAGGGGACAATACATTAGGTTACGCCGGAATTGTACCACTCTCGATGACTTTATAGATCAATCTCAGGTCCTCTCTTCTAGGTTTGAGCAAAAGGGTTATAATAGATCCACCCTTGATGAAGAGGTCTCTAGAGTGATATCATTAGATAGAAAAGAACTTATAGCTGGGTCTACTAAGGCTCCTACTAAAGACCAACACAATTTCAAAATGGTGTTGGACTATAATGTCCAATATCGTAAGTTTGAGAGAATTATTCAGAAAAACTGGGCAATACTTAAACAAGATAGGATTCTAGGCCCCGTGCTCCCTGACAGGCCCCAATTTATTTATAAAAGAGCCCCCACATTAAGGGACCGTTTGGCTCCTGGAGTATTAAACCCGCCTATTCCTACGTCAGATAGGCTTTTCTCTTTTTTGGGGGGTTTTTACGCCTGTGGTCGGTGCGTACCTTGTAAACATGCCAAAGGAAACATCAAAAAAAGAAAAAAATTTTTGGCTTCAGCTACCAACCAAGAGTATGAGATCAAACAATTGATCACATGCGATACGGTTGGTGTTGTCTACATGCTGGAGTGCAGTTGTGGACTCCAGTATGTGGGCAGAACTTCAAGACCTTTACACGTCAGACTGGCAGAACATGTCAACAACATTAAAAAAGGCGTTAAGACCCATAACGTTTCTAGACATTTTAAGGCCTTTCATGAACAGAACCCGAAGGGTCTTAAGTTTTGGGGTATTGAGAGGGTTAATAAACATTGGCGAGGGGGCAATTTTATTAGACAACTTAGTAAAAGAGAATCCTATTGGATATATGAGACGAAAGTAATGTGCCCCGAAGGGTTAAACGTAGAGTTCGATACTAATTGCTTTATTTCTGATCGATAGATTTTATATTTTGTAATATATTTTTGGAGCAGTCGGCAACAGCGGTGTGACGGAATTTTTTCGTTCTGACATTTTTGTCTATATACATATATATGTATATTCTTTTTTCATATATTTGAATAAACAATTTTAAATATTTTTTAAATGAGATTTTTTATGAGGTTTCACACATGTTTTTGCATGTTTTTTATCATATGAGGTGCTCATTTGATTGCCTCGTTTTATTATCATTTGGTTAAACTTAATGAATTTGCATGGTGACACATAACGCTCAGTTCATATGGAGCGGGTTCCGGTTGTTCCTGTTTACATTACCAGGGGACATTTCCGGTCTCTCCCTAATGTGAAGCGTTCACTGTCGTTATGGCAACTCACCTCTTTATAGTGCGGGTACCCACGTAGTCTCGTCGTCACGTCATCTGCTGATGAAGTCCCCGCCCACTGGGACGCAACGCGTCCAGAACGTAACGACGTGACGTCACCCGCTGCTACCGCGCATGCTCCATTCTGTGTCTCTGCACGGAAGTTTCGATGCTGTGTTTCGATGCTGTGTCGCTGCACGGACATTTCGATGTTGCATTTCGATGCTGTGTTCGTCCTGCACTTGTGAAGTGCCAATTTTGTAAGTTTGTTTTTATTACCCTCTTAATAAATTTGAGTATACAGAGAGCACTATCCCTGTCCTTTCTCATTTTATATCATGGGAGAGCCACCCTTGCCTACAGCCTAGCCTGAGAGCCATCGTGACTGACAGTTCCAGTATTGTCCTGAGGGAACATCATCTTGACTAGGATTTCGTTTTGATTGACCCATTCTGGGAATGCATGATTAACCTGGTTATCAGGTGAGAGGCCACTCTGTATACCGGTGTTGGGCACTACCTATCAGTCACCATACTTTGGCGTGCTGTCACGTGTGGAGGAGACTCACCTATTATCAATATTGGACATTTTATTATTACTACAGAACTGTTCTTATTGTTGTTATAATTTTTTAGTTTATTATTTGAGCGCTGCACCTTACTTTGTATATTTCACTTTAGGGATTTGATTGTGTTGACCCTGGTGTACAGCTGCTTTTTAGTTTTTAGTTTGCATATATGCGCTGATTTAATTCACCAATTCCTTTGCTGTTCACAACTATCATTAATCTAGCTGCAGTATGGAAGTTTTTAGTTATTTTGACAAAAGGGAAATTAAGATAAATGAGGTATTCTCTAAGAATCCCACTCCTGAATCTCATAATGACCTGCCTCATACATTTAGAAAATTAGGTCATATTTATGAGAAAAAGATTAAAGCATGGTGGGATATCACATCCTTCGAACAATATTTGACAGCCAGACTTATCCCGAGACGTCTGAGGTGGGATTTACCCCCTAATGATGGCCTTACGGATGCACAGTCTATGTCTGAATGGAGTGATTTTTTTGTAAAAAGGGGTTTTGAATTACTTGAATTTCTTTTGATGCGTAAGAGAAAGAGAATGGCAGCCCTTGACTTACAAATCAATGAAATCACTCGAAACATTGAACCTCTAAAGGATAGTGATGAGTTTTTACGACTGTCAGGAGAGCTTAAAAATAAACTCATGAAATGGGATCTTGAATCTCAGAATAAAAAGAAGAAAAAATTTATTAGGGATTTTGATGACTTTAATGGTGGGGTTATTTTTAAATGGCAAAATAACCCCTCAGTGGAGGATACTGCCCAGTCCACACATATTGATCAACTCAATACTGGAGATATACAGTTAAATACTCCTCGTGTCAATCCCATATACCAATATGATTCTCCCCGCCCTAATGAATCCCAAGCCCCTCCCATTAAGAATGGATTTAAGAAATTTAATAACAAAAGAGGGAAAAATATGAGAGGTAAAGGGAGGGGAGGAGGTTCTCAAGCCCACACCCGAGATATGAACCAACCCAGAGGGTCCTATCACTATGACCCTCCTCCACATCGGGATGGGTACTCTTCTCAAAATGATAGGAGAGACTATTGGGATAGAGGGAACTCTTACCAATTTCATGATAGACCCATTTCCACACAAAATAGATATGCCCCACTTGCTGAACATACATCATATGACCGCAATGATTTTTTAGATCAAAGGGGGGCACAGAGGAACCCCCCTCCGCAATACCAGGCAGCTCAAGGGGAATATTGGAGACAGCCTGTACCATACACACCTCCAAACTCCGGTCCCCCCCGAAAGCGAAAACAAAAAGAGGAAGGAGAGGGGGGAAGCGAGTACAAAAAGCCCAGACCGTAACAGGTAAAGGAATTTATAACCTCAGTCATGTTGTCTTGAATGAAGACGAAATCAGGGTTCTTGACAGAGGTCTTAAATTCGCCCCTATCAGAAACCTCAATAAGTTTAATACTTATGTTAACATTCAAAAGTTTGTAAGAACTCTCAACATGAAAAAATATTTTTTATCACACCCTTCCCAGGGATCTAAACCTTTGGCACAGAATTATTCGTCTCTTCGGAACAAGTCCACTTTTAATCCTCAGATTTCCGATAACAAACATTTGGAGGTTTTTAAAAATATGGTTTCTAGTGACCTAGATAAATTACAGGTGAAAAGAGTGTCTGACCCACAGTCTATCAAGCGGGGTATCAAATCTTTGACGGACCGCAAGGATATCGTTATTCGTCCTGCAGATAAGGGTGGCGGGTTAGTCATTCTTAGTAAAGAATATTATCAGAATGAAATGACTCGTTTGCTATCGGATCAGGATACCTATCAAGTTTTGAATAGGGATCCTATGCTTTCATTTAAGGATGAATTGCATAACATAATTGAAGATGGTAAGGACCGTAAGATCCTTAACAAAAAGGAAGCTCTGTATTTAGATCCTTTATTTTGCAGAACACCTGTTATTTATTTTTTACCGAAAGTACATAAGGATGCTGTTAGACCACCAGGGAGACCCATTGTCAATGGGATCGATTCTGTTTCTGCACGATTGGGACAATACATTGATTTCTTTTTACAACCTTTAGTTATGCAAACTCCGGCCTTTTTGAAGGACACAAAACACATCATCCAAATTCTAGACACCTTGAAATGTTCCCCCTCCACCTTCTTAGTCACAGCAGATGTAAGTTCCCTTTACACCATTATTGGCCATCAGGATGCTATGGCTTCGGTGGAATGGGCCCTGGCTACATCTTCTCTATCAGGTGGACATCAGGAGTTTCTTTTAAGTTGTTTAGATTTTTGTCTTACAAGAAACTACTTCTGGTACAACAGAGAATTTTATTTACAGACCAGGGGTGTAGCTATGGGGGCTCGCTTCGCACCCAGCGTGGCTAATATTTTTATGTCCCACTGGGAAAATGAGGCAGTATTCCTCCATCGCCCCCCTGAGTTAGTGTGTTATAGAAGATTTATAGATGATCTTATCCTTGTTTGGAATGGAGATAGATCAAGATTGAACGATTTCATTAAATCACTCAATAACAACACAAAGAATATTTCTCTAACATGGACCATTAGTTCAGAAAAAGTTGTGTTTTTAGATTTGTCCATTAGCATTAAACATGACCAGTTTATTCTCACTAATTATTTCAAACCAACAGATCGTAACTCGTATATTCCCCTGGGGAGTTGTCATCACAGCTCTTGGCTGTGTAACATCCCCAGGGGACAATACATTAGGTTACGCCGGAATTGTACCACTCTCGATGACTTTATAGATCAATCTCAGGTCCTCTCTTCTAGGTTTGAGCAAAAGGGTTATAATAGATCCACCCTTGATGAAGAGGTCTCTAGAGTGATATCATTAGATAGAAAAGAACTTATAGCTGGGTCTACTAAGGCTCCTACTAAAGACCAACACAATTTCAAAATGGTGTTGGACTATAATGTCCAATATCGTAAGTTTGAGAGAATTATTCAGAAAAACTGGGCAATACTTAAACAAGATAGGATTCTAGGCCCCGTGCTCCCTGACAGGCCCCAATTTATTTATAAAAGAGCCCCCACATTAAGGGACCGTTTGGCTCCTGGAGTATTAAACCCGCCTATTCCTACGTCAGATAGGCTTTTCTCTTTTTTGGGGGGTTTTTACGCCTGTGGTCGGTGCGTACCTTGTAAACATGCCAAAGGAAACATCAAAAAAAGAAAAAAATTTTTGGCTTCAGCTACCAACCAAGAGTATGAGATCAAACAATTGATCACATGCGATACGGTTGGTGTTGTCTACATGCTGGAGTGCAGTTGTGGACTCCAGTATGTGGGCAGAACTTCAAGACCTTTACACGTCAGACTGGCAGAACATGTCAACAACATTAAAAAAGGCGTTAAGACCCATAACGTTTCTAGACATTTTAAGGCCTTTCATGAACAGAACCCGAAGGGTCTTAAGTTTTGGGGTATTGAGAGGGTTAATAAACATTGGCGAGGGGGCAATTTTATTAGACAACTTAGTAAAAGAGAATCCTATTGGATATATGAGACGAAAGTAATGTGCCCCGAAGGGTTAAACGTAGAGTTCGATACTAATTGCTTTATTTCTGATCGATAGATTTTATATTTTGTAATATATTTTTGGAGCAGTCGGCAACAGCGGTGTGACGGAATTTTTTCGTTCTGACATTTTTGTCTATATACATATATATGTATATTCTTTTTTCATATATTTGAATAAACAATTTTAAATATTTTTTAAATGAGATTTTTTATGAGGTTTCACACATGTTTTTGCATGTTTTTTATCATATGAGGTGCTCATTTGATTGCCTCGTTTTATTATCATTTGGTTAAACTTAATGAATTTGCATGGTGACACATAACGCTCAGTTCATATGGAGCGGGTTCCGGTTGTTCCTGTTTACATTACCAGGGGACATTTCCGGTCTCTCCCTAATGTGAAGCGTTCACTGTCGTTATGGCAACTCACCTCTTTATAGCGCGGGTACCCACGTAGTCTCGTCGTCACGTCATCTGCTGAAGAAGTCCCCGCCCACTGGGACGCAACGCGTCCAGAACGTAACGACGTGACGTCACCCGCTGCTACCGCGCATGCTCCATTCTGTGTCTCTGCACGGAAGTTTCGATGCTGTGTTTCGATGCTGTGTCGCTGCACGGACATTTCGATGTTGCATTTCGATGCTGTGTTCGTCCTGCACTTGTGAAGTGCCAATTTTGTAAGTTTGTTTTTATTACCCTCTTAATAAATTTGAGTATACAGAGAGCACTATCCCTGTCCTTTCTCATTTTATATCATGGGAGAGCCACCCTTGCCTACAGCCTAGCCTGAGAGCCATCGTGACTGACAGTTCCAGTATTGTCCTGAGGGAACATCATCTTGACTAGGATTTCGTTTTGATTGACCCATTCTGGGAATGCATGATTAACCTGGTTATCAGGTGAGAGGCCACTCTGTATACCGGTGTTGGGCACTACCTATCAGTCACCATACTTTGGCGTGCTGTCACGTGTGGAGGAGACTCACCTATTATCAATATTGGACATTTTATTATTACTACAGAACTGTTCTTATTGTTGTTATAATTTTTTAGTTTATTATTTGAGCGCTGCACCTTACTTTGTATATTTCACTTTAGGGATTTGATTGTGTTGACCCTGGTGTACAGCTGCTTTTTAGTTTTTAGTTTGCATATATGCGCTGATTTAATTCACCAATTCCTTCGATATTTTTTTATAACCTAACCCTGCTTTAAACTTTTCCACAACTTTATCCCTGATCTGTCTGGTGTGTTTCTTTGCCTTTATGATGCTGTTTGTTCACTAAGGTTCACTAAGGTTCTCTAACAAACCCCTGAGGGCTTCACATAATAGCTGTATTTATACTGAGAATAAATTACACACAGGTGGACTCTATTTACTAATTAGGTGACTTCTGAAGGCAATTGGTTCCACTAGATTTTAGTTAGGAGTATCAGAGTTAGGCCTCATTCAAACGAGGCGGACTCCGCTTCCACGGAGTCCGCCTCGGTCCGCCGGCTCAGCGGGCAATCTCTCTGTTGATCTCCGCTGAGCCGGCAGATGACAGGTCCCTCTCTACTCACTGAGCGGGGAGGGGCTTGTCCAGCGCCGCTGCTGCCTATGGAGGGATCGGATGAAAACGGACAGCATGTCCGTTTTCATCAGATCTCACCCGATCTGATCCGCCAGCGACGGATCAGAACGTAGGGCCATCCGTCTGCTTTTAGCGGATCGGACCAGGTTGGATGTCAGTGGACATGTCTCTGCTGACATCCGTCGCTCCATAGGCTAACATGGAGCGCCCGTTCAGATCCGCCATCAAAACTGACAGGCAGACCTGAACGGTCCAACCGTGTGAAAGGGGCCTAAAGGGGACTGAACACAAATGCACGCCACACTTTTCAGATATTTATTTGTAAAAAAAAATTGAAAACCATTTAGCATTTTCCTTCCACTTCACAATTATATGCCACTTTGTGTTGGTCTATCACATACAATCCCAATAAAATACATTTGCGTTTTTGGTTTTAACTTGACAAAATATGAAAAATGGCAAGGGGCATGAATACTTTTTCAAGGCACTGTATGACTTAAATATGTATTTTGGGTGGACTGACATTTAAATACTAGCATGGAAATGCAGAAGTCATTGTAAGTAGGATCATACAGACCTTGCAAAATTAAGAAATCCAGATCCCAAAACACTAGATGACTTTGGGTCTGTGCTCTACTGGTGGCTTCTCCTCTCATACTTTGCTAAAAAAAAAATGTTTTAATTTGTAAAGGGAAAACTGTTTTGGCACTGAAAGTCCAGCTAACGCTCTGACTTTTTGCCAAAATCTGTCAGAATTTATTATTTAATCTTTTAATCAACACCTGAGCTTCATAAGATTATTACAGAGCTTTATGCCGCTGTAAGTGTGTTTAATCAGAAAAAAAAGTGTACATTTTTCACTCTGATTAAATAGTTCATATTTTTCTTTCAGTTTTGAAATCCCTGAAATCGGATATTAGATCTTTAAATCTGCTTAATGCCAGAGTTAGTAGAAATAGCAATTGAGGCTAATTAATGTGCACTTGTTGTATTGATACAATTTGTCTTTCTGATTGCTTCTCCAAGTAGTGATGTATAATCAAGCTTAAACCTATGACTCAAATGATAAACTGAAGAAAAGAATAGAACTAGTTTAAAGAAAAAGACACTCGTGCTGATTTGTGAAGCTGCGACATATGACGTTGCATTCTAAAGCCAGCCATAGAAGCATCAAAATTTCAGCAGGAACCGCCAAATTTCATCCACTTATGGGCAGGCTGGTTGTACTTGTATCTAAACTGCCATGCCTCTGAAAAGCAAAAGGTGACACTCATAGAAGTCACAAGACTGCTGTAACTGTTGATTAAAAAAGGTATTTATCCATTATATTTACTATAATAATTGCATTTCCATGTTCTGTGTACTGTGGGAGACTAGAAATAGTGAATGCAGGGTCCTGGGTTAAGTAACATTTTAAGCCCCCCCTCCAACCGCAAGTCTAAATGAGCCCTTGGGCAATGTTCACATGGGTGGTAGGCGCAGGAGGGCATGTTTTTCACTCTCCCATTGGTACAAGCTGCAGATACTCCCCCTTTTGAAGGGATATCACATATGGTCTTATCACTTGATGCATTAAATTAAAATAGAAACCATGTAATTAAAGGAAACTTGTTAGTTTGGAAAAAGCAAGAAAGCACTAAACGTGGGTGACAGACTAACAAAGGTGCCTGCCTCTTTCTTTGCAGTGCTGTCCCCATGGCCCCATACATTTCCTGTTGTCCACTTGCTGGGGATTTGGATTTTTTTAATACTTGTTTTCCGTACCTCCCAGCAGGCAAACTAAAACTTCCATGCTGTGCCCGGTAGGAGAGAGGGCGCCGCATGTAAGTTTTAGTTTGCCTGCTGTTTAATAGGCTGCTGTCTGAGATAGCACTGAGAGTGTTGTGGGCAGGCGGGGCAGAGTGTGCATGTCCCACTGGCACAGCATGTACAGGCTGGGCTAAGCCCAGGGGTGCCAATGGAGGGCCTCGTGGAGGAGGAGGAAGAAGAGGAGGTCTGGGAGGAGCCCCCTACTTTTTGCTGCAGCTGCCACCGCAGATCTTGGTGGAAATCTTCTCCTTCCTGCCTGGGACACAGCTACCCCTCCTGGCACTAGATCCTCTCCACTGACACCATCTGGAGGAGCCGCTGCAGGACTGGGGAGATCAGGGAGGATTGGCAATTCCCAAGGTGCGAAGAGAGTGGGAGTATCTGGGGATTGTGATGGGGAAGTGGGGTATATGGGGGTGTGTGATCAGGGCAGTGTCAGCATAAGGCCGCTTAGGCAGCCTCCTTAGGGAGCCAGGATGTGGGGAGGGGGGCAATTGCTGGGGATTTGGATTTTTGAAATACCTGTCTTCTGTTCCCTGGGGGGGGGGGGGAGAGGAAGTGGCACCTCTGTACACCGAAGCCCCAGAAGGTCGATCCTCACCTGTGTCAGCAGCAATTAGTGTGTCCTTGTTACAGATCATATTAGAAAAAGGCGTGCCTAGTGTGCCAGTCAACAAAAGGCCAGTCCTGAAAACAAAACATGCAATATAACTTTTTTACACAAAACAAATTAAATCTTAGTTAAACCACCACAAGGTACCAGTGTGAAATACACTCTATTACCAAAAGCATTGGGAAGCCTGCCTTTACACACACATGAACTTTCATGGCATCCCAGTCTTAGTACGTAGGGTTCAACGCTGAGTTGGCCCACCCTTCGCAGCTATAACAGCTTCAAGTTTTCTGGGAAGGCTGTTACAAGGTTTAGGAGTGTGTCTATGGGAATGTTTGACCATCCTTTCAGAAGCACATTTGTAAGGTAAGGCACTGATGTTGGACGAGAAGGCCTGCCTCGCAGTCTTTGCTCTAATTCACCCCAAAGGTGTTTTATCGGGTTGAGGTCAGGACTCTGTGCAGGCCAGTCAAGTTCCTCCACCCAAACTCGCTCATCCATGTCTTTATGGACCTTGCTTTGTGCACTGGTGCATAGTCATGTTGGAACAGGAAGGGGTCATCCCCAAACTGTTCCCACAAAGTTGTGAGCATGAAATTGTCCAAAATGTCTTGGTATGCTGATGCCTTAATAGTTCCCTTCACTGGAACTAAGGGGCCAAGCCCAAACCCCTGAAAAACAACCCCAACCCCACACCATAATCCCCCCTCCACCTAATGATTTGGACCAGTGCACAAAGCAAGGTCCTTAAAGACAAGGATGAGCGAGTTTAGGGTGGAGGAACTTAACTGGTCTGCACAAAGTCCTGACCTCAACCTGATAGAACACCTTTGGGTTGAATTAGTGCGGAGACTGTGAGCCAGACCTTCTTGTCCTCATCAGTACCTGACCTCACAAATGCACTTCTGGAAGAATGGTCAAACATTCCCATAGACACACTCCTCAACCTTGTGGACAGCCTTCCCAGAAGAGTTAAAGCTGTTATAGCTGCAAAGGGTGAGCCAACTCAATATTGAACCCTACAGACTAAGACTGGGATGCCATTAAAGTTCATGAGCGTGTAAATGCAGGTGTCCCAATACTTTTGGTAATATAGTATATCTTCTGCTAGCCAACATATAAATGACTCCTTGGCTTGACTGATCAACATTACAAAAGGAACAAATTTAAATGATAACATTAAAATCCAGCCTTTATTGCTAGGAATTTAAACACTGTGATAGGATGTTAGAAATAAATTTGTAAATGTTATAATATAGTAAATATTTTCTTTAAAGAAGCAAAAAATTTTTTGGTACGAAAGGTATATGCAATGCTCTCTATAAGAATCGCGATCGGCAATAAAATAGTTAAATCATACAAAGTCACTCTAATTGCGTAGACAGCCTGCAAGTAAAATGAGTGTTGTGGTTTATGAAAAGTTATGAAAAGGCTGCAAAACAAAATAAATATAATACATCTGTTGGTTGTTTGCTGTAGCTCACATGATCTCCTCACGTCTGCTTCTATCACCTAGCATATTTAGTTAAACAAACAAGACGCACATCAGTTCTTGTGCCATCCCGGATCCAGGAATTTGCCACTGAGGAAACATGTAGATAGAAATGATGTTAGCTTTGTCAGGGTAATTTCAAATGAGATATGATTTCCTATTACCAATCTGTTCATTTTATTAAATTCAGTTTAAATAATAAAACTTTACAGTTTTTAATTTAACCATGCATGCTACTGTAAGTACAAAGTACACACACTCCTATGCCTGTGCACCATAAAAAATTATTAGTGAGGCCAGGCAGAGGTCTAGGAACAATTATACTTTATTGCCGCTGTTCGTTCATAAAAATGTATATGTGGCCCAAACGGGGCAACCTTGACAGTGCCCTGGAGCAAAGTTTCATTCGCTGAAAGAATATATAATGTGTAATAATCGTACAAGAAAATGTACATAGGAAATAGAGGAAATGAATTATGTATATGTTAATTTAAAAATAAAATGTAATTTTAAACCCCATTTTCAGGCAAAATCAGTTCCCCCCTCATTAACCTCCAAACAACCCTGCTCCCATCCACTTACAATAATACCCTGTTTATTTACCTGAGTTCCTTGTCAGGTGACCCTCTGAGGCTACCCGTAGTGGAGATTGGTGATCTACCACTGGAGGCTGGTTCCATTGAAAGGCTTCAGGACCCTGTGAGGACCCAGGGGTGGACTCTTTTTACAGGGAATGGCACGAGCCCATGCAGTGGCGTCTCCAGCTTTCATATTTAGGGGGGGCACATGGGGGGACAGGGACAAAAGTAGGGGGGCAACTATAAAATGCATATATATATATATATATATATATATATATATATATATATATATATCTTTCTATATCTATCTATATATATATATATACTGTATAGATAGATATATATATAGATATATATATCTATATAGATATATATATCTATATAGATATAGATATATAAATATATACTGGGGCCCTTTACTATGACCCCACAACGGCCCTTTCACATGTTCTGCAGTGAGCTCCCTTTCTACTGTATTGGGGTCCCCCAGGGTGGCAGAAAACAAGATATATGTCACCAGCATACCAAGAAAATATAAGGATCCAAAGCAGTGGGAGAACTATCAGGGTTGCAAAGGTTGTCTTGCCTCCGGGCCCTGGTGTTCTGCCACTGTGGGGTTTCCCAGCCTCCTCTTGCTGTCCTGCCCCTGCTATTGACTGCTCTGGTCTGCCATCTCTTGGAATTTACAGGCTGGTTCTCCTGTCCTAAGGATGGGAGAAATCAGTCAGTTTTTTCAGTAACTGAGAGTCCTGGTGGAGTCCTTCCTGACACTCGCTCTTCTCCCTGCCAATGAGGATGCAGGGGAAGGAGCAGATCGGGCGTCCGTGGTTGTGTGAGCGCTCGCATTATGCAGTGTCAGCAAGCAGAGGGAGGGGGGAGGAATCACCCGCAGGAGCTGACTGGGGACTCTCTCCCTCTTAGACATTGATTTTTTGTAAAAAAAAATAAAAAAATTTTTTTTTTTTATTGGGGACGCCCCCCCTAGGGACGCCATTGAGCCCATGTCATTATGCACCACCACTGGAACCCACACCACAGCCCAAATTTTAGGAATCAGCAGCAAGGATGGCCAATTCTGTGTAGCTACACTGGGAAACTGGGACTGGAGCATATACTGTATATATTAAAGTGAATTTATTAATAGTAAAACAAAAGACATTCAAACGCCAGTAAACAGCAAACATAAAGATATAACTGAACCAAAAACTAAGTGAAAAAATACATAAATAAATGACCAAAACAGAATATCCTAACTTAAACTAACTAAATAAAATGTATACAAATGGGGAACACAGGAAAACAAGGTAAAACTGGAGGTACAGGGAACATATAGGAAGGGGAAACTAAAACTGGTATAAGGAACAAGAGGGAGAAGGAACAAGGCAGCAGGTATAAGGCAAGAGCACAGTCAAGAGCAGGCACAAGATAAATGGCTAGCAGCATCTAGTAGAAAAGCTAAACACTGGAGAAAGGTGTAACAGCAGAAGAGGGATTAAATACCCTCCACCAGGTGGAGCTTGGAGACACCCACTGGTGGACATTGGAACTACAAACTTCCCTTCTGGAAAGCACAGTGCCACCAGCAGGTTATCCACGTCCTGACAGAGATCAGTTTTTATAACCTACAAACACAGCTTTTCTCTTTTTGTTTATGGATGATTGTATTGTATTATGTGATCAACATTAACAAAGGATTGTATTATCCCTCGCTACCTAGGCGAATATTGAAGTGTAAGTCAAACCCTAGTGGGTGGCTGCAAGCACCCAATTGTGTTCATACAATGTGATAACTAAAAAAAGAAATATTGTTACTGCGCCTATTCCCTTAAACGTGCATAATAATTAATATAATTGTGCTAACTCATTCCTTTTGTGAAACTTCATACATAACTTATATTAATAAACAGGTTTAAAACCTTATTTTTTTGCTCAGTAAATATACATGCATAATATACATAATCATCCGTCTTCACATCCAAAATATAAGCTGTGTGAACAAAATAAAATGAACTAGCAATGAAGTGCAAAGTGCTTTAAATGTCCTTTTAATCCAAGCATTTATTGCCATTCGTATTGTGCCAATAGAGATTATCCATAAATTTGCGCTAGTGCTGCAGTGTCTCCCACCATCATCCAACTGTTGCGCTCACCTCCACATTTGACCTATTATCCCAGGTCAAATTGCGCTTTTCCCTACTTTGCGGCACTAGAAATAGACTCCTCTGTGCTTTTCCTCCTTTTCCTGTGCACTCTCTGTACCCTGGACCGTTTCCTCCAAACAAGTGTGTTACCTTTTAAATCGGCAGTAACTCCGCTCTAGACAGAGTCATACGACAAAGGGCATCCTTATAGAGTAGTAGTTCAAAATGTAGTATTTATTCAAGTATTTAAACACTTATATTTAAAAAAAACCCTTCTGTTTCTGGATGACAGTGGTGCTCCCGCATCACTTCTGGTATCGGCAGCGTCACCAGACTCCACCCAACACGTATCGTCACAGTTACATGACTTCCTCAGGTGTGTTGGGCCGTGTGAACATACAAGATTTTTGTACTGGTGACGATTGGGCTGCCATAGTAACATGTAAACAACAATACTCTCAGATTTATGTACCAGATATTAGATTCATATAATAGTAAAAGGCATTCTTATTCATCTTTTCTAGATGTTCCTGTCATGGACCACCGTACTCAAGTAGAGTCTGTCCGCTGTATACGCTTCCTTTGTCTGGTACCAGCATGATCCAAGGTCCCTTAGCCCACCCAGTCACTTGTTGAGACAGCAGTGTACGGTGACCTGACTGGGGTTCTCAGACACAGGGTGACCTACACATAGGAGGGGCCGGGGCAACTGGACAACGAGTTTACAGAGCTCTCCAAGGTAAGCTGGGTTCCGCAAGCTCCCCACCCAAAGAGACTCCCGTCACACATTTCCCCTTTTGGCAGAAGACTAACACAAAAGGAGACCCTAAACGGGTTGACTTTGAAGTTAGTCCGTAGTTTCAGTCCCCCAATGCCTGTACCCACACAGTACCCCAAACACATTGTCCCAAACAGAGCATTACTCACCCAGGCAACCTCTGCCTATTTCGTAGAACATACCCACTGCTGGAGTTCTTTCAGCTGCTGGACAGGGTGGCTGGGCTCACTCCGTCATGCTGTTGGGGATTTGGGCCGACTGCCCAGCATCCCTGGGGTATACAGGTGGAGACTGAAGTCCCATCCACTTTTAATAGATGAAAATTCCCCAGTGTTTGCAAAGCATGGCTGAAATCCTCCTGTCTCAGTGCCGGACCATTTTCTGGGGTTGTGTCAGTGGAGACCAAAGTCCCATCCACTTTCACAGGAACTCCATCTTCTGTTAGTTAAGGGCAGAGGCCAGCAGCACTCTGCCCTGTTGCCAGCCCTTCTGCTGGGTTGCTGACAGTGTAAACCGCAGTCCCATCCACCGACACCCGCTCAAGCTGCAGTTGGGATGTGCCAATTGCATCCTCTCCCTGGAGCTCATGTGGAGTTGATTGTTGGGTGCAAAGGCCAGCAGCACTCTGCCCTGTTAGCTCTTCAGCTGAGGACCCCACATCATCCACTCCGGCTAACTGTTGGGGAGGGAAGACCGTTTCCTCTGCTCTGGCTGACTGTTGGGGAGAGAGGCTGGCCTCCTCCACTCCCAGACTGTGGATCTGCCACTGGGGAGGGACCATCACCTTCTCACCCTGGGCCTCTGGAACTGTCGTGGCATGGGGCAAAGGTCTTGGACCCTCTGTCTGGTTGTCAGCACTTCAGCTGTAGAAGTTTTTTTTGTAACTCCACAGATACTGCAGGAAATCCCATGTCTCTGTCAGTGCTATGGGAGAAAGGCAGACTTCCTCTTCTCTCAGGAAGGCCAAAGCTGCTGTTAGTGCTGCCAGCTCTTCTGCTGGAGGCTCACCAGGTTGTTCTTCCTTAGCAGAAAAGTCTATTAAATCCCCAGTCTCTGGAACTGGTGTCTGGGGATAGAGGTTCACCATCTCCTGTCCGTAGAACAAAGATGTAATCCAGGCTGGGCAGAGGCTAGCAGAGCTCTGCCCTGTTGTCAGCACTTGTGGTTTGGGGACAGCAATCCCTGGAGTTTCTGCTGCCGATTCTGGGGCATGCTGCTGAACGTGTTCTAGGAGTTTCAGGTGCCGATTCTGGGGCATGCTGCTGAACGTGTTCTAGCAGTTTTCTGTATGCCCTTTCCAGATGCTGTTCTTTCCTTAGCAAATAGCCCAGATCCGGTTTAAGCTCTGGGACCCCTGCAAGACCAAGCATAGCCTCTCTGTATTCTCGCAGGTCCTCAAGGGTAGGGTTCCGGTCATGGCCAAACACAAAACCATCTGTAAGGCTCTCCCACAGAAATCCAGGGCCGCCAAAGTCATATTCCTCCGGAGAGCATTCTGTTGCCTCCCCCAAAAAGTCCTGCTCTGCGTGCCACTGCAGAGACCGATATCAATTGTCCAGCTCTATCTCCTGCTGGACCAGCCTGTCCAACTCGAACACCCATTGCTGCTCTCCCAGGAATGGCATCCACAACTCCCGTTGGTCACTGGCCCATTGCCCTGAGGTTGGAAAGCACTTGCCCTGGTGTGTACCAGCGACCTGGAGGGCTCCTAGCCAGGCCTGCACCCAAATCCGCTTCCTGATCTCCAGGTACTGATCCGCAGATACAGACCTGGGGATTGCTGAAAGGGCGCTCCACAGCAGCCCTTGCAACTCTGATGCCAGATCCATATCTCTGCTGGGATGACTGATGTCTGCTATCCCGACCTTGGATCCTGGTGGTGGTTTGGACATGATCACAGCCAGGAGGCACAATCCCTCCACTGCCAACCAATGTCAAGGACCCCTATACTCAAGAAGAGCCTGTCCGCTGTATACGCTTCATTTGTCTGGTACCAGCACGAGCCAAGGTCCCTTAGCCCACCCAGTCACTTGTCGAGACAGCAGTGTAGGGTGGAAAAACATCAGGCTCTTTATTCAAACACAAACACAGAGAGATATACACTCAGAGGACAATCCCCCTTCTTTGCATAATGACAATGGGTGGGGTAAATTTTAGCTCCTCCAGTAACATGACACAGAGGTATTCAAATATCCAACAGTAGACAGTCTTATCAGCAGGGGGGGCTGTTGGAGGAATTCCCCCCTATTTCACATAATGACACAGGGCGGGGTAAACTACATTCAGTAACAAGAGACACACAGACAGGAGTGGCCACAGGAGAAATTCCCCCTCCCCTCTCCCAGCGAATCCACATACACATATACATTCCATAATAGGTTGCTCCCAAGGCAGACAGAAACAATAGAACAATGGGATACAATCACACCTCAAACAATCTAGCAGTCTGAAAGGTGAAATTATTTATCTTCATATTTTCTTGAGGGATATTGTTCAGAAATATTAATGTCCCAAGTGAAAGAGCCCCTTCATTCTTTCAGCACAAACCATACATATAGAATCCAGGATAACAGGAGTGAAAGGAAATGCTGAGTCTGGTGTGGTTGTACGGTGAGTTGGGTTAGGCAGACCTGACTGGGGTTCTCGGTCACCCTGTGCCCCTAATAGACACAGGGTAACTTACACATAGAAGGGGCCGGTGGAGCTGGAGAGGGAGTTTACAGAGCTCTCTAAGGTAAGCTGGGTTCCACAAGCCCCCCACCCAAAGTGACTCCTAAATAGAAAAGATGAATGAGAATGCCTTTTACTAATATGTAAAGGAGTTAATGAAAGTTACCGGTACCTTTCTATGGTTCAAGTCACTAAGGTCCTTTGGGGTATGAAGACATCAGTACAAAAATTAATACAGCATACAGATGCAAGTGGTTATCTAGGGTAACGGAAGTAGTTTGTATCCCATAGCAACAGGAGTGGACTCATGCTGCAGAGGCCCCCAGCCTGTACACAGGTATGGAAGCGTTAAGTGAAGTGCATGCATGGAGTCTGCGCTATGTGCACAGCAGGACCCCATACCGTTACCGGGAGTGAGGTAGCAGTGATATGCTGGACGGGTGGATGTGGAAGAGGCTCAGTGAGTCCCTCCTAAATGCAAGTTATAGGGAAGGTGTACATTGTCACGGGAACCCAAGAGTTAACTGGAGAACAGTTAACAGTTATGTACGCAAGTTTACATGGTGTACGTTCATCTCTAAAAGCAGAGGCCCGCATTAGGTTGAGTTCTCTCCCACGGCGGTCTCAGCCTTGTCCTGGGGCGTTGATGAAGATGGCACACAAAAGTACATTTACCTCATGTGTAGTAAAGTGAAGTGATCCAGGTGCATAGTGTAGCCCAGAAGAACCTATCCTGGGGTAGGCCCCTGATGTGACCCTTGCTTGGCACCCAATGCGGATGGAAACATGGAAGATGTGACAACCACCCTGTCACCCTGACCTGCCCACAAGTTTGTTGTAAAAAAATATCAGTTTTTTTTTTCTGTATTACTTTGTTACATATTTCACTAATTCTGGATGGAAGACAATGATCATAGAGGGAACTAGAGCATGTATGGGTGGATTCAGAAGTAGAAGGGGAGTCTTTATAGAAGTTGAATAACCTCTTTAATTGCAACAATCAATTTTATGGATGCACATACCCTTAATGTCTGTGTTGTGCCAGAACATATAGGTACATTACATGAAAATATGTGCTGTTTAAATAATTTTTAGCCTATTTGGTGTGAAGTGACACTACACCTTGTTTATTTTTAGTAGTAAAAAGTCTATGGTTAATCCTTAGTTACATTTATCTAAATCTTTATGTTTATTTTGTACTTGTGTTACATTCTGTAAAAGTGCAAATATTGTCAGGCTAAATATTAAGCTATGTACATATTATTGGGAAGCACTGTGCTAACTAGCTTTGTGGTATGATGCTGAACAATTGCTGGTATTGAACTTTGTATTTTATTTGCTGTACAATCTTTTGTCAATACAAGCGTGCAATATACTAGATCAGTGGTTCTCAGTGTTAATGAGACCAGGGCCCAGCCATTTCTTCCAAAGTTCTTGCCGGAAAAATAAAAAAAGTTTATATATTTTGGAAAATATATATTTAAAATGTGTTACACATGGATTCTTTCTTTTTTTAAATGATGGTTTCATTTATTAAGGCAAAAAAGCTGTCCAAACCTGCCTAGCTTTATGTGAAAAAGTAATTGCCCCCTACACCTAATAACTAGTTGTGCCACCCTTGGCGGCAACAACTGCAATCAAGTGTTTGCGATAACTGGCAATGAGTCTTTCACACTGCTGTGGAGCAATTTTGGCCCACTCTTCTTCTGGAGGGTTTTCCAGCATGAACGACCTGTGTAAGGTCATGATACAGCATCTCAATTGGAGTCCGGCCTTTGACTAAGCTACTCCAAAACCTAAATTTTGCTTTGTTTGAACCATTTAGAGGTGGACTTGCTGTTGTGTTTCGGATCATTGTCCTGCTGCATAACCCAAGTGCACTTGAGCTTGAGGTCACAAACTGATGGCCTTCTCCTTTAGGATTTTCTGGTAGAGCTCAGAATTCATGGTTCCATCAATTATGGTAATATACAGGGATTTTGAGTATAGCCTCATGTAATAAAGGATCACTAGTCTTAAAAACGTACCATCATCCAAATTAATATAGAGAGACAAGAAGGCATGGGAACAAGGGGACAGTGGCTGATGTTGACCCCATAACATTCCCACCCTATGAATAGCTGGACTATCTCGGTACTGATTGAGAACAACATACAAATTATGTAAAAAAAGTTTTATTACAAAAAGGAAAATACATAGTATACTTATTAAAATTGAAAAAAACCGAAGCTTAGGATTTCCCCAAGGGATATCTGTTATTACAAGATATAGAATGGTCTGGGTCTCGACTAGTTTTGCGGTGTTACCGCTTCCTCAGGGGGACCAATCTATGAAACAGATAATACAATAAAGCATAAACGTAATAAGTTTAATGATCATAATACAGCGTGTAAGAAAGGGAAAGTAAACAAAAAATAATGAACTAGCTTACCCTATAGATAGGTGATCATGTGCGGTATCAAGCCGCCCAAATAAATTTCCCCCGCGGCGGACAAGGGGGATTGTGTGGGATTCTCTAGATAAAAGGCATAAAACAGGTGAGGGGCCTAATAAGTTGGCTAGTTAGAGGATAAATAAAATTTGCAAGTCACGTAATGGGGGTGGAAAAGAGAGGGGGTAGGGGCAAAGGGTAAAAAGGGGGGGGGAGGGAGGGAGGGAAAGAAGGGGGAAGAAAGGGGGAAAAAGGGAGGGGGGAGAGGGGGGGAGGGAAAGGAAGGAATGGGAAGGGGATGGGAAGGGAAAGCAGGGGGAAAAAAGGGAGGGGGATGAGGGGGGAGGAAGGGAAGGAATAGGAGGAAGGGGGGGGAGAGGGGCAGGGGAAGGGGTGGACAAGACAGGAGGGGGAAAGGAAGGGGGGAAGAAAGAAAATGGGGGAAAGGGGGAGAGGGAGACAGTGGAAAGAGGGGGAAGGAAAGGGGGGTGAGGGGGGGGGAGGAACTGATGGAGATGGGTAAGGGGGAGGAAAAGAGGGGAGGGAGCAAGGTAGGGAAGGACAGAAAACAACGAACAATAGGAAAAGAGAGAAGGTGACCAGCGCCCTAAATAGTGAGTGATTAGGCAAGATATCAACACATAGTGTAGCTCACCGTTATAATAGTATAAGGAGGTAATTGAGATACCAGGACCACATGAAGGTTCCTGGTAATGTGGAGGCTGGATGGCCGGTAGGGAATATAGACACCAGCTGTGTCCATTAAATGAGGCATCATGGAGGGTACAGAGGTGTGAGAGCCCAGCAATGTGGGTGAATACCCAGTGGGTAGTATGGGAGTCTGTCAAAAGGAAGGTATCCAATATAACATAAGATACAGGATAGTATCCATGGGGAGGTATCTAGTATAAATAACATAAGGTACAGGATAGTATCCAAAGGCAGCAAGGGAAAAACGTACCCATAGACGTCCTTGGTGAGCCAGCGAAAGTGTCCTTACCATCCAAGCCCCACGCGTACGAACCTCCATTGGAGAGATCCGCAATGCTCACTCAGGGGCCCGAGGGCCCATTAAGTGAGCTCCCCAACCTGGAGATGCCCTTGACGCCGCCGGCGGCGTCTGACGTCAACAGGTCAGTTTCTCCGCACTGCGCAGGTACGCGGCCCTCGCTACTACGCATTCAAAACAGGCCCATGGGCGGGGAGCCCTGGGCTCGGAGAGAACAGGAAGGGGATGAGCTGATAGAAGTCACCCCTGCCGGGAGAAACACAAGTCCGCCGATGTGGGAAGGGCACAGGTAGCCAGAAACCGCATAGAGCACCCAGGGATCGCTGAAACAATATAGGAAAACAAAGGGAACAAAAATATGAAATTAATTGTATTGGTGGCAGTATAAGTGCCACAGTGACGATTACTATGTTGATAAACACAAACGGAAATTATCACCCATAAACGGCTAAGGGACAGGAAGGACTGTCATTACTGAAAAGAGCCCATATTTCAGGGTAGATCATAGAATCCAGGCCACTACAAAAAACATAAGATATTCTACTTAGGCCCCCTATTGGTGGGTAGTGGGAGTGAAGGGTGGGGATGTGAAGGAAGGGTGATAAAGGGGAACAGGGGGGGGGAGGAGGCCCCTCACCTGTTTTATGCCTTTTATCTAGAGAATCCCGCACAATCCCCCTTGTCCACCGCGGGGGGAATTTATGTGGGCGGCTTGATACCGCACATGATCACCTATCTATAGGGTAAGCTAGTTCATTATTTTTTGTTTACTTTCTTACACGCTGTATTATGATCATTGAACTTATTACGTTTATGTTTTATTGTATTATCTGTTTCATAGATTGGTCCTCCTGAGGAAGCGGTAACACCGCAAAACTAGTCGAGACCCAGACCATTCTATATCTTGTAATAACAGATATCCCTTGGGGAAATCCTGAGCTTCTGTTTTTTTCAATTTTAATAAGTATACTATGTATTTTCCTTTTTGTAATAAATCTTTTTTTACATAATTTGTATGTTGTTGTCAATCAGTACCGAGATAGTCCAGCTATTCATAGGGTGGGAATGTTATGGGGTCAACATCAATTTTGGCAAGTTGTCCAGGTTCTGAAGCTGCAAAGCAGCCCCAGACCATCACGCTACCACCACCATGTCTGACTGTTGGTATGGTGCACTTGTTATGAAATGTTGTATTCGTTTTATGCCAGATGTAACGGGACACACACCTTCCAAAAAGTTAAATTTTTGTCTCATCAGTCCACAGAATATTTGCCTAAAAGTCTTGGGAATAATCAAGATGTTTTTTGGTAAATGTGAGATGAGCCTTTGTGTTCTTTTTGGTCAGCAGTGGCTTTGGCCAAGTTCCAAGTGATAGTTGCCTTGGCCAATTGATAGGAGGTCAATTGATTTCACCCTAATTCTGGAATTGCTGCACATCTCTTCTGTCACTAGATGGCTGGGTATCTGGTGGCATTAGATAAGACAAGGGCATTGCTAGGACAGATTAGGAATCAATGGCCTGCTGGGAGAGCCTATTTATTTGGGTGAGGTCAGGTGATCGAGGTTCTGTGCCACCTGGACAGCTGTCTGGGTGGACATGTGTTGTGCTGCCCTGGGCTGCTAGGCCAGAGCCAGAGGCCTATCTCGGGGACATCTGGCTGCTAGGCTGTCTGAGGGCCTATCCAGAGCAAGAGAGCAGTGTAGGGTTGGGATTGCCGCTTGCAGTCCAACCATAAGTGTCATTTCTACCGGCCGGAGAACCTGTCGTGGTCGGAGATAGAGGGGAAGCTGTCGCCTATAAGGAACCATCCACCTTATCACCAGGGACAACTGTGAGTAGCTGAAGCAAGTACCAGAGCAGTATTCTCACCAACCGGGGACGGTGAAGAATTGGGAAACTTCAGCAGATGTCAAGCCAGGGACCCAGCCAGTGGAGGTGACGCTTGCAGAGCAATATTGTGTGCCAAGCCAGGGACCAAGCAGGCTAGTGGGGTGACGCTTGAAGAAGTATCTGTGAGTGCCAAGCTAGGGACCCAGCAGGGACACCAGGGTGATACTTGAGGAAGATCCTGAAGGAGAAGATTGGAACAGCTCAGGGGATCCAGTGGCAGTGGATCAGCAAGTCTAGTGAAAGACTGGGAGCTCAGTTGAGTCAAGATCTACAATAGGAGATTGTCGAGGAAGTGAATAAGTTCATTACAACCTTTGAAGAAAAGAAGGCTGGGCAACTGCACTCCTATGCAATTTCTTTATTTAAGTGCCGAATACAAAGGTGAACTACAGATATCAGCTTACATGTTTCACACCAAGGTCGGGTGCTTACTCATATCTTTGTTGGAAACTGTTCAAGATTGTTGCCATAGGAGACAGCGGTCCTACTGATGCAGATGTGGTGTCTGGCTGGATGCCTTTACCTGCAGGGCTGTCTACCTATAGAAGTTTCAGAGTCTGTTAAATTACCATTGCAACTACTAAAGGGTATCCTGGCCCTAACCCTCTCTCCCACTGTTCTGTTTAAGAGACAATAAATCTCTGTGCATTCAAGAAGTGTCTGGTGCCCATAAATCTATCTTACAGTACACCCACCATGCCTCGTAACCTACTCTGCACAGAAGGATGTTGGAGGTCCCTGACTCTGGAGGCCACCATTAGCCTACTGGGGACCCGGGACCTCGCTACATATAGTTATTCAATTATAATGATAAAATGTACTTTCTTGTGAGACTGGATACGATAATTTTTTTATTCTTGCGTAGTCAGTCACATTTATTTTGTGCTATACTTATTTTATTAGCTGATGCATTTATTATGTAAAATGTCTGGTTTCAAATGTTCTTCAGGTCACAGGCATATTTACCTAAATGTGCTTCACCTTTACAAATGTATTACCCAGCTATAATTTGGTCTGGGTTCGTTAGCATTTTATTTTAGCGACCCGACTCTGTAACCAATCTGTGTGACATAAGCTATGAGAATTTCCTGAGGACACTATGGATATGTTTGTTAACTAGAGCCTGTGGTGACAGCAAACATTCCTAAGCAGGACAGGAGTTAAGATACCTTATTATGTGGCACAGCTGTGACAACTCTCCTTGGCTATAGGACTGTGGCCTGTCATTGTATGTTTACCTGCAAATGAATCTGAAAGGCCACAGCCCAGACTCTGTGTACAAGGATGTTCCATAAATTAAAAGCATTTATTTAAGTGCCTTATATGCTATTCTCGTGGGAAACTTATCCATATACCTTCTCAGTAGCAATCTCCATGGGCAAAAATGTCTGCTGTGTAAAGGGTTTCATCAATAATACCGGTGACATGAACATACACTACACATAGAAAGGGGTTTGGGATGGCTTGACAATGCATTTGCATTATGCTGTTTGCGTGTATGCAGCATCTAATGCTTTGTTTTTCTTATGCAAATGGTTTTGTCCTGAGTGACATCCAAATGTATAGGTGAAGTAAACATCTCTGAAGTCAGGAGTAATTCTTGCCAGTCATATGGAAACCAAAATGTATATTTTCATTTGTTTTTCTATAAATCCATCCATCTACATTTGTCTTATTTTTCATTATTGGCAGCAGCATAATTTCTTCCACATTCTATATCTATCTATCTATCTATCTATCTATCTATCTATCTATCTATCTATCTATCTATCTATCTATCTATCTATCTATCTATCTATCTATCTATCTATCTATCTATCTATCTACACTATATTGTAAAAAGTATTGAGACGCCTGCCTTTACACGCACATGATTATTAATGGCATCCCAGTCTTAAGCCTGGTACACATGGGCAGACTGTTGGGAGATAGCCGGTTAAAAAAAAATGCTGACATTCTGCCCGTATGTATGTCAGCCTGTCTGGAAAACCAGCAGCCGACCAACTCCTGATTACCGCTGGCAGAGAGCCCTGATCAGAGTGTTCTGGCAGGAGATCAGTGACGTCACTTAGCAAAAAACAAAAGAGAAAGAGTTCTCTTAAAGAGGGTCAGCAAGGAACACTGATGTTGATACAAACCAGCTTTATTAATTACCTAATGATATACCAAATTTAAATACAAAAGAAAGTGAAAAAAACAGCAATTTAGACTGACGGTTACCACAAACCAATTAAAATAGGACAACGTTGTCACAAGGGGTGATTAAAAACATATGGGAGCCGCGGCGTCACATCCACTCATACACATCATACACATCTCTAAATTGTTGATAGGGTATAGTGAGCTAAAGAATATAATGAAAAATTAATAATACTGCCCTATTAAAGTAACAATTATATGTAGTAATTGGCAAAAAAATATATTGCAAAGTCCTGTATAGTAGGGGCGGATCATATATCGATAGCAGAGATGTGGGTGGATGGACGGTCTGGCTATAAATAAAGTATACTGTGGTTCAACATAGGTAAATCGATCTCATGAGGAGTTAGCGATGCCCAAATATTGCACAAACATTGTATGTATAGCAGCTGTTAGATGGCAAATCAGATCATGTCCCGGTTCCAGCAGGTAGATATAAATTGTGCAGTTCAAACAGCAGGGTATATGTCCATGGAGACAAGTGTAGGAGGTGCAAACAATACTGACATACGTTTTATAAAGATGCTGAATGAAATGGAAGGATCTCACCAGCCTCAGTAGCTCCGTCGCCAGGTTTGCAGTAAGTCCTCAGTCCTCAGTTCCTAGGTCTCTACATGGATAGGTGCCGCTGTGATAAGCAGATAAATGCCAAGATGAAGGAACCGTTTGTTTGTTGGTGAAGCCGCCGTGGGGCGGGTGTCTCAGTATGGAAAGATGTTAGTGGAGGAGACAAGCATCAGCTGTTGAGTTGTGCAGGAATAGGCCGGATCGAATGATACAGGTCGAATTGCCAGATCGAGTTGCCAGGTCGAATAGCGCGCGGCTCCCGGTGACGTGCTGACGTCACACCGCTGACGCGTTTCATCAGCCAATGGACGCTGGTTTCCTCAGAGCGAGGAGGGGTCAATGGTGAAGGGCTTAAATAGATATTGAGGGATGCAGTTCCTATTTCTATCCACTAGATGTCACCATCCGGACCACTCACATGAAAGACATTCAGCAAAGGGAAAAGACGTGCATATCAAGCACAAAAATAAAACTAATGGGGATATCGATTGAAAGAGGCTGTAATGTAGTGACTTAAAAAGATTGGCAATAGAAAGAGTGAAGAAGTTGATTATTTATGGTGATAGCCATATTGAAAATTTATCCTAGCATTTTACGGACAAGGTATTATTTCTCTAGGAAAGGTTGAAAACTGCATTCTGTGTTTAACCCCTTAGGGGCTAAGGAGTCTAAGTAGTACGTCCACATTTTCTCCTTTTGAAGGAGAATAGTGTCAAAGTCCCCTCTTCTAGGGGGTAGATTCAGCACATAGATCCCTTTAACTTTGAGGCCCTTTGGATTACTGTCATGGAATTTGGCAAAATGTACTGGAATAGGTCGATCGTCTTCTTTATTCTTTTTCTTATTTCTAATACCACTGATGTGCTCACCAATCCGGGTTCGGAGTTGGCGTTTAGTCTTTCCTATGTAGTTTTTATTGCAAGGGCACGTGAGCATATATATGACACGTGTCGTTGAGCAATTGATAAATTGTTTAATTTGATAATGCCTACCTCCTCTCGGGTTGGCAAACTCATCAGTGTGATCCACATATTTGCATATGTTACAATGTCCACATGCATGCATGCCAGGGGGGGGTCTTCTTTCAGTAAGCCAGTTTTTATTGATGGTTCTGGTGTATTCTGAATGAACTAGAAAATCGCCCAAGTTCTGTGCCCTTTTGGCTGTAAGTAATGGTTTGGGGCTAATTAAATCTGTAATTAGGGGTGCTGATTTAAGGATGTGCCAATGTTTGTTAAGAATCTCTTGGATTTTTGTCCATTGTGCACCAAACCTAGTGATGATTCTCGGGAAATCATTTTCTAATTTTTCAGGTCCTTGAGTGTTTTTCTGTGTAATTAGGAGATCCTCACGTTTCCTTTCTAGTGCATTAACATATTTGCATATGTTACAATGTCCACATGCATGCATGCCAGGGGGGGGTCTTCTTTCAGTAAGCCAGTTTTTATTGATGGTTCTGGTGTATTCTGAATGGACTAGAAAATCTCCCAAGTTCTGTGCCCTTTTGGCTGTAAGTAATGGTTTGGGGCTAATTAAATCTGTAATTAGGGGTGCTGATTTAAGGATGTGCCAATGTTTGTTAAGAATCTCTTGGATTTTTGTCCATTGTGCACCAAACCTAGTGATGATTCTCGGGAAATCATTTTCTAATTTTTCAGGTCCTTGAGTGTTTTTCTGTGTAATTAGGAGATCCTCACGTTTCCTTTCTAGTGCATTAACGTGAAACGTGAGGATCTCCTAATTACACAGAAAAACACTCAAGGACCTGAAAAATTAGAAAATGATTTCCCGAGAATCATCACTAGGTTTGGTGCACAATGGACAAAAATCCAAGAGATTCTTAACAAACATTGGCACATCCTTAAATCAGCACCCCTAATTACAGATTTAATTAGCCCCAAACCATTACTTACAGCCAAAAGGGCACAGAACTTGGGCGATTTTCTAGTCCATTCAGAATACACCAGAACCATCAATAAAAACTGGCTTACTGAAAGAAGACCCCCCCCTGGCATGCATGCATGTGGACATTGTAACATATGCAAATATGTGGATCACACTGATGAGTTCGCCAACCCGAGAGGAGGTAGGCATTATCAAATTAAACAATTTATCAATTGCTCAACGACACGTGTCATATATATGCTCACGTGCCCTTGCAATAAAAACTACATAGGAAAGACTAAACGCCAACTCCGAACCCGGATTGGTGAGCACATCAGTGGTATTAGAAATAAGAAAAAGAATAAAGAAGACGATCGACCTATTCCAGTACATTTTGCCAAATTCCATGACAGTAATCCAAAGGGCCTCAAAGTTAAAGGGATCTATGTGTTGAATCTACCCCCTAGAAGAGGGGACTTTGACACTATTCTCCTTCAAAAGGAGAAAATGTGGACGTACTACTTAGACTCCTTAGCCCCTAAGGGGTTAAACACAGAATGCAGTTTTCAACCTTTCCTAGAGAAATAATACCTTGTCCGTAAAATGCTAGGATAAATTTTCAATATGGCTATTACCATAAATAATCAACTTCTTCACTCTTTCTATTGCCAATCTTTTTAAGTCACTACATTACAGCCTCTTTCAATCGATATCCCCATTAGTTTTATTTTTGTGCTTGATATGCACATCTTTTCCCTTTGCTGAATGTCTTTCATGTGAGTGGTCCGGATGGTGACATCTAGTGGATAGAAATAGGAACTGCATCCCTCAATATCTATTTAAGCCCTTCACCATTGACCCCTCCTCGCTCTGAGGAAACCAGCGTCCATTGGCTGGTGAAACGCGTCAGCCGTGTGACGTCAGCACGTCACCGGGAGCCGCGCGCTATTCGACCTGGCAACTCGATCTGGCAATTCGACCTGTATCATTCGATCCGGTCTATTCCTGCACAAATCAACAGCTGATGCTTGTCTCCTCCACTAACATCTTTCCATACTGAGACACCCGCCCCACGGCGGCTTCACCAACAAACAAACGGTTCCTTCCTCTTGGCATTTATCTGCTTATCACAGCGGCACCTATCCATGTAGAGACCTAGGAACTGAGGACTGAGGACTTACTGCAAACCTGGCGACGGAGCTACTGAGGCTGGTGAGATCCTTCCATTTCATTCAGCATCTTTATAAAACGTATGTCAGTATTGTTTGCACCTCCTACACTTGTCTCCATGGACATATACCCTGCTGTTTGAACTGCACAATTTATATCTACCTGCTGGAACCGGGACATGATCTGATTTGCCATCTAACAGCTGCTATACATACAATGTTTGTGCAATATTTGGGCATCGCTAACTCCTCATGAGATCGATTTACCTATGTTGAACCACAGTATACTTTATTTATAGCCAGACCGTCCATCCACCCACATCTCTGCTATCGATATATGATCCGCCCCTACTATACAGGACTTTGCAATATATTTTTTTGCCAATTACTACATATAATTGTTACTTTAATAGGGAAGTATTATTAATTTTTCATTATATTCTTTAGCTCACTATACCCTATCAACAATTTAGAGATGTGTATGATGTGTATGAGTGGATGTGAAGCCGCGGCTCCCATATGTTTTTAATCACCCCTTGTGACAACGTTGTCCTATTTTAATTGGTTTGTGGTAACCGTCAGTCTAAATTGCTGTTTTTTTCACTTTCTTTTGTATTTAAATTTGGTATATCATTAGGTAATTAATAAAGCTGGTTTGTATCAACATCAGTGTTCCTTGCTGACCCTCTTTAAGAGAACTCTTTCTCTTTTGTTTTTTGCTATATGATATATAGGGCATCTGGAACTGCATGCAGACTTTTGCCTGCATGATTGTCTGATACTTACCCGTTAAAACGACCATTCATTTAATTAACTCATTGGTTGATCCAGGCAACAATCCTTTTTCTTTTGCTCAGTGACATCACTTGCCTGATAAAGGGGCCCTGCATGGATCTCAAACGTTGCCTTTGTAAATATCATGTATATCATCATAAAGCTTTGGACCCATTTGGAGAATCGCTGGTGTGCTGATGACATATTTTCCGCTTTGAATGTCTACGGTTTCCAGCCGGTGGTCTCTGCAGCACCACTGACACCTAACATTTCCAGGAACGTGCGCATTGGGAATATTACGATTATACCTGTTGTTTGTTATATTTGCACACGTCTGAATAATTGAAGTGACTATTCACACAATTTATTGTGTGAAAATTCTTAAACCTTTAGAATTTAAAAAATGTAAAGGAGGTCTATGTACTCACCACAACAGTGTAAGGCCCTTTTCACACATGCGCAAAGTGGCAGTAAAAACAGGGCGTTGTTCCACCAAGCTGGCCCAAATAAATGATTTAGGGCCCATGCACACGAGAACGAGGTGCAGGAAACCCATCTTCCACGTACGTTTACCCACACTGTATTCAAAGCGCACTGCACTTGCAATCTACAGCGAATATCTATGCAATGCTAGTGTAGCACCCTATAGCTAGTGTTCTAGTGCAGGGATATGCAATTAGCGGACCTCCAGCTGTTGCAAAACTAAGTCCCATCATGCTTCTGCCTCTGGGTGTCATGCTTGTGTCTGTCAGAGTCTTGCAATGCCTTATAGGACTTGTAGTTCTGCAACAGCTGAAGGTCCGTTAATTGTGCTAGTGTATATAGTTAGCAGTTAGTGTAGGTAAATAGGTTTGGCTGAGAGCCAGGCCTGGATTGAATCTGGGTTAGGGTTGAGTGACTTAGGGCGGCTGGATGACTCAGCAAGCAGCATCTCTGGTGCCTCCCCCTGTTCTGGAACCTTGGATAAGCTTCCAGATGTAGTGAGTGGAGGCTGGGAGGAGCTGCTTGGCATATTTAATAGGGCCCCAGCCAATCCCCAGCAGAAAAAGGCTGGAAGGGGGCAGGCCACCTCATAAATAGGCATGACTCATGCCAGCAGGCGCAGTCGGGTGGAAGATGGAGATCGAGTGCTGGGGTGGCTTTCAGTGGCACTTGAGGGTGCTCCCTAGTCTGGGGTGGGGTGACCTCAGGCCTGGGGCTCGGGTGCTAGAATTATACCCCACAACACAGGGAGAAACTCCTTCCTGGAGGCATGGGAGCAAGGAGAGGACAGTAAGAGCAGGTCAGCACATCTGGGAGATCTCCTGAGAAGTCAGCCGGGTGGGCTGGTGAGTGTTCAGTATGGGAGGACTGTGGAGAGAGTGTCAGTCTGGAAGGACTTTAGAGAACTTAGTGAGGAGGGCTAGTTAAAGAGGCAGCTTCGGCTAGGTGGGCTGGCAGTGCCTGAAGAGGTGGTGCTGGGATCACTAGCCACATGGATGTATGCTGGACACTCACTTTTTCTCTACACACCAAAGTGACTTCAGGTTCCTGCCTATAACAGGCTGTTGCTCAAAATCTGTGCTGTGTCAAATCTACTATCAGTGTGCCAGCAGAGAACTGCAAGCAAGTGAGAGCTGGAGGAAGTAGAGGAGTGTATATAGACTGTATATAGAAGAAGTTGTCCCTGGAATTGTTCTGAAGTCAAATGGGCATCCCATAATTTCCAATCCCCATCCAAGTTCTAATCCCTCCAATAAATGACAAAATAAAACAAAGTACTGGACTGTTTAATGTCTCTGAATTGACTGTGAAAATTCTGTGTGCCTGGCTTTGCAGGGTGGGGGATGCCATGCTACTTGCGGCTCCTGAGGGGGTGCACTACACTAATGACACTTCATACGCAGTTTGCAAGCGCAGTGCGTTTGCCTGCACCAGATCAGAAGTATCATGCAATCTGGTTGCATGCACTACTTTTGGTGTGGTGAAGTGCCATTTCAGCTCGCTCAGATGAATAGGCTAAAAATGTACTGCACTGAAATCGCACAGGAAACACGCTTGCGTTCCTGTGCAATTTATGGTGTGAAGCGGCCCTTAAAGTGCCAGGAAATCTGGGATTCTCTTTTGAAGCTTATGTATCTCACAAATGTGAGTACACCCCTCAAATTTTTGTAAATATTTTATTATATCTTTTCATGTGACAACACTGAAGAAATGACACTTTGCTACAATGTAAAGTAGTAAGTGTACAGCTTGTATAACAGTGTAAATTTGCTGTTCCCTCAAAAAAACTCAACACACAGCCATTAATGTCTATACTGCTGTCAACACAAGTGAGTACACCCCTAAGCGAAAATGTCCAAATTGGGCCCAAAGTGTCAATATTTTGTGTGACCACCATTATTTTCAAGCACTGCCTTAACCCTCTTGGGCATGGAGTTCACAAGAGCTTCACAGGTTGCCACTGGAGTCCTCTTCCACTCCTCCATGACGACATCACAGAGATGGTGGATGTTAGAGACTTTGCGCTCCTCCACCTTCCATTTTAAGGATGCCCCACAGATGCTCAATAGGGTTGGTCTGGAGACATGCTTGGTCAGTCCATCACCTTTACTCTCAGGTACTTTAGCAAGGCAGTGGTCCTCTTGGAGGTGTGTTTGGGGTGGTTATCATGTTGTAATACTGTCCTCGGCCCAGTCTCTGAAGGGGGGGGGGATCATGCTCTGCTTCAGTATGTCACAGTACATGTTGGCATTAATGGTTCCCTCAATGAACTGTAGATCCCTAGTGCCGGCAGCACTCATGCAGCCCCAGACCATGACACTCCCACCACCATTCTTGACTGTAGGCAAGACACACTTGTCTTTGTACTCCTCATCTGGTTGCCGCCACACATGCTTGACACCATCTGAACCAAATAAGTTTATCTTGGTTTCATCAGAAGACAGTACATGGTTTCAGTAATCCATGTCTTTAGTCTGCTTGTCTTCTGCAAACTGTTTGCGGGCTTTCTTGTGCATCATCTTTAGAAGAGGCTTCCTTCTGGGACGACAACCATGCAGACCAATTTGATGCAGTGTGCGGTGTATGGTCTGAGCACTGACAGGCTGACCACCCACCCCTTCAACTTCTGCAGCAATGCTGGCAGCCCTCATACGTATATTTCCCAAAGACAACCTCTGGATATGACGCTGAGCACGTGCACTAAACTTCTTTGGTCGACCATGGCAAGGCCTGTTCTGAGTGGAACCTGTCCTGTTAAACCGCTATATGGTCTTGGCTACCGTACTGCAGCTTAGTTTCAGGGTCTTGGAAATCTTTTTATAGCCTAAGCCATCTTTATGTAGAGCAACAATTCTTTTAGTTATACCCTCAGAGAGTTCTTTGCCATAAGGTGCTATGTTGAACTTCCAGTGACCAATATGAGAGAGTGAGAGCGATAGCACCAAATTTAACACACTTGCTCCCCTTTCACACCTGAGACCTTGTAACACTAATGAGTCACATGACACTGGGGAGGGAAAATGGCTAATTGGGCCCAATTTGGACATTTTCACTTAGGGGTGTACTCACTTTTGTTTAGATATTAATGGCTGTGTGTTGAGTTATTTTGAGGGAACAGCAAATTTACACTGTTATACAAGCTACTTACTACTTTACATTGTAGCAAAGTGTAATTTCTTCAGTGTTGTCACATGAAAAGATATAATAAAATATTTACAAAAATGTGAGGGGTGTACTCACTTTTGTGAGATACTGTATGTGTAAGTGGAGTTACTATACTAGATACTAAAAATATATTTTTTGTGGTTTTAGTGTTAATGTTAATGGTTCTGCAGAGTACCTCAAGCATTTGAATGGATTTGCATTATGGTTTTATGGGTAACCAAGACACTTGACAGCTGTCCAGAGATGATATAAGCATTATCACATTTCATTGTTACAGCCTCTCTCTCCTTCTCTTAAAGAGAAATTCTTACAACTGGTCTCTTGTAAAAATCGAAATATTTATCCTAAATTACTCAAATCTGGCATCCTTACATATAAAATGGTGATTGTGCCCTCTTATTTATCCTAACTTAGTTTGCCATTTCTGCCTGTGATCAGATGTTACCTTAAATCTTGTACACTATGGGGGAGATTTACTAAAACTGGTGCACAAAGAATATGTTACAGCTGTGCATAGTAACCAATCAGCCTCTAAATTAAGCTTGAACAATAAAACCTGGAAGCTGATTGGTTACCATGCACAGCTGCACCAGATTCTGTGTGCACCGGTTTTAGTAAATATCCTCTTATGTTCTTAAAATAAATGACATTATTATCAGAGCCATGTGGTTCTCTACATTACTGTTAACTATACAGCTCTGCTTTCTGACACTGTAGTGTCCTTTAGCAGTTGGAAGGTACTGGGCCTGATTTACTAAGGCTGGATTCAATCTTATGCACTTTTACCCTGATGTGTTTTCCATTTGCATTGATGTACATTGAAGTACGTCAAGAAATGCGTTGATGCCATGCTTTGCGCTTTATAGCACGTTACAATGCAAGCTGACATGCATTTTGATGTGTTACCATTGATTTCAAAAATGCATCGATGTTAATTCAACCTAAAGGATATGCAAGTACACATCAGTCATGAGCAATTTAGCGAATCCTATGTTTATGAAATTTATTAGGATACAACAATTTGCACATACAAATCACTGAGTATATGTTCAGTAACAAGAATTGTTTCTATGGAATGTATGCTCCAGTGTCTAAAGCAGCCCCGGCCGGCAGAACAAAATGATTACTGCTAGGGGATATAACCGCTGGCAGTAATCAAATGTAAAAAATCAGACTGGCTGGCTGTACCCAAGTCAATCACCTTGAGTACAAGCAGTCTGCCCATACATGTATAGCGCCCTCTAGTATGTGTGTTAGATATAGTATAGGTTTCTGTTGGTGTAGGTAAATTTATTTAGCTCAGGGCTAAGCCTGAGCTGTGAATCTGGGTCAGGGTTTAGTGACTCAGGGCTGGATGACTCATCCTGACAGCTCCTCTGCTGCCTCCCTCTAGTCTAGAAGGTTGTAGAAACTTCTAGAGCTGGTGGGTGGAGGTGAGGAGGAGCTGCCTGGAATATTTATGAGGGCCTCGGCCAATCCCCAGTAAAGGGCTGCCAGTGAGACAGGTTTACCTCATAAATAGGCATGAGCCATGGAAGCAGGGGAAGTCAGGTGGAAGATGGAGATATAGTGCTGTGGAGACTATTGGTGTCTCTCTGGGGTACCCCCTAGTCTGGGGGGGGGGTGACCTTGGGACGGGGCTAGGGTGCTGAAATGATCCTGCCACAACACACGGAGGAAGCCCTTCCTGGAGGCATGGGAGCAAGTGAAAGGACAGAGTGAATAGAGCAGCACTATTGGGGACTTACAAAGGGGGAGACTGCCACATGTAGCCAGTTCTCCCTGAAGTCCACGGTGTGCCAAGTCTCCATCTCCTCTCTAGGAGATCTCTCGTCAGCGGGTGGGCTGGTGTGAGTCAGTCTGAGGTTTTTACACCTCCAACAGATGTGGCTTGCAGCAGGGGGTCCGGTGCGTCCCTGTTCTCCATTTCAGGGACAAATCAGGGCCAAATGTTTGCCTGAATTCAGCCCTGAAACGGAGCCAAAGATGCACATTATTCCTGTGCAAGCCTCTCTGCAGCTGCAACAGAGATATGTGAACCGACTCCATAGAGAGCCAGTCACAATCTCCTGGCATGCGAATCGGATGCGGAGAAACAGCATAGGTGTGAACCCAGCCTGAAGGACTGTAGTGGAAGGTTAGCCTGGAGGACTAGTGAAAGGGTCAGCTGCAGCCAGGGGGGTTGGCAGTGCCTGAAGAGGTGCTGCCCGTCCGATCCATCTCAGTGATCCAGCTGGAGTTCTGCAAGTAAAGTGCAGGAGGAGTGTCAAGAAGGCTGTATATAGACTGTATATGGACTGTGTATAGGAATATGTCCCTGAAGATGTTGCCAGAGTTTTGTTGCTAGGGTCAAGTGGGCATCCCATAATCCGCCATCCCCATCCAAGTTATTAATCCTCAATAAACCACAAAAGCTGCAGACGGTTCTCTGTCTCTGGAATGCCTGCGAAAATTCGGTGTGGCTGGCTGTGCAGGGTGGGGGATCCCAGTTTATCTGCAGCTCCTTTGGGGGTGCGCTACACGTGAATCAAATTTCGGACAGTCCCCGGTTCCCAGTTCGGCCGGCTTAAAGGAACATCAGATAAACCGTGTTGTGCCTAAGATAAAAATGTGATTGTCACTACTAATATTCTCTACTAATATAGTACTAATATACTAATAACCACTGTTAGCACTTTTAAATGAGTGTATGATATCTGAGTAAAACCGCATTATGTGCACCCATCAGGAGACTGTAAAAACCATAATTTATAAAAAAACCTCAGTGAAGTGTACATGGAGGGGTATTGTGCCCCCTTAACACAGATTTTTATACACATGCACAGAAGTTCAATCACCAGCTGGGCAGTAAGATTCTATAGGTTGTGGATTGAGATTTTAGTAAAAAATACCCAAAATAATGTTCTTTTTTTCTCCTACAGCAGCATGTTGTATGGGGATTTTCACATGACATTTAACTTTGTGTATTTACTTACCTTTGTAAATGAAAGATTTGTTTATGATGTTTCTCACATATAAATTTGTTTGCATATTCAGATATTATCTTCATACCCATTGGTCCTGATGAAGCATTTCCATTGCGAAATGTGTTGACTGGATCTGGACAAGCCTGTGCTGTGACACCGTCTATTTACAATTCATGCTACATATATAAAGTATAGAAATATAGGTGTGTTTGCTGTCCATTCCAGTTTTGGGTATTGATGAAGATTTTAAGCTTTGGGGCCTTTATCTTTGTTCCCAAAATTTTATGCTGTGCAAATCACATGCCGTTTCCCACACCACTCCTGTGTGAAGCCAGACTTGTCATAGTGACTTCAGATTGCATTCACACAGGAGCGGTGCAGGAAACCACGTGTGATTCAGACAGGAATCATACCGCATTCCTGTTCATTGCATATGAGATTGCTTGCAGTGCGATTTGAGCTCCTTCATTTTGAATGGGTTCAAATCGCACCGCAATGTATTGGTAATTGGTATCGGCAAGTACTTGAGCACACTTGATGGTAAAACATTTTCCTCTTTCTCATTTCAGAAAGTTGGGAGGTACACCTACATTTTTTTTAAGGCTGAGTTCAGTTCAGTAGAGCAGTAATGTGAGTCCAGACTGGTGTGGGGAGGAGGAAGGAGTGTCCATGACAGCCTGTGCTCACAGGAAGGGAGTTTAATGCTGTCATTCACCCCAGAAGACAAGCCATCTGGTGGAGAAGCTGACCTTTGGTGGGGTGCAGACTGGAGGTATTGCAGCAAAAACTTCTTTATTTTAACAAATGCTCATTTGGAAGTTCCAAATTGGAACTATTCAACAGATACTAGAGTTCTGCTTTAACCAGTTTACCTGCGAAAGGTTTACCCCCTTCCTAACCAGGCCATTTATTGCGATACGGCACTGCGTTATTTTAACTGTCAATTGCACTGTAACCAAATAAAATTTTTATCCCTATTTCCCCCACAAATAGAGGTTTCTTTTGATCACCTCTGTGTTTACTTTTTGCACTAGAAACAAAGAACGACCATCAATTTTGAAGAAAAAAAATATATATTTTTTACTTTTTGCGCTAAAACACATCCAATAAAAAAATTTAAAAATCAAATTTTTTCATCAATTTAAGCCAATATGTCTTCTTCTACATATTTTTGGTAAAAAAAATCCCATTAAGCCTATATTTATTGGTTTGTGCAAAAGTTAAAGCGTCTACAAACTATGGGATATATATATTTTTTTTACAGGTAACGTCAGCAAACAGTGACTTTTAGTGGGACTGTGATATTGCGGCGGACAAATCAGACACCTGACACTTTTTTGGGGACCAGTGACATTATTACAGTGATCAGTGCTAAAAATATGCACTGTCACTGCACTAATGACACTGGCAGGGAAGGGGTTAACATCAGGGTCGATCAAAGGGTTAACTGTGTGCCTAGCTAATGTTTCAGTGTAGTGGGGGAGGTGTTTTTACTAGTGGAAGACATGGATTGATGTTTCTGCTTTACAGAAACACAGGATTCATGCTTTCTGTACTGACAGAATGACAATCTGCCTTGTTTTCATAGGCAGACTGGCATCCTGCCTGTGTACTGAATGATCAGAGGGTGCCAGCGGATATCTGGTCTGTGGCACCCACTGATCAGCTCCCGCTGTGTGCAATCCCAGTGGGAGCGAGCCGCCGGTGACGCGCACTCGTGCCCAAAACCCGGGAAGTGCAGAATCACCTATATATACGTGATTCTACCCCGTGCGGCTGGTCCATAGCAGTAAATTTTCTATGGTGCGGGTAGCAAGTGGTTAAAGACATGAAAACATTTATTTTCTTAATTAATTAAAACAACAAAAAAACAAACAGATTTAAAAATAACAAATTCAAATAAATCGTAATGCCTGCAAAAGTTATGTTTAACAAATGTGCTATATAAAATAGGATGGAGTTTTTTTTTTTTTTTTAATAAACTGAATTCATCCTTAATCTATAATTTATCTGTAATATGTTTTATGCAAAGGGTGCATGTTTGAGATGTATATGGGATTGTTCAGAATCCACTCTTTTATGATTGACCTACAGAATTAAGGGACAGGAAAAGGAATTGGCATGCATGATCCATGTAATGAGTTTTTACAGGTCTTTCCATTACAAGAGCTTGGCAGGTTATGAAAGGTCAACGTTATATTGCTAATACCACCACACACTAGAACACGACAGGTGAATTCCTTTACATAATCAATGCATAATTTGTTGGAATTAAAAAAAAAAAATAGATTAAGGTATAGGTAAGGAGATGCAGGGAAGTCTGGATGATTTAATAATGGGTTTATGACTTCTTATTGTGAACAAGAAGTAGTGGATAAATAGGGTATATACTGAATGTGTTACTGAATATGTTATATTTATATATACAGTACTGTGCAGAAGTTTTAGACAGGTGTGAAGAAATTCTATAAAGTTATGAAATATAGTGTATAGTATAGTATAGTATAGTATAGTATAGTATAGTATAGTATAGTATAGTATAGTGTAGTGTAGTATAGTATAGAATGGTATAGAAATGCTTTCCATAATACATTTTTTAATTGTTTATTTTCTATCAATTTACAATATGCAATGTGAGCAAACAGAGGAAAAATCTAAATCAAATCAAAATTTGATAACTCAGAAGTAGGCAACACTAAAACCAAATCAAGTGACAATCATTAATAACAATTATTAGTGATTTTCTTTTTTTTTTTACAATGAAAAAATAATTGTTTTTCATCAGTTACCCTCAACACATAAATATGTGTAAAAATAAAATACATTTTAACCAGGCAGCGCTAGAAACACTAGTATAACAAAATGACCATATAAGTAAAATAAAGTGAAAACAAATCAACATTTGGTGTGGCCACCCTTTGGCTTCAAACCAGAAACAATTCTTCTAGGTACACTTGCACACTGTTTTCGAAGGAACTCAGCACATAGGTTGTTCCAAACATCTTGGAGAACTAACCACAGATCTTCTGTGGGTGTAAACTGCTTCAAATCCTTCTGTTTCTTCATGTAATCCCAGACAGACTTGATGATGTTGAGATCAAGGCTCTGTGATGGCCAAACCATCACTTCCAGGACTCCTTGTTTTTCTTTACACTGAAGATAGTGTTTAACGACATTGGCTGTATGTTTGGGGTCGTTGTCCTGCTGCAGAATAAATTTGAGGCCAATCACACGCCTCCCTGATGGTATGGCATTATGAATATCTACCTCGGGTCGCAATTTGAATCAGCAGCACCGTCTGGGTGTACGAGATGGCTGCCGTGGCCCAGCAGCATGTGCCAGGCGCAGAGGGACAGGCAGAACCCAGGCCAGTGATCACCCCTGCTTCCCTCACATACACCCCTGCAGGCCAGAACCGTAACCACCAGCTTATGACACCCTCCCTGGGGTCCACTGAATCTCTACTAGGCCATGGCTTTGGGCATTTTCTCCAGCTGGGCCCTGTTTTACAACACACCAGGGGGTCCCTTGTCCCTACCGCACTCTACTTAGGACGCTTACTTCCAGCCAGGAGACCTATAGCTAAAGCTTTCTGAATTACTGGAAAGGGGCTTAGCCTCCACAGCGGCTAAGATAACAGGGGACATCAAAGCCGACTTCTAAAACCTGGGTTCCAGGATGGAAGCCATTGAGAACAAACTGGATATGAAGGTAGCAACTAGAATTGTGCACAGCGGAAAATTTTGTTTAGTTTCGGTTCGTTGTCATTTGTAAAATACATTTTGTTCTGTTATATTCGTTATGTTACGTTAATACGTTTTCGGATAATTTGATATTTCTGTAGTGTCGATATTCGTTATACTGAATCTCGAATCTTGTTGAATTCATTCGTTATATGCGCTATAATTTTGTTTGTATTAGTTGAAATTCAATATTTATGTATGTATATATATTCGTGATAATGATTCATAGTTTGAAAACTCGTTTGTTTATTGAATCTTTTAACACACACAATGACAATATCTCTTCTCCTCTGCTCAAATACAATACAACACCCTTCTCACTCAGTTCTCAGGAATGCACTTTGCCAGTAATCCAACCTACAGCACAAAATTAATCAGCTGATTGGACTGTAAGATTTACTTTGAGTTGACCTTTTGTTTCATTAGATCTTTAACGAATTATCGAATCATGTCGAGTTCATTTGTTATATCCGCTAAAATTTCTTTCGTATTAGTTGAAATTCGTTATTTTTTTTATTCGGACATTCAGATGCATCTGAATGTCCAAAAGATGCAAAATTCGGCCGAATTTCGATTCGTTACAAAACGAATTGCACAAGCCTAACAGTAAGCATTGTTAGCCCATCATGGGGGGGGGGGGGGGGGGGGGCATACTGACATGATTAGCTCTCCGCTAGTCTTGGCTGCTCTCCACAGCTCACTGAGACATCCTGAGCTGCTGTCCAAAAGGCTGTGCTGTTTGCTCCAGGATGTGCCATGCTGTGCTGTTTGCCCCAGGATTTGCCATACTGTGTGAGGTGCCCAGCGATGTGACTTGGCTTGCTAAGTGCTCCATTATGTGCCTTGCTGTGCTGTGTGCCCCATGATCTACCCACTGTGCTGTGTGCCCCATGATGTGCCGTTTCCTGTGCCACATGATGTGCCATGGTGTGCAGAATGCCCCATGATGTGCCATGCTGTGCTATGTGCCCCATGATGTACCCTCATGTAATGTGCCCTTCCCTCATTTAATATGTCCTGCTCCCATTTAATGTGCCCTGGCCAAGTGTAAGGTGCGCTGCATCCATGTAATGTGGCCACCTGAGGTGTAAATGCAAGAATGAGCGGAAGCCAATCAGATGTCATCTTAGTGAAGTGTTATTCCAGACATCAATTCTTGAATGATAAATCAGTGCAGCTGTGATAAAATCTCATTGAGGAAGATTTACTAAAACTGCATTGAAACCAATCAGCTTCCAGGTTTTATTGCCAAAGGTTAATTGAAGAAGTTGAAGTTAGAAGCTGATTGGCTATCATGCACAGCTACACTACATTCTGAGTGCTTCAGGTTTAGTAAATCGCTCCCCTTGTCAACTCCATCTAGCTTTACTCTGTGTAGGCCTTTACTGCTTTACAAGATCCTATTAGAGTGTAAGCGCTTATGACCAGGGCTCTCTTAACCCTCTTGTATTTTATTGTATTGTAACTGTATTGTCTCCCTTTAGATTGTAAAGTGTTGTGTAAGCTGTTGGCGCTGAACACATCCTGTATAATAATAGTAATCCCTTTATGTACACTATGGGGGTCATTTACTATAGCGCTATAGCGCTAATTCGCGCAAATTGCCGCGAATTAGCGCTAATTCGCGGCAATTTAGCGCTAATTCGCGGTAATTTAGCGCGAATTAGCGCTAATAGCGGTAATTCGCGCGAAAACGGTATTCACTATAGCGCTGGTGAGAAAATTCTCCCAAAATCGAATTTACTATAGCTCCCTGAAACTAAATAGAGCCCAAACCCTTACTCTGCTAAAACCTAGAGAATTGCACATGGAAATAATTTTTAGAGCATGATATAATTGCCTAAATGGTACTGAAATATGCGGTATATTATTTAAAGATTATCTGCTTTTAAACTGTGTGAAAAAGTGATTTCTACACTGAAATATCTTTAAAAGTCTGAAAAGTTAAAAATTCCCCGTTTTGGACAACTAGGTGCCAACACAACTGAGCATGCTCAGACCTGAAAATAACTCTCATTTTAACTCAAGTGTCTTTTTTACCTGGAGGTATAGTAAATACCAAAATGAGAGCTAATTAGAGAGCATTTTTTGGGAGTTAAAATCTGCTCTAATTTAGTCCAAATGAAGTTTCAGTCACTGATTCTAATGGAACAATTCTAACTTTCACAAAAAAACCCTTTTAATGTTGAGATGAAATGTATCTTTCTGTGAAATACATTTTCCTTTGCAACATTGTTGCTTCTACTTAAAATATTTTGATTTTAAGAATGCTACAATGTGGAATGTTTTGATGTTTTGGTAAAATATATTTTTCTCTGTCACTTTCACTTGTTTTTCTTCATCTCACAACCATCTTTACCCCAAACTCACACAGGTGTCTTTACAATCCACAAACAATACCATTGCTGATGAAAATTTAAAATGAATCACAATTTTTTGTGCTTTGTATTATTTGCAAATATTCATAATTTGAGCCCAAAAATGTGATATGTGTACAAACATCAGAAATCAAAATGTAATTCCCAAAAATTTGAGGGTAATATTCTACTCTCACCCACAAAAAAACACCAAATATCACAGAATAAATCAAGAAGAATAACTCTTGAGTAATGTAATTCCATCACCTGTATGTCCATAGAAATGCAGTATTTATGTGTATTTATGTGTAGTTATGTGTAGTTATGTGTAGGAGGGTCTCACACGTGGCAGCTCTGTGGCTTAGAGGTTAGAACTTCTGCTTAGTATCTCTGAGGATCTGGGTTCAAATCCCAACCATGTTACTTCATGTAGAGAAGTTGTCTCATTTCCCAGGTCCTATAACTATGTCTAATTGTAGTAGTTATGTGTAGGAGGGTTCCACCACCATTGTAAGTCTTTTCCAGATACACTATATAGCCAAAAGTATTGGGACACCTGCCTTTACACACACATGAACTTTAATGGCAGCCCAGTCTTAGTCCGTAGGGTTAAAATTTGATTTGGCCCACCCTTTGCAGCTAGAACAGCTTCTGGGAAGGCTGTCCACAAGGTTTAGTCTGCCTATGGGAATGTTTGATCATTCTTCCAGAAGTGCATTTGTGAGGCCAGGCACTGATGTTGGATGAGAAGGCCTGGCTTGCAGTCTCTACTCTAATTCAGCCAAAGGGTGTTCTATCGGGTTGAGGCCAGGACTCTGTGCAGGCCAGTCAAGTTTCTCCACCCCAAACTTGCTCATCCATGTCTTTATGGACCTTGCTTTGTGTACTGGTGTGCAGTCATGTTGGAACAGGAAGGGGCTTTCCCCAAACTGTCCCCACAAAGTTGGGAGCATGAAATTGTCCAAATTGTCTTGGTATGCTGACGCCTTAAGAGTTCCCTTATCTGAAACTAAGAGGCCAAGCCCAACCCCTGAAAAACAACCCCGCACCATAATCCCCCTTCACCAAATCATTTGGACCAGTGCACAAAGCAAGGTCCATAAAGACATGGATGAGTGATTTTGGGGTGGAGGAACTTGACTGGCCTGCACAGAGTCCTGACATCAACACAACAGAACACCTTGGGGATAAATTAGAGAGGAGACTGTAGGTCAGGCCTTCTTGTCCAACTTCAGTGCCTGACCTCACAAATGCACTTGGAAGAATGGTCAAACATTCCCATAGACACACTCCTAAACCTTGTGGACAAGAAGAGTTGAAGCTGTTATAGCTGCAAAGGGTGGGCCAAATGAGTTTTGAACCCAATACTAATACTGGGATGCCATTACAGTTCATGTGTGTTTAAAGGCAGGCATCCCAATACTTACGCCAATATACTGTATATTGCTTGTGACACTGAGCATGGCTATGGACTTAGGGCTGGTTCACACCACAGAGATGCAGAGAACATGTGTGGGTCTGCCCTGGTGGCTAAGTGGGTAGCAGTTCTGTATAACAGCACCTGAGATGTTGGTTCAATTCCCCAACATGCTAATGCTTGTGTTGAAGTTTATATGTTCTCCCTGTGTGGGTTTCTCACCACAATCTAAAGACATGCTGGCATCTTATTTGTCTCCTGTCGAAATAGGTTCTAATGTAAGAAAGTTAATTTTGGACTTTATATTGGAAGCTCATTGCAGCCAGGGACTGATGTTAATGTTTATTAGCACTAATCATGCCCAGGGACTTGGACATTTCAAATTTTAGGGTTTACACTGCACAGGTACATATGCTTAGAAAACTGTTGCTTTGTTTATGTGGATGCAAATGGACTTTGATCTTTGACCTGTAGTTGGAGATTTGATGCACATAGCCAAGGCTAACACAGTTGCAAATCCTATTATGTGTTCCTGCTCATCAGGTGCAATCACTTTAGACATACATGAAGAGACAGATTGAAAGATACTGGTGGGCGTGTACTTCTATTGGGCGTGTCAGTGTGCTAACAATACAACCTCTCTTATATAAAGGCCTGCAGTAGGGGGGTTCGTTTGGCCTGAGAAGGTCAGCTTTTTTGTTGTGATGGAGAAGGAATGATATTGGGAGATTTGATGAAATTCTTGTGCATTTTTTCAATCAAAAGTGGGTTTATGTGGCCATGCTGTCAATGTTGTGTGTGTATTGTTCCTGTCTGATCATGCAAACATCGTTTGGAAGCATCTGCTGACCTACTATTTTTGATCTTGTTTAATTGTGTACACCGAAATGCAGCTTCCAGTAGAACATGGTCACCAATGTATGTATGTGTGGATTGTGGGCTGGTGGTGGGTGCTTTGAATAAGTCTTTTGCAATATTATGTTGGAATGCTTTGTAAGAATGACTGTTAAGTATGTTTCTATAATCTTGCAGATAATAATGTGATGTGTTGCCCGCTATACACTGAAATTAAAGCTGTGTCCACTCTAAGGTTTTGTCTAATTTTAGATTGTAAGCTCCTATGAGCAGGGCCCTTAAAATTCCGTTGCTAAATGTAGTACCATATATCCTGTCCAAATTTTTTTGAAGCTAGTAATTGTAAATTTATTTTTTTTCTGCTGGTAAAATAAAAGTACATTGAGCTCTTGTTGTGGTGTGTGGGGTTTTTTTTTTCCTTCTACTTTTCTTTCTTTAGTTTTTGTGGGTGGTGGTTTTGGGAAAGTGCAATATCTCTTTTATATTTTATTTCAATATGTATTTGTGCACCAAAAAACTAATCTCTTTGCCCTGGTTCACATGCTACTTTGAAATTGTGCTACTTCACTTGAAGTAGCATGATTTCAAAGTAGCAAGGTCAGCGTGATTTGAGGTGGCTTCATACACAAATGTCTATTGAAGTCGCACCTGAAATCGGCAAAAGTAGTGCAGGAACTACTTTAGCAAATTGATGCGGTGCCACAAAAAAAATGTTGCATCAATTGGAACAGTGCCAGTGCCATTGCCAAGAGTCACGCGATTTGATCTCTCAAATCGCATGACCAATCGCTCCAATGTAAACCTAGGCTTCTGCACAACTGCAAGTTATATATAAAGATTCCACCTTTATCATTAACCGCTGTGGAGAATTGCAGGTAATGAATTCAACTGGTGGATAGGCAGTGTTTGAATGTGTCAGCTCTGGTTCACATTGGTGTGATTTGACATGTCAAATCTGTGGCAATTGCACTGTTCTAATTAGTGCGATTTGTATTGATATTGGTGCAGAAACCTGCACCGATGTCTCTGATGTTGCCCCCACAGTCGGGACTGACATGCAGGAATGAAATTGTGGGAGTTCAGCTGAACGCTTTCCTCCTGCTGTCAGTGTGAACCAGGGCTCAAACTGGGCCTTTTGCCTTTGTAATTCACCTGCTGCTAACCCAGGGACACCATTTCTTAGCAAACTCCCTTAAGTTTACCTTCAAATATATGTAGAAATACAGATTTGCATATCTGAAAATAAAAAAATACTAATCATGGTTGAGATCAAATATTCGCTGCTGCAATCAAAAGTGTGGTTTCACCTTCTGACCTGGAAATTAGTCATTGTATGCACCCAGAAGTTCCTGTGCTGGTCAGGATCTCCATCTAGGTGGACATGGCGAGGTCTCTTTAGCAGAGAGGAGGCGCTACTCATTGGCCGGGTAAGTGTAGGATATGTACTTGTACTTAATCAATGCGGGGTGGATGTCATAGTTAGATTTGGTGTGGGTGGGGTTCATTGATTTGTTTGGCATCACCACACATTTGCTTCCGTCCCATGTGCACACATCACTTCCTGCATTTGTTCTGCTGATGTAAATCAGTAAGGACTATGCAAGTATAAATGAGAGATCCTTTTATTAAAATATATATGACTTGTTTCACAGCTGGGCGATTTTTCCAGCAAATTTGGACCTCTGAGTTGCATGGCAAGTTGTACCCCATGATTCTCAATGACAACCATTCATATCTGTGCTACTAAGTCGCACCAACTTCAAAGTAGTCCCTGTACTACTTTGGTGTGACTTGAGGTATATCGGGTACAATATTACACAGGCATTCCCAGAAGTTGGGGCCAAGTTGCAGCGGCAAAGTGGCAGCAAAATAGTGTGACTTTCAGGTCGCAGCAGTGTGAATGAGATTCAAGGATAACACCTTTGAATTTGGCCCTATTGTCACTTGTGCATCCTGAAGGTGTAGCAAATTCGTCCCTGCACTACCTTGGTTTGACTGATGCAATTTGAGGTCCATACACCACAAGATTACACAGACATTGCTTCAAGTCATGACAAAGCTGTGCAATTTTAAGGTCGCACAAGTGCAAATGGGGCCTTATTCAAAGGTGTTATCAATTAATCGCATTAGGTTACTTTCACACTTGGGTGACTTTTCATGGAGCTTTGGACCTCAGAGTCACATGAAAAGTTGTCCCCCTTGATTTCCATTAATATTTATTAGAGCTGCACTATTAATCGTCATCGTAATTTTTTTCCCCTTTACGATCTTGAAAAAAGCGTTTCACGATTCTTGCTATTGCAAAGAACTCTCTCTGCTCTTCTGAAGCCCCAGCCGAAAAACCAGGAAGTCTGCCAAGAATTAGAACATTCTTTATCAGTGAACTTGACTAGAAACCTTGTAACAATTTGTCAATTAAATAGAATTCTGTGTAAGTGAGGAAAGTTTAACCACTTAAACACTAAACATTTTCTGACATTTGTTGGTTTCAGGTTAAAATCATTTTTTTTTTCTAGAAAATTACTTAAAACCCCTCAACATTATATATATATTTTTAGTAGAGACCCTAGAGAATAAAATGGTGGTTGTTACAATATTTTATGTCACACTGTATTTGCGCCTTTCAAATGCAATTTTTTTTTGGAAAAAATTACTTTAATGATTTAAAAAAAAAAAAGAAAAGTTAGCCCAATTTCTTGTGGGATAATGTGAAAGATTTTATGTCACGAGAATCGTGATCTTTTTATTCTAAGCAAAAAAATTGTGATTCTCATTTTGGCCAGAACCGTGCAGCTCTAATATCTATGCAACTTCACCCATGTTCACATAGGTCTGAATTGACATGTCAAATTGTAGGCCAAATCGGCACCTATTGATGGCAATGGAACTGTCCAAATTGGTGCGACGCCACAACAATTCCCAAAAGTAGTTCCTGCACTACTTTGGGCGACTTCAGGGGGCGATTTCTTACCTCCCAACTTTTTGAGATGGGTATAAGGGACACCTATTAGCAAAAGTAGGTAGGCATAGGACACCTTCTTAACCTCCCTGGCGGTATGATTCTTTCTGATTTTAGGTGCTGAAAGCGGTACAATTATTTTGCATGGAAATTTGGCGTTTTATAATGTAGGTCTGTAATTCTTAACAATAACACACTTAAATCTGTCCAAACAAGAGTCTAGTAAATATCCCGGGTATGATAAAGTTTGAAACACAAAAACATAAATTATAATATAATAAAAAAAAATAATAATTAAAAAAAATAAAAATAAATAGTAATACAATAAATTTCCACACGATTCACTATCGCTCAATTCTGCAAGTGTTCTAATTTACTATCGCTGTTTTCTAGCTGGTCTAAAGCCATTTTTTAAGTAAAGGGACACTTTTTGGTTGCTATGGACAATCTCCAGTTTCCAGGCAGAAAGAACAGTATATGCAATATAAAACTGCATGCAGGGCATGGGCCAGAGCACTGGGGACAAATGGGATGTGAAATGATTTCATACAGTACTGTAATCTGTAAGATTACAGTACTGTATGTGTTATGCTTTTTACATTTTTTTGAATTTGCCGCCAGGCTCCGCCCCCGTGCGTCGCGACACTCGCAGGGAACGGAGCCTGGCACGGAGAGGCTTCGGAGGAGGACACAGCGGGGGACATCGCAGGATCCCGGGGACAAGGTAAGTAAGGAGGCACCAGGATCCTGCGATGCAATCCCGAGTGTGGCTCGGGGTTACCGCTAATGGTCCTGAATTTTAACCCCGAGCCACACTCGGGAATACCGCCAGGGAGGTTAAAGGAGAACAGTTGGGACCTATGTGATTTCACTAGACATTTGTGCAGGAAAGTGCACTGATGTCTCTGAAATCGCTGACAAAGTCGGGCTGAGTCACACTTGTGCAACTTTGGACATGAGAGTCGTATGACAAGTCATACCCCATGATTTTCAATGTGTACCATTCATATCTGTGCGACTTCAAGTAACACTGACTTCAAGGTAGTCCCTGTACTACTTTGGTCTGACTTTGATGCGAGTTGAGGTCCATAGACCTCAAGTTTACACAGGCATTCCCTGGAATTGCGGCAAAATTGCTGATGCAAAATCGTGGGAAAGTTGCGTGTCTTTCCCTGCGACTCCTGCGTCCATAGACCTCAAGATTACACAGGCATTGCTTAAAGTCGCATTAAAATCTCGCAACTTTCAGGTCGCACAAGTGTGAAAGGTGCCTAAGTCACTGTGCTGAGTACTATTTTATACCTAGAATATAAAGTAGTCCCACCATCAAACACTAGTAAACATATGTTCTCAATATAATTGTGCTCAAATGGCTGAAAATCACACAGATGGTATCACCTACTGAAAGCTTGCATTGTACTCAGCAGCGTATGCTGAAAAGAGGCGAACGCCTATTAGCCAATGCCACATCGGCACATCGGCACATCGGCATGAGCATGGTTGTTACTATAATATTAATGCCTGAAATGCAAAACATTATTGTATTGAATCAAACATTAGTAAATGTATTTTCTCTGTGGGTAAGTGCTCAGCTCTGTAGCATAGCGGTATACCCTGCTGCCCCCAAAAGTTCAAGCCATGAATTCAAATCCCACTGACAGCATTACCTCCTAGAAGTGTACATTGTACTCAGAAGCATAATTAGCCAAAGCACATCAGCTTGCTTTATTCTATATTTTAACTCTTCAAATGCATGCAATGGTATGTATTTATTCAATAATATTATGGTATGGAATTCCAAAATTCAAGGAAAAAAATGTTGTAGGGTCCCCCCAGTACATACCAGGCCCTTCGGTATGGACTTTAAGGGGAACCCCACACCAAATTGTAAAATAAATTTGATGTGGGGCCCCCCAAAATCCATACCAGACCCTTATCCGAGCATGCAGCCTGGAGGTCAGGATAGGGGGGGACGAGTGAGCACCCTCCCCTTCTGAACCTTACCAGGCCACATGCCCCAAAGCACCTTTTCCCCATGTTGATGGGGACAAGGGCCTCTTCCCGACAACCCTGGTCGGTGGTTGTCGGTCTGCAGGCAGGGGGTTTATCAGAATCTGGAAGCCCCCTTTAAAAAGTCGGCTCCAAGATCCAGCCCCCTATGTGAATAGGTATAGGGTACATTTTACCCCTACCCATTCACCAAAAAAAGCAGTGAAATGTAAAAAAAATCAATAGCCGGTTTTTGACAAGTCCTTTATTGTAAAATAGCTCCGAGCTGTCTTCTTCCCTTGGCCATCTTCTCCAGACGCTGTCTCTCCCTCCTCCATCTTCTCCCCGAGCTGTATTCTCCCAGAGCCGTCTCTCCTGCCGCTGCCATGTTCTCCATCTGCTGTCTTCTTCCGCACCGCTGGTTACCCGCTAATAGAAAAAAAGCTGCTCTTTTTCCATGGTGGTCTTCCTCTGCTGTGTTGTCACCCGCTGTGTGGCGTCTCTTACATAGCCATGGAGCGGACTCTCCGGGTGACATTATCGGATGGCCACAGAAGACCGCCACAAGAAGAGCGGCTTTTTTTTTTATTAGTGGGTAACCGGCTGCGCTGAAGAACACATCAGCGGGGGAAGATGGTGGCAGCAGGAGAGACAGCTCGGGGAGAAGAAACATCAAACACTAGTGAATGTATTTTCTATGTATGACTGTGCTACACCCAATTGGCTAGCAGTCAGCACTTCTACCTTGAAGAACTCATGGGTTCAAATCCCACAGAGAAATACTAAAAGATTGAATTGGTGAAAAAAAAGCAAATGACTATTAGCCAATTAGCCAAAGCAGCATATGCTGAAAATAGGTGAATGCCAATTAGCCAATGCACTTTAAATTTGGCTGATTATATTAACTCTTCAAATGCATGCAATGATATGTAAGTATTCAATACTATTATGGTGTGAAATTCCAAACACCACACACTAACTAATGGGCAGATTACATTTTTTTGTTTGTTCATTTTAATTCGCTTGTGCACTGAAAAAATAAACACAGCTGGGGGATGGTAGGTTGGCTGGTATTTGAACTTGTACCGTGAGTGCTGTGGAGACATCTGAGCAGACTACTAAGCCATTGTGCTAAGTATGAGACCTACATAATAGTGTAGTATACATAAAGAATGAATATAAATAATTACCGCTTTATAGTCACCTAAATTAAAAAATTAAAAACAACATACAACAAATAGGTAACCTAAATGTTTAATACATGTAACTTTACAGAATAGCAGACATTACTATGTAATAATCATTCATAACTGCATTAGTTAGCAAAAGAAGGAAAGAAATAGGAATACTAATTGCAACATACATCAATAGATGCACACAAGGTAGAGCACATCTCACATAAAAATGTTTCTTTCACATACATGGATCATGGCTACAGTACACTGCTATATAACAACTTGATAAGAATTGGCATTTGTATATACGCGGAAGTGCTAATTAGCGGCAATTTAGAATTTTCAACCGTTTGTTCTCTACTTATATCGCTAATTTTCATGCGCAAATTCGCCGTTTTGTTTCCATTTGGCTAAAATTGGCTCTATTATATGCCATAGTGCCCAGTACTTCCTGGAGTTATAGTAAATGACCCCCTATATTACCAAAAGTATTGGGACATCACTGAAGCATCATGGGGCATAATTTTTGACGCAAAGCAAAAGAAGGTGTAAACAGGACTGCAAGCTAACCATTTTATTTAGTTATAGAAAGGTCTTGCGAGCCACAGATGGGTTAATGCCTCTCGAGTGAATTTCCTAATGAAGGCCAGCTGCAAACACTAACCACGTTTCATATCCGTGTAAGTGATAAAATTAATCAAGAAACTGTGTCTGCGCTAAACCAAGGATCAGTAATAAAAAATGTGCAAAAAGCAAATATGAACATTAAAAATGCAAATAATAAATATGACAATCATATGTGCTATCAATCGGTGATAAATAATCAAAGTGCAACATGCATAAAATATAAAGTCCAAGTGCTCATAAAAGTATCAAAGGTGTGTTCACTTCTCCAATAAAGTGATATGCAAAGTTCATAGAGTTCATCAATAACAAACGCAAAATTCATAAATGACAAAACTCAAAGTGCATAGATATAATGTCCATCATCAGTGATATCCATCATGCTCATCCAAAACCGTGTGTACAGGGATATAAAGCATGCTTCAGTGCTCTCCAGTGACCCCCAACAGCATATGTGCTCACCTCTAAGCGTGTGACACAGTAACTAAACTATGTCTAAATACGCATGGGAGCCACTCCTCGGCTCTAAAAGGTATGCAGACGCTGACCTCCAACTTGCTCAGATAGCATCACGATTCATAAAATAGGAAAAAAGAAACTCCATAGTGTAATATATCCAACAATTTATTGTAAAATAAACCCTTCCCCTCATAGGGGTACTCACATTGTTTGGGTGCGTGAGTGCACCATCCTAATCAAGGTTATACAATATAAGGAACACTGGTACGGCGTGCGGTGTGGTATGTCCTTCTCATGAGCACGGAGGAGCAGATGAGAAGGACATACCACACCGCACGCCGTACCAGTGTTCCTTATATTGTATAACCTTTATTAGGATGGTGCACTCACGCACCCACACAATGTGAGTACCCCTATGAGGGGAAGGGTTTATTTTACAATAAATTGTTAGATATATTACACTATGGAGTTTCTTTTTTCCTATTTTATGAATGAATGAACATCCATTCCCAGATCTCCTCTGTTACAGATGAAGCCGGAAGTGACAATCATTTTGCCACTTCCAGTTTCAGACCTGTCACTCCCTGTCTGTTACCAGGACCACATGAATATAGAAAATTTTGAATCCACCCTCTGCACAATGCTATACACCCTCACACATTTCTAGAAAACTTTGCATTAAAAAAAGGGATTTTTGGTTCACATGCATTGCAATGCATGCTTAAGCTGGCCAACTGCGTCAAAGCAATCCCTTTCTGGTCAGACCTACCACTACACTATACTAACTACACTACACTACATTACACTACACTACCCTATGCTACTCTACTCAACACTAAAAATCACTTTAGTGTACCGGTACTTTTTCCTAAATATTTGTGTTTTATAAACAGCTGTTCAAATATTGTGTGACATAAAAAAACGCTGTTATCCTCCAGGGCCTCTGCTTTTAGAAAATATATAATGTTTGGGAGTTTTAAATAATTTCTAGCTAAAATGTTAATTTTAACATGTGTGTGTGAAAAAAAAAAAGAATTGCCCTGGACAGCGAGTGGTTACAAAACATAAAATCCCCCAAAAATGTCCCTCGCTGTAACGCCATTGTCAATCACATTGTCCAGCAATGCAGATCCACTTCTATCAACACAGGGGTGAAGCAGAAGATCAGAGAATCTCCAGATCTTTTTGCCCAATCTATTCTTGCAAATATTGTGTGACTTAAATAACTGCGACAACCACCATGCTATCCTCCAGGGCTTCTGCTTTCGGAAAATATATAATGTTTGGGGGTTCTAACTAATTTCTAGCAAAAATGTTGATTTTTTTCATGTGTGTGTGAAAAAGAAAAAGAATTGCCCTGGACAGCAAGTGGTTGAAAAAAAAAAATCCCCAAAAATGTCCCGTGTTGTAATGCCATTGTCACTCACACTGTCCAGCAATGGAGATCCACATCCACACATGTAGAAGTGAAGCAGGTGATCGGGAAGGCTCTGGATCTTGTTGGCCAATCTATTCCAGCAATAAAAATTATACATTAAACATAGAAACAGAAACTTTTTTTTTTCTTTTAGTTTTTTAGCTTTTTTTTTTTTTTTAGATTAAACATTATACATAGAAACATAAACTTTTTTTTTTAACTGGACGTCATTCACTCATTCACGTCCTCCAACGATGCAGAAGATCTTGTTGTTCGATCCTTTTCTGCAAAAGAATGATATGTCAGTATTTTCTGAATGGGTAATGCTGATAACATACAGTATGTCACTTTTTATTAAACATAGGTTTTCTCATGATTTTTAAATTATGATCGCAAACTTTGGACATAGTCCAACAACAACACAGAATGTCCAACAGTTCTGTTCTCTGCAATATAAAATACATTTTGCTTCCTATAATTGCTCCCCTGTAATTGGTGTCATAGGTGTGCAGACCAGGGAACTCCACTGCAGAGATCCCCTTCACTCCTTTAGTTTTATGGTCATGAATGGATCAGCAGAGAGTGGAAATGTCAAGCTACACTTCTGTGTTTTGTTTGCACAATTGTTTTTGACTTGAGGGCCTGTTCACACTTTGTTTTTGCAGTAACAAGCTTATTACCTCACGCTTTACTGCCATGCATGTTAAGTGCACTGGTGCTGTTCATTCATTCTGAATGGCCCCCCAATACACCTTGTGATGGGCGTGTGTTGCAGCACAACAATGTACTAACATTCTTGCATTGTGGTGTTTTGTGAAAAAATGGTGCATGCATACACCACTATTTTTGGCCGCACACCACACATTTTTGTGTTTTTGGCAGCATACCTAACATTACTATGCTGCTACACATTGTGCTGCTACACATAATCATCTGAAGGAGCGTTGAGGGTGTAATTCAAAATAAATTGCACCACATTGCAACAGCGCACTTAATTTACATTACAGTAAAGTGCACAGTAGTGCACACATTACCTCAGAAACCATGGTGTAACCAGACCCTGGTTATAATATTCTAAACCAAGGGTCTCCAAACTTTCTAAACAAAGGGCCAGTTTACTGTCCATCAGACTTTAGGGGAGCTGGACTGTAGCCATTGGGAGTAGAAAAGGTCTCGACATTAGCGGGAAAAAAACAATGTCTCATCTTTGGTGTCAGTGAGAGGAATTGTGCCCCAAAGTTGGTGTCATTGGCAGTAGTCATGCCCCATTATTGATTTGGGCTCAATTGTTTGTGTCATTGAGAGGAATTGTGCCCATCGTTGACGTCTATGGGCCGAATTGTTGGTGTCTTTGGGAGGAATTGTGCCTCAACGTTTGTGTCAGTAGGAAGAATTGTGCCCCATCGTTGGTGTCATTGGGCCCAATTGTTTGTGGCATTGGGTCATTGGGATGAATTGTGCCCCATTGTTGGTGTCTGTTGGAGGAATGCTGCCCCATTTTTTATGTCAGCAGGAGGAATGGTGCCCCATTATTGGTGTCATTTGGCCCAAATGTTGGTGTCATTAGGTCATTGGGAGGAATTGTGCCCCATTGTTGGTGTCACTGGGAGGAATTGTGCCCGCTCACTCGCGTTAGTGGAGGTAGAAATTATGCCCCATTGATTGTATCAGTGGATAAAATAGTGCTCCTAGGGCTGGATAAAAGCAAGCAAAGGGCCGCAATTGGCTCCCGGGCTGCATTTTCGAGACCACTGTTCTAAACTTTTGTGTTGTGCTATAATTTCGTTCGTATTCATTGAAATCTGCTATTTATGCATGTATATATATTTGTGATAATGATTCGTAGTTTGGAAAGTCGTTTGTTTATTGAATCTTTTAACACACACAATAACAATATCTCTTCTCCTCTGCTCAAATACAATACAACACCCTTCTCACTCAGTTCTGAGGAATGCACTTTGCCAGTAATCCAACCTCCAGCACAAAATTAATCAGCTGATTGAACTATAAGATTTACTTTGAGTTGACCTTTTGTTTCATTAGAATTACCGAATCATGTCGAATTAATTTGGTATATACGCTATAATTTCTTTCGTATTAGTTGAAATTCGTCATTTTTTTATTTGGACATTCGGATGCATCCGAATGTCCGAGAGATGCAAAATTAGTCTGAATTTCGATTCGTTACGAAACGGAATGCAAAAGACTAGTAGCAACCACTAATCAAAACTCAGACCATATTCAGATACTAGAAGACAGGCTTGAGTCAGCCCTTTCTAGGATCGACGGGCTAGAAAAGCCCTACTACGCTCCCAACAAGGGCCAATTTAATTTTTTTCAATACATGTGGGCTACGTTGAACCCCCTCTTGGAGGGGACTCTCATTCTAGGTGGGAATTCCAACGTGGCGTTTGACCAAGGATTGGACAAGTCCAACCCGTCCAAAACTCTCTTGACCCATCCCACCAGGGCTAGCCTTAAAGTAGCTGGACTGGTCCACTCTCAAAGTGTGGTGGATGTTTGGCGGGAGGTGAACCCATTGAAGAGGGACTATACTCATTTCTCTAGCCCACACCATTCTTATGCAAGGATAGACCACATTCTAATAGCTACACACCAACTGCCCAATGTTTCCAGCTCAAAAATTATAGACACCACACTCTCAGATCACTCAATAGTGACTGTATCTCTCTTTAAAAAGTTTCACCACTCCAAATGCACACAGTGGAGACTTAATGAGTCCATTTTATCTGACCCCATTAGGGTCACCAAAATCAACAAAGCCCTACTAGAATATTTTACACTAAACGGTGTTAGTGACACTTCAGCAGAGATGTTGTGGGCTGCTCATAAGGTCACAATAAAGGGGAAGTTAATCCAAATCGCAACTTAAATCAATAAAGAAAGAAAGGCAGATATAGTAAAACTGGAACAAGCAGACACGTCCCTAAGGGCACTTCACAAAAGGGATCCCTCGGGGGTTCCTATCGCCCAATTAGATGCAGCTAGACTGGAGCTGAACCTTGCTCTTGCAGCTCGGGCTGAGAAGCAAATTCGCTGCAGTGGCGTTAAATTTTATACCCAGAAGGACAATCTTTTTTTTTTTTTAATTACTTTTTTTTTATTATTCTTCAAGTACCAAAAAGAGAACACACAATGACATAAAATATCGTATAACATCTCAAAGTACAAAAAACAGAACTGTTATTATTTTATCTTCCCTATTCCTCCCAACCTATTCCCACCCACCCTCCCACACACCACTTAATTATTAATTATGCATGTATTTCTGTTAGTCTTTATTAAGTTACAACGCCCTGCTACAGGTAGAGGGAGTCAGATCCAAATATCTCTCTTTTGCTTTAATTTAAGTAATAATGGGACTAGGTTATCATTGATGTGCTGGGTTATATAGTTCGTAATCCAGACCCCAAGATATTTCAGTTTGGTAACTACCTCCAAGTGGGGAGCTCCAGGCAATATCTGGTCACCAAGTGGGTCAACTGGTAGCAAAGCCGATTTCTCCCAGTTGATAACCAGACCTGAGAATCGCCAAAATTCATCAACCATTTGTATCATTGTATTTAACGAGGTATCAACATCTCCAGGAAAAAACAGGACATCGTCTGCATACAATGCTATCTTGTCCTCATCCATTTGCCGCCGGAGCCCATGTATATCTAACCATGATCTAGTCATAATTGCTAGTGGTTTTATTGCAAGAGCGAACAACAGAGGGGAAAAAGGGCAGCCCTGTCTCTTCCCTCTCTCCAGCTGGAATAATTCTGAGTATTCCTTGTTAATTTTTATTTTAGCTCTTGGTTCACTATAGAATATTTTCACCCATTTGATAAAAAAGGGGCCAAACCCAAATCTCTCTAACACCCTCCATAAATAGTTCTATTCTAGGCTATCAAAGGCCTTAGCAGCATCCAAGGCCAATATAGCCCTGGAGCCTGCAATGTCAGTTGGAATCTGCATGTTTAGAAAGACTCTTCTGATGTTGGTACTAGTTGATCTGTTGGGAATGAAACCCGACTGGTCAGGGTGTATCAACTTTTGAATACATCCATTTAAATGGGTTGCTAGCACTTTAGCCAAGATTTTTACATTGGTACATAGTAGTGAAATTGGGCGATAAGAGGAGACATCCAATTGATCTTTCCCCTCACCATATCGTTTGTATATTTCTACTGGGAGCCCATCTGGGCCTGGAGATTTTTGGCTGGACATCCCAGCCACTGCTCGTTTTAGCTCCTCAAGGGTCACTGGTGCTTCTATATCTGTTCTGTCCTTCTCTGGTAAGGTCGGGATTGATATTCCCTGAAGGAAAGCGTCAAATCTTTCACTCTCAGCTCCCCTCTTGGATTTATACAGATATTTATAATATTCACTGAATGTATGCATTATCTCTATCGCATTAGTGGATATCTCCCCATTTGGTATCCTAATTGCCGGAACAGAAGAAGGGGGAGTATTAGATTTAATCATGAGGGACAACATGCGGCCCACTCTCTCCCCTTCTCCAAAGAGGTTCTGCCTCTGAAATATACGTCTGTTCTCCATCCTCTTTGTAGTGCCCATTTTATAGACTTGTTGCTTATCTAGGCCATTCCCTTTGTCTATCTATCAACATATCGCTTCTCTACCTGCATTATCTCGTCCCTAATGTCCCTTTCCCACTCTCTAGATTTCCCCTTGGTTCTTGCCACTTGTTGGATCAAGAGACCTCCAAGATAGGCCTTCAAGGCGTCCCAGACCACTCCGGCTGATGCCTGCATTGATCTGCACAAATTTGTTCAGTCTAGTCACCATATCTCCAGGATTGCCAAACAATTCCAGCCAATAAGGACTAATCCTCCATTCTCTAGAATGAGCTTTATCCCCTGTATTTATTATCAACACCAGTGGGGAGTGGTCCGAGACTCCTCTTGGACAATACTCTATATTGCTTACCAATGACAATACCTCTCTATTACCTAGAGCCATATCTGTTCTGGAGAGAGTAAGATAGGAACTTGAAAAACATGAGTATTGTCTTTCTTGCAAGTGGCGTATTCGTCATATGTCATACAGCCCCAACTCCCCCAGGAATCGAGATAGCTGACCCGCTCCTACCAAACTGGGCCTATTTCCCAGTGGGAATCTGTCTAAACTCTTGTCTAAAACTTCATTAAAATCTCCCACTGCTATTATTGGGATTCCCGTTTTACCTAGTGCAAACTCCAAAAGTTTATGTAAAACCTCAAACATAAATGGGGGGGATATATATGTTTGCCAACACATATGGTTTATTCTCAATCAGACAAAACAAAAATATATACCGGCCCTGATCATCAATACAGCTCTCCCTGCAGGAGAACGCCACTCCTCTCCCAACCATGATGCTCACCCCCCGTGAATAGGAGGAATGAACCCAATGGTAATGGGATCTGAACCTCTGGCTGCGGAGTCGTATCACAGCTGCATTAGTCAAATGCGTCTCCTGCAGGCAGAACAGACCAGGCCGACTCCCCTCCAATGCCGACAGAACCATAGCTCTCTTGATTGGGTCCCCCAAACCACGGACATTCCAAGAGGTTATACTAAATGTCCTACCTTGCATGGAAAGATATAAAAAAATTGAAGGAAAACAAACGAGAAAAAGAAGCGCATAAAAAAAAAGGATAAATGGTCTGAGATTCTCGCTCTCTCGGGAAACCTCCACATTAAATGTTTCCTCCAATTTATATATTCCTCCTTCCCTCCATATCTCACCCTTCTCTCTATTTGTGCCTTCAATCGTGCTAATATTGATATTTGTGGTGTGTGTTTCTTACTCTCCACCCTACCCCCATCCCCCCTCCCAACCCCCATCCTCTCTCCCATGTCCCCCCTCCCATGCCCATCTGGGCCTACCCTAGGGGCATCACCTATAGCCGTACCATTCCTCCCCCACCATTCCCACCTCTTATTCAAAACCAGTGACATTAGCAACTTTGGTGAAAAACATAACCAATTTGGGAGCCCCATTTGCTCCCTTATTCCCATATTTACATTTATTCAACCAAAAACGTGTCCCCCTCCTCCACTCCCTCCAATCAAATCACACCATCTAATTACAGTGTAATCATATTACAGTGATATTACAGTGATATTTCAATGCGATCTTGCTACAGATTTCTGACATTATAGTGACCTTTCAATAGTATCCAGACAACACAAAAAAAAAGAGGGGGGGGGACAACCCCCACTGATGAGCCTGAAAAAGGTAAAAATGTCCTCCACCAATCCATCCCCCCCCCCTCTACAAACAAATATAAATTCATGCAGAGTATCTTCTACAGGTCCTTCTTATGTTCCTCCAGCCATGCAACACTTCAGTTGGTGAGCTAAAAAACAAAGTTCCGCCCAATGCTGTCACCTGTAAATGGGCTGGGTATAGCAAAGCATACTCAAATTTGTGTTTCTGCAGAGTTCGCTTAATTGTTATGAATTCAGCTCCTTGCTTTTGGAGCTCTGGCAAAAAGTCTGGATACAATAATACCCTAACTCCATTGTACCTGACATCTCCCATCTCTCTGGCCTTCTGAAGTAGGATCACTTTATCATAGTAATTGACAAGTAATTGACACGTTTCAAAAGTAGTGGCCTGGTGTAATCGGCCGCTTGCCGGGCCCTGACAGAAAGCCGATGGGCTCTTTCAATCGCAAAAAGTGGTGTGAAAGTAGTAGAGCCAAAAATTTCCCTGAACTACCCTTCTAAGAATGTAACAGGGTTAGGACCTTCACTCCATTCCGCTAGGCCTATCACTCTCACATTATTTCTGCGACTTCTATTTTCCATTTCATCGAGCTTAGCTGCCTGTATAGCCATTTGTTCCCTCATTTACTTAACTCCTTGCTTTAGCGGATATAAATTGTCCTCGACAGTACTTATGCCGCGTACACACGGTCGGACTTTTCGTCTACAAAAGTCCAACGGACGCTGACGGACTAAAGCTGGCTGGTAATCCGATCGTGTGTGGGCTTCTCCGGACTTTCAACATACTTTTTTAGCCTCAAATCCGACGTACTTTAGATTTGAAACATGCTTCAAATCTTTACTTCGTAACTACGACGGACCCCGAAATCTGCTCGTCTGTGTGCTAGTCCGACGGACAAAAAGCCACGCTAGGGCACCTATTGGCTACTGGCTATGAACTTCCTTATTTTAGTCCGGTGTACGTCATCACGTAAGAATTCGATGGACTTTTGTGTGATTGTGTGTAGGCAAGTCTGTTCGTTAGAAAGTCCGCCGCAAGTCCGTCGAAAGTCCGCCGAAAGTCTGCCGGAAGTCTGTCGGACAGGCTGTCTGACTTTTGTAGACGAAAAGTCCGACCGTGTGTACGCGGCATTAGTCTCTCTTCTAAAGCAGTAGTCCTTTCCACAGTCTTACGCAGTTCATGACTCATTGAAAGTAGTTCCTCCTCGATGCTTTTTAGCTGGTTATCAATACTAGTGATTGAATCTTTACAGGCATTGACGGCATACAATACATCCCTCAATGTGGGTTCCCCCTCCTCCGATATGAGACCAGCCACAGTGGCCTCCCCAGATACCACGGCAGGTTTTGCAGCTACAGTCCCTGGTTTTCCTCCCCTATTCCTTTAGTACTCACAGTTTTAATACTAGATGGAGTGGTAGGGTTTTAAGATACCTGACCATGGCCTTGGCTCTTTCTGTCTAATGTGAAACCCGCCTAGGCTTTGGCTTGTATTGGGCGAAGCGCTCCAATTTAGATGCTGCGGCTGCTGCCGCCTGGTTCCCCTTCTCCTTCTCTTTCGCAGAACGCATCATCTGGGCCCCATCCTGGGGTAGCTATTCCTCTGCTCTTCGTTTTTTAGACATATTGAGGTAGTTAAGACTTATTAGAGCCTGTTATTAAAGAAAAAGGGGGAGATTTGAGCCTCCTATCAGGTCTCTCTGCTTCTCCCGCACTACTCCCACTATATCCAGGATCACGGGCGGTTCTGTATCCTGCACGGCTTTCAGTTTGCATAGATTACCAAGGCCCAAAGCCCTATAGCTACTTATCTTAGTGCTTACTGCAAAAAGTGAAAAGATGCTATAGTTTGCGACTCTAGCAGTTTTAGCGTCTTCTAAAAATAGAAGTAGCACAGTAATATCCTCTGGTGTGCATCAATACCGTGGCATTGTCAAGTAATTTTATACTGTCCTGGGTGCAAATGTTTGTTCAAGATTTACTAACTGTCCCACTTCAAAAGAAAAATAAATTTCTAAGCACCAGGGAGGGAAAAAATAAATAAATCAAATACTACCAGCGGCGTATCAGCAAGCAGGACTATTAAATAGCTTAGCCGGACATCAAAGGCATACATTTTCCTGCAATACGGGCTCACAACCTTTTCTCCTGAAGCAGGTAGCAGGTAGCGGATACGTGCTTGTGTTGTAATTATAATAATGTCACTCACCGGCTAGTTTGAGCCCCCGGTTATTCACACTTATTTGCCACCTATATTCTCAGCCTTCCAGCGTCTCGCCGCTGGTGTCCTCCAAGCATGCATTCACAGTCTGCCTTCTGCCTTTCCCAGCGCCAGCGTGTGTGTTGCTCCTTAGTTTCGGTTTTGCAGAGCCACTTGGAGATATTCCTCAGCTCCTCTCTTGTCCATCGCACTGCCAGAAAAAGCCCGCCCGTCAATCAAAGATAGGGTGACCAACAATCACCGCTCCACACACCGTACAGCGCAGATTACGGCCGCTCCAGCCGCGCCAGTGATCTCCGGTCCGCTCTAATGCACCAGGAGGGGAGGACAGAGGAGAGACACACACGTCCTCCTCTCACATCTCACAGCACGCACACCACCGCTTCCAGAAGGACAATCTAGGACCAATGCTGGCCACCAAACTGTCCCCCAGGGCGAGGATTCATTCTCTCCCCAAGATTTGGACTCATGGTCAGTTCACAACATCTGACTCCACCAAAATCCTTGCAACCTTCAGAGATTTTTATGACAAGCTATATAGTGCTCCATCGCAGGGCAACAAAGACACCATATCTCAATTCCTCAAAACCCTCCCCATTCCCTCACTCTCTGATAAACATAAAACTATTATGGAAAAAACTATCACTGAAGGGGAAATTTTGGAGGTCATTAGAAATCTTAAAAGAGACTCCACCCCTGGCCCAGATGGTCTTTCGGTCCCATATTACAAAGCTTTCGCTAACACTCTAGCCCCATATATGGCTAAATTTTTCAATGCCAAAATGTCAGGCGAACCCCTAAGCTCCGATCTAAATACAGCTTTCATTAATGTAATCCCGAAACCTGATAAGAACACTGAGCAGGTAGGAAATTACTGACCAATATTACTCATAAATAACGATCTAAAAATCCTTACCAAAATCCTAGCTAACCGACTAGACTCTTTCATAAGCTCATATATTCATAAGGACCAGGTGGGATTCATCCCAGGGAGACAGGGCCTGGACCAAACCAGAAGGCCCATAGATATAATATTCATTCTACAATCCAATTGGACAGGGGGAACTAAACAACAGGGATTACTGCTTTCTCTCGATATACAGAAAGCGTTTGATTCATTGTCGTGGCCATATATCTTAATGCTGTTGGAGCATTGGGGTTTTGGTCACCGCTTCCTAGGCCTCATGAGGGCCCTTTATTCCTGTCCCAGAGCACTAATACGCCTACAGGGCAATTACTCCCCCCCATCCATATTGCTAGAGGTACAAGACAGGGCTGCCCTTTATTACCACTAATTTTACCCATTGCCATCGAGACTCTAGTAATAGCAATACCCCGACATCAAAGGGGTTTCCTGTGGCCCCCAGGTTCACAAATGTGGTGTTTTCGCTGATGACTTAATCGTATTCAATATCCTCGCCTATAACCTCTTTCCCCAAGCTCTGTCTTACGCTTAGCTCAATCTCTGGCCTCCATGTCAACTATAACATATCTCAAGCCCTTGCCCCCGAGGCGGTCTCTCTGCTGAAACAGAACTTCAAATTTGACTGAAAAGATTCCTTTATCAAATATTTAGGCATTTCCCTCACCTCTAAATTTGACACGTTATATGCCATAAATTACCCATCTATGTACCACAAACTTGAACAAGACTTAAAGTCTTGGGCCAAACAAATCCTCTCATGGATAGGGAGAATAAATGCCGTCAAAATGACACTGCTTCCTAGAATACTTTACCTCTTCCGTTCCCTCCCCATCCCAGTCAGGAGAGACCACCTCAGGTCCTTTCAAAGCAAAATGCTTAAATTTATCTGGGGAAGCTCTGGATATAGGATCCAACAACAGACCCTCAACCTGTCATGTAACCAAGGTGGGTTGGGACTCCCTCATTTATACAGATACTATCAAGCTTCCAGACTAGCCCAGCTCTCCACAGTCTACACTAATAGGGAAAAAACTGATTGGGTCCAGATAGAATGCCAGGCTGTGCCAAAATACACATTAGACTTTCTCCTTTGGAGCCCACCTAGAAACCGCCCGCCTATCCTGGCCCCCACACACTCTCACTCCTTTGCTTTGTGGGACAAGTTAAGGCATGATCCATTTCTCATTTCAGAAATGAATCCCCTGGCACACCTCTTTCGTAATCCAAACTTTCCTCCAGGGTTGGACATAAAGGCCTTCCAATGGTGGCCGGACAAGGGGCTGTACTGAATAGGTCAATTCTTTACGTCAATGGGCCCCTTCTCATTAGCCCATTGTGTCGGGAATCTGGATCTCCCGCAATCAGAACGATTCTGATTAAGTCAAATCTCATATTTCCTCCACAGCATCTGGAAGGATAAACCCAAACCCCCCCAAATTTACAGCCTATGAGCTTTGGTGCGGTCAAGCCATGGAGCAGAGGGGTGGCATTTCCGTCATTTATGCGTCACTCTCCCAGCCAACGCAGAAATCTCTGTATATGTTAGCCTGGGAAGAAGTTCTTCAATTTCAATGGAGCCTGGGGACCTGGAACTCTGTTCTGTCCACTTCATTTAAGGGCATTCTCAACATATTCCTAATGGAGGGAGCCTAAAGGTCTTGACTAGGTGGTACATGACCCCCGCCAGACTAGGAACAATTTATCACTCAGCTGATCCCCTTGCTTCAGGGGATGCCAAATTTTGGGCACATTAGCCCACATATGGTAGGAATGCCCTAGAATCAGATCTTTCTGGAGTAGGATCTTTAACCTCATTCGAAGGTTCACGGGATGCGAGATCCCCAGGTCTCCAGAGGTTGCACTACTAAACTCACATATCCCAAAGATCTCCAAATGCAATCGAAAATGAATACACTTCATACTGTTAGGAGCCAAACTAACCTTAGCTAAGGCCTGGAAGCAACCGTTAGTCTCAATAAAGGCAGTCAAACGGAAAGTATCATGGGTTATGGCCCAAGGAAAACTGGCTAGTATCCTGTCAGACACAGTTGATAAGTTTGAAACCATCTGGGAATCTTGGGCTCTATTTATGGGAATCTCCATCATCCCGGGTGCTGAACCCCCTTTAGGGATTAGTCCAAAGTTCTGGTGAATGATTCTCCTTTTTTCTCCCCGCTTCCCTACACTTTCTATTTCTCTAGCCTTCTAACCTGGGAACTTACTAGGGCTCTTTCCTAGCAATCGACTGTTTTGAGAAGGGACCCTCGCTTGAGGGGAATGGGGAGATGGGTGTCCCACCGCCCAACACAGTATGATCCCATTGGGGGTGCTGGGGGGGGTCGATGCCCCATCCCTCTTTCCACGCTCCCGGAGGGGGTCTTCACCTCCAAAATTAAGAGCCTCTAACCTATAGCTGTAACCGCCTGGGGCAATTATAATGCAAGTCTTTGATAGATCTTCAGAGATTGGCAATTTACAATGTTCACTTTTAGATATACAGTATATCTTTGTAACCATCTCTTGTTATTGTTTTGCATAGCCATGACTTGTATTCCACACATCCTATATGTGCCTTTGCTGTTCTATTCTTTTCTGTAAAAGTGCTATTTGCGTAAATGAAAATCTTTGAAAGTAAAACTTGTCACAAACCTGGGCAATTCCAGTCAAGGATATGATAAAAATATATGTATATAAACAGGGGTTAACTTGAGTGAAAACTAATTTTCAAGATAGTTAGTTGATCCAGTTATAGAAAACCTTGAAGTTATATGCAAATCTTAATTTTACCTGTAGAAATCCAATTTGGTCTCATCCTGTGCCCCTATATTGGTCATTTGATGAGATACATGGCCTCATTAACCAACAGTGAGGCTCAGGAGGTGGGAGCAGCAAGTCCAAAACCTAGGAAAATGATTTCTGATATCTGTATCTATTACTCATTTTGATTTCTATGAAGGGAATCACTAGTTATGGATTTTTAAAGTGAATTGCTCTGTCCATTCAGTAAAGTATAACAGGTTTACTTGAAAGGCCACCCCTATGCTGCAAATAGTTACCTTGCTTTTATACCGTACCCACCCCATACTTTGTCTACCCACTGACACTGCACAGGTTTGGGAAGTCAGGTGCTACACGGCCGTGCTCTTGTTTATGGCTCCTTCAACATAATTACCTAGCTGTAATGTCTGCTGGGACAAGTAGTTCAGGAAACCGCACTGACATCATAAGTAGGCGCTCTTTATCTGCTTGTCCCCTAGCCTCTGTTCTATCAGCAGATAGAATGGAGACAGTGGAAGAAAGGGAGGATCAAAGTAAACAGGATCAAACAGCCTTTTTACACAATGCGGAGGATTACCCCTTAGGTTCAATGGTAAGTGTAACAAGCATGCTTTACTGCATATACAGACTGTTTTTACTGTTGTGAGTTTAGTAACACTTTAACTTTGAAGCTGCTGCACTGCATCATATGGAAGAAAGTAAACCACTAAACTATACTTTAAACAATATATTTCCACACATGTTACTATTTCTGCTTCATGCTGCGTAAGCTGTACTTTTCCAAGTACCCTGACAGTTCTCCCTATAAATCAAACTTCACCATGGTCATTATGTGTGCTCCTTAGATATGTTTGTTTGGGGTTTTTGCTTTTTGCTTTTTGTTTTTACGTCCTGCTTGGCATGTTTTGTTTGTATTGTTTTTCTGTTTACAATTTAAAAATTCTGTTAAAAAAAACCCCATCAGCCTCCAGATCAAACTGATTCTAAAAATCATCTCTTAACAGCTAATCTAATCCTTTGACCTAATTCTATCCTTCACCCAAACCTTAAAGTGTTACTAAACCCACAACAGTAAAATCAGTCCGTGTATGCAGTAAAGCATGCTTGTTATACTCACTGTGGAACCTAAGGGGTTAATCCTCTGTATTGTGTAAAAAGGTTGTTTGATCCTGTCTCCTCTGATCCTCCCCTTCTTCCACTGTCCCCAATATATCTCCCGATAGTACAGAGCAAGGGGACAAGCTTCACATGCTCAGTTTGGTGTGTATTGCTAGAGAGTATTTTTTATCCTGGGAGAGTGCATGTGATCAGCACAGGGCCAATCAGCACTGTGCAGACAGAGTGTCGGGGGTCCTGCAGCCTCATAGGGAAATCAGGGGAGAATGAAAACTCTTCCTACAAGCTTTAACAAGACACTGATAGAAGTCGCAAGACTGTTCTAACTGCTAATGAGAAAAGTTATTTAGCAGTTTATATTTACTAAAATAATTGCATTTCCATGTTCTTTGTACTGTGGGAGACCAGATATACTGAATGCAGGGTTTAGTAACACTTTAATCCCTAAAGCAGAAGTCCAGCCTAAGCTTTTTAGGCTAGGCTTCTCCCCTGGGTCACATAAGTGCAATTCGTTTTGCACTCCTGTGACCCATTTTCAGCGGAGAGCGGTCCGAAGTCCGCTCTGCACTGACGTCACTGCCATCAGTCGAGGCAGCGCGTCATCCCAACTTCCCAAGTCCGGACCTGCCAGCTTCCCTGGATGATGGCAGTCTCAGCGTCTCAGTGAGCCAATGAGCGTGGAAGATCAGGGCAGGAGAGAGAACCGAGCCATCGGTAATATTCGGTGGCTCGGTTCTCAGTGCAGAGACACCAGGGACAGCTGCAGCATCGGTCTGATGCTCCATCCGCTGAGGTAAGTATGAATAAAAAAAAAAATGAAAACCCATACTTTTCTTTTAACCCAACCCTTACATTTAAACCTTAATACTTTTCTTTTAACCCAACCCTTATATTTAAACCTTAATCCCAATCCGTACTGTAGCCTATGAAATCCACCACCTAACCTAGGTATCCACAAAAATGAAAATTATCACCTGACCTATCGGGGCAATTGTAGCATTGCAATAGATTTGGAACAACCCTGAAATGTAGAACTTAAAAATCTTTGCCTGATGATCTGTTTTAAGGTCGGGCAGGGCTTGTGTATGTGAATATCTGACTCAGAAGTAGCTACAGGAACACAATGCTTTCACAAAAATGGATTGCTGTTGAGATGTGTTTACTGTATACCGTATTTATCGACATATAACACGCACACACGTATAACACGCACCCTAATTTTAAGAGGGAAGTTTCAGGAAAAAAATGTAAATTTTACATAAAGAATTTATTCTTTCCCTCCTTCCCCTCTGAGGCAGCCCTATATTGGTGTATAAAACGCACACACAATTTTCCCCCTATTTTATGGGGGGGGGGGAAGTGTGTGTTATACCCCGATAAATAAGGTACTTACATTGCATTCTAATTGAGGCTCAAAAACAGTACAAACACATCATGGTGCATAGCAAATGCAACAATAAACACTAATAGGATGCAATTCAAAATTTAAAGATTGCATTCCTAAAACCTTCTGAATTGATTTGCTTCTGAAACAAACACATGGAAAACATACTGTAAATGACCATATGAACTGCTGACAGTGGCCAACCACAGTAGATAGATAGATAGATAGATAGATAGATAGATAGATAGATAGATAGATAGATAGATAGATAGATAGATAGATAGATAGATAGATAGATGGATAGATGGATAGATGGATAGATGGATAGATGGATAGATAGATAGATAGATAGATAGATAGATAGATAGATAGATAGATAGATAGATAGATAGATAGATAGATAGATAGATAGATAGATAGATAGATAGATAGATAGATAGATAGATAGATAGATAGATAGATAGATAGATTGCCTTGAAAAAGTATTCATGTCCCTTAAAAGTTTCCACATTTTGTCATGTTACAACCAAAAACATAAATGTATTTTATTGGGATTTTATGTGATAGACCAACACAAAGTGGCACATAATTGTGAAGTGGAAGGGAAATGATAAATGGTTTTCAAATTTTTTTACAAACAAATATCTGAAAAGTGTGGCGTGCATTTGTATTCAGCCCCCTTTACTCTGATACCCCTAACTAAAATCTAGTGGAACCAATTGCCTTCAGAAGTCTCCTAATGAATAAATAGAGTCCACCTGTGTATAATTTAATCTCAGTATAAATACAGCTGTTCTATGAAGCCCTCTGAGGTTTGTTAGAGAACCTTAGTGAACAAACAGGATCATGAAGGCCAAGGAAAACACCACACAGGTCATGGAAAAATGTTGTGCAGAAGTGTAAAGCAGGGTTAGGTTATAAAAAAATATCCCAAGCTTTGAACATCTCATGAAGCACTGTTCAATTCATCATTCGAAAATGGAAAGAGTATGGCAACTGCAAACCTACCAAAACATGGCCGTCCACCTAAACTGACAGTCCCGGCAAGGAGAGCATTAATTAAAGAAGCAGCCAAGAGGCCCATGGTAACTCTGGAGGAGCTGCAGAGATCCACAGCTCAGGAGGGAGGATCTGTCCACAGGACAATTATTAGTCATGCACTCCACAAATCTGGCCTTTATGGAAGAGTGGCAAGAAGAAATCCATTGGTGAAAGAATTCCATAAGAAGTCCCTTTTTCAGTTTGCGAGAAGCCATGTGAGGGACACAGCAAACATGTGAAAGAAGGTGCTTTGGTCAGATGAGACTGAAATTTTACTTTTTGGCTTAAAAGCAAAATGCTATGTGTGGCGGAAAACTAAACCTGCACATCACCCTGAACACATCTTCCCCATCGTCAAACATGTTGGTGGCAGCATCATGTTGTGGGGATGCTTTTCTTCAGCATCCCCACAACATGGTCAGAGTTGATGGAAGATGGATGGACCCAAATACAGGGCAATCTTAGAAGAAAAACCTGTTATGCCGCGTACACACGGTCGTACTTTTCGTCTACAAAAGTCCAACGGATGCTGACGGACTAAAGCTGGCTGGTAATCCGATCGTGTGTGGGCTTCTCCGGACTTTCAATGTACTTTTTTAGCCTCAAATCCGACGTACTTTAGATTTGAAACATGCTTCAAATCTTTACCTCGTAACTACGACGGACCCCGAAATCCGCTCGTCTGTGTGCTAGTCCGACGGACAAAAAGCCACGCTAGGGCACCTATTGGCTACTGGCTAGGAACTTCCTTATTTTAGTCCGGTGTACGTCATCACGTAAGAATTCGACGGACTTTTGTGTGATCGTGTGTAGGCAAGTCCGTTCGTTAGAAAGTATGCCGCAAGTCCGCCGCAAGTCCGCCGAAAGTCTGCCGGAAGTCTGCCGGACAGGCTGTCTGACTTTTGTAGACGAAAAGTACGACCGTGTGTACGCGGCATTAGAGTCTGTAAAAGACTTGAGACTGGGGCGGAAGTCCACCTTCCAGCAGGCCAACAATCCTAAACATCTAGAGCTACACATGGAATGGTTTAGATCAAAGCATATTCATGTTTTAGAATCCAAAAAGACTTGCAGCTGTAATTGTATCGCAAGGTGGTTCTTCAAAGTACTGATTTAGGGGGGCTGAATACAAATGCACGCCACACTTTTCAAATATTTATTTGTAAAAAAATTTGAAAACCATTTATGATTTTCCTTCCACTTCACAATTATGTGCCACTTTGTGGTGGTCTATCATATAAAATCACAATAAAATACATTTAAATTTTTGGTTGTAACATGACAAAATGTGGAAAATTTCAAGGGGTGTGAATACTTTTTCAAGGCACTGTAGATAGACTGATTTTGGAATTACAAGCTGTATTAATGTTTCAGGTAAAACAAGTTATTTTTTTACATTCTTTGATAAATTATTTGTCTACATATTTGTCAGGCAGTTTGGGTATTGTGCAAAGTCTTTGTGTGTGGTGTGACGTTCTGTCTTCACAATGAAGCCTAAATCAATGTTACCTTCAAATTATTAGTTATAAGCTGTCTTCTTCCCATGGAAAACACACCTTTCACAGTAATGTGACAGCTCTAAAAAAGCTTTTGTGGTATAAGTACAGTCTCTTCAGTGTAAGAGTAGGTCTGCTTCAGTACTCAAGACATTGAATGCATCCCTCAATATTTGATGGCTTCCCAGAATGTTCTAACAGCATGTTGCTCAATTGTGACAATGTCCAACCTGTGTTTACATAGCCTTGGATCGCCCACAGCAATTTTCTCCTAAGAATGTTGAGTATTTTACAGCTGGGAAAGAATAGGACTGACAGTTTCAACATTCCCAACTCATCAGCTCCCTGGGGGAAAAGACAAACACAGCTTTCCACCTGTAGGAAATAATGTTCTCCTTGTCATGCAGATATTCCCTGGGGAGCATGGAAAACACTTCCTGGCCTAATTCAAATCCAGCTGTCTACTGTTCCATTGGTATAGGTTGTGGGTCTCAGATGTACAGTTTGTTGGAATGGGTAGAGTGTTAGTTTTCTAAAGAGGTTGACAGCTTTCAAACTTGTGTATTGCAGACAGGACATGTCTAAGGCTTATGCTGATTTGGTAGGCAAGAGAGTAAAAGAGTAGCAATCCTTTCTCTTGGACACTGTAGGGCTGCTAGAACAGGCTGTGATTACTAAAGGATAATAAAACATGTTTTTATAATGGCTGCTTTTACAAAAATTCCAGGCAGTTTATTTTTTGTTGCTTTGGATAGGGTGGGGAAGAACCATCCTCTCTGGCAGGTTTTAACCACTGGAAGACCAAGCCTTTTCTGGCACTTTTTGTTTACAAGTTTAAATCAGTATTTTTTGCTCGAAAATTACTTATAACCCCTAAACAATATATATATATATATATATATATATATATATATATATATATATATATATATATATATATATATGTAGAGCTGGTAGATTTTTAATCTACCGCTGATAGGTAAATCTTGTGGGTTACTTATTAGGTGAAGTTAGATTTGCCTCTGTTCCAGCTTGGCTGAGTTGCGTGTAGTTCCACACTGTGCCAGTGGGTGTCATTGTCACCATGGGCTGGTGTTGGAAAGGCAACGTGTTGAAGTGTATGAGTGCTCCTCTGTCCCGGAGACAACTCGGTGGAGGTGGTTCTCCGAGTTGCATTCTGGGAGAGGGTATTTATGGGGCAGACGCCATGTTTAGGGGTTCGTTTTCAGCCACCTGCTGGCCCTCCTGGCCGACAGGTATGCGTTAAGAGTACCACCTCATGGTCCTCCGTTCCGGAGGCCCACGTTGCTGCGGCGTGTGCGTGGGCCCAGAAGCCTGTCTGGGGCCTACCACAGCAGCAGAGGAATGGTCCTGAGCTGTCTATCCTGAGTAAAGAAGCTGGACAACCGAGGAGATCCCAGGGGAGGACCCGTCATGGAAGGATCATGCAGAGTGCTGGTCTGGAGAGGGGCCTGGTGACTCGGTTGGAGGACGTATCCTGAAGTAATCTTACTGCATAGTACTGCCGGGTTGGCTTAAAGGTTCAAGTACTGTGTCTGACATTCATCGCAAACCAATACATCCTGTGGCAGAGGACCGTACGGGTTTTATTCCAAACAAGTCTGTGGCAAAAACTTTTGTTCGTGCTGCGTACTGGCTGCTAGGCAAGTGAGAGAGGCCTATGTAGGCCGGCAAAGATTGAATCCCACGAGGGGAGTGCATTCAATTACAAGTGTTCAATTCCAAAGAATGTTCTAAAGAATACTAAGGAAAGGTATTTGAGCTTCCCTGCAACTTTCCTTCTGCTTCTTTCCTGCTACTTCCTTTATTACTTGTTCAGTAAAGCATTGGAAAATATACTCAAGTGTTTGGTGTCTACAGCGTCCAGAGGTAAACTCAACGGGACCCTAGACCCGGTGCCGGTGAAACAGAGGTGTCGAGAGTGAAGGTAACAGCCCGCTTTAAACCAGCAGCTCCACCGAGAGTTATTGCTACATATATATATATATATATATATATATATATATATATATACAGTATCTCACAAAAGTGAGTACACCTCTCACATTTTTGTAAATATTTTATTATATCTTTTCATGTGACAAACACTGAAGGAATAAAACTTTGCTACAATATAAAGTAGTGAGTGTACAGCTTGTATAACAGTGTAAATTTGCTCTCACCTCAAAATAACTCACCACACGCCATTAATGTCTAAACTGCTGACAACAAAAGTGAGTACACCCCTAAGTGAAAATGTTCAAATTGTGCCTAAAGTGTCAATATTTTGTGTGGCCACCATCATTTTCCAGCACTGCCTTAACCCTCTTGGGCATGGAGTTCACCAGAGCTTCACAGGTAGCCACTGGAGTCCTCTTCCACTCCTCCATGATGACATCATGGAACTGGTGGATATTAGAGACCTTGCGCTCCTCCACCTTCCATTTGAGGATGCCCCACAGATGCTCAAAAGGGTTTAGGTCTGGAGACATGCTTGACCAGTCCATAACCTTTACCCTCAGCTCGTTATCATGTTGGAATACTGCCCTGCGGCCCAGTCTCCGAAGGGAGGGGCTCATGCTCTGCTTTAGTATGTCACAGTACATGTTGACATTCATGGTTCCCTCAATGAACTGTAGCTCCCCAGTGCCGGTAGCACTTATGCAGCCCCAGACCATGACACTCCCACCACCATACTTGACTGTAGGCAAGACACACTTGTCTTTGTACTCCTCACCTGGTTTCCGCCACACATGCTTGACACCATCTGAATCAAATAAGTTTATCTTGGTCTCATCAGACCACAGTACATGGTTTCAGTAATCCATGTCCTTGTCTTTAGCAAACTGTTTGTGGGCTTTCTTATGCATGCATCATCTTTAGAAGAGGCTTCCTTCTAGGACGGCAGCCATGCAGACCAATTTGATGCAGTGTATGGCGTATGGTCTGAGCACTGACAGGCTGACCCCCACCCCTTCAACCTCTGCAGCAATGCTGGCAGCCATCATACATCTATTTCCCAAAGACAACCTCTGGGTATGACGCTGAGCACGTGCACTCAATTTCTTTGGTCGACCATGTTCTGAGTGGAACCTGTCCTATTAAACTGCTGTATGGTCTTGGTCACCGTGCTGCAGCTCAGTTCCAGGGTCTTGGCAATCTTCTTATAGCCTAGGCCATATTTATGTAGAGCAAGAATTCTTTTTTCAGATCCTCAGAGAGTTCTGTGCCATGAGGTGCCATGTTGAACTTCCAGTGACCAGTATGAGAGAGTGAGAGCGATAACACCAAATTTAACACACCTGCTCCCCATTCACACCTGAGACCTTGTAACACTGACGAGTCACATGACACTGGGGAGGGAAAATGGCTAAATGGGCCAAATTTGGACATTTTCACTTAGGGGTGTATTTACTTTTGTTGCCAGCCTTTTAGACATGGATGTGCATTAGTGTAAATTTGCTGTCCCCTCAAAATAACGCAACACACATCCATTAATGTCTAAAATGCTAGTAGTGAGTGTACAGCTTGTATAACAGTGTAAATCTGCTGTCCCTTCAAAACAACTCTTTATACAAACTGTACACTCGCTACTTTACATTGTAGCAAAGTGTCATTTCTTCAGTGTTGTCACATGAAAAGATATAATAAAATAGTTACAAAAATATGAGGGGTGTTCTCACTTTTGTGAGATACTGTAAATATTTATATTTATTTTAGCAGACATCCTAAGGAATAAAATGGCGATTGTTTCAATTTCTCACGGTATTTGCGCAACTGTTTTTCAAACACAATTTCTTTGGAAAAAACACATGTTAATGAATAAAAAAAAACAAAAAAAAAACACAATATATATACCCCAATGTTTGTATAATGTGAAAGATGATGTTATGCTGAGTAAATAGATACCTAACATGCCATGCTTTAAAATTGCACACACTCATGGAATGGCGACAAACTACGGTACTTAGAAATCTCCATAGGTGATGCTTTAAAAATGTTTATAGGTTACCTGTTTAGAGTTACAGAGGAGGTCTAGTGCTAGAATTTATGCTCTCACTCTAACGTTCATGGTGATAACTCACATGTGTTGTGCGAACACTGTTTGCATATGTGTGTGCAACCTACATTCGCTTCTGGAGCATGGAGGGATGGTGGCGCTGTAAAAAAAAAATGTTTTCCTTATTTATTTTATTGTTTATTTTTACACTGTCCCTTTAATTTTTTTTTTTTTTTTTTTCTTGGTTACTTTTATTCTTATTGCAAGACATGTAACATCCCTTGTAATAGAAATAAGGATGACAAGTCAAAAAGACCCCAAATCTCTTCTTAACCTTTAAAAGCAAAAGATCAATTTTGTTATTCTTAAAAAAAGTCCACTAAGGCCATAGAGGCGATCAAAGACAATCTAGTCTTATATCGCCTATATGACCAGCCAGCCGTTTCTCAGGCGAGCTGCTGAAAACGGTAAGCCCCAGAAACACCGGCGAGTGTAAGGAAGGGGGATGTCCCCTCCCGCTGCTTCTGAAAGTGTTCCAGTGGCTCATGAGCTGCTCAGAACCCTTTAAGAGAAAGCCAACCACCGGCTAAAAAAAAAGTTGGGGTTGTAGCTGATAGCTTCAGCCATAATTCTGGTAAACCACTTGCAAACCGAAACGTACTGTATATATACGTATGGTGGTCATCATTAATTACTGGGAGAAGATTTCTTTTTTATTTTTGTATTAAGAAGGGAAGAGTTAAAACCCATGTAAGTTCATATTTTTTTGTCTGTATCCACTTGGGCAGATTTCACCCAAGAGGGGAAGTTCCACTCTTCCTCCTTCTCCCGCTCTTCCTTTACATTTGGCACATTTTATTGGGGAGGTGCGAGTACCTGATTTTGACAGGTATGTGCTTCCCCACTTCCAGCCAGTTTGCCGTGGCGATCCGAGCGGACGTTCAGCCTCCCTCTCCTTCCCCGCAGCCTTCTGGGGCACATCACAGGTAACAGGAGACTGTGGACCCAATCACAAATCGGACCCAATCACAAAGCGCAGCACAGCTCGTGCATGCACAGTTGGAAGCCAGTTTCCCTTAGACCCCTTTCACACTGGGGCGCTTTTCAGACATTTTAGCGCTAAAAATAGCACCTCTCAAGCCACCCAAGTGTGAAAGCCCGAGTGCTTTCACACTGGGGCAGTGCGCTTGCAGGATGGGAAAAAAGTCCTGCAAGCAGCATCTTTGGGGCGTTGCGGGAGTGGTGTATACACTGCCCCTGCCCATTGAAATGAATGGGCAGTGCTGCCGAAGCACCTGCAAAGCGCTTTGGCAGCGCCGCAACACGGGCGCCATTAACCCCTTCTTCGCCCACTAGCGGGGGTTAAAAGCGCTGCTATAACAGCGGTAGAGCACCGCTAATACTAGCAGCGCTTTAACGCTAATGCCCACACAGCCCCAGTGTGAAAGGGGTCTCAGTGAAGATGCTAGTGCTTGCACCCGAAGCCGATTGAAGAATTGGCTTGGGTGAGGACATTGCTGAATCCAGGGGCAGATAAGTGTCCATATATTAAAGGTCAGCAGATACATTATTTGTAGCTGCTGACTTTTACTTTTTTGGGGAGAGACTGGAGCTCCTTTTTAACTTCCTGTACCAGAGGCGCAAGAGGAAGTGAGAGGAAATCTCTAGAAAGTGAGGTGAATCCATCCTCGTATGTAGTTTATACTGGATCAAGTGTCCTTAATGGAACATTTACTCTAGCCACTTGTTTCAGCAAATATTTTTATTAAAGTTTCTAAATTTCTTTACATTCATATTCACCACATTTTAGAGAATGTTTACAATCAAAAACATGGAATATTTTAGTCATCACCACATAGTTATCCTTCTTTTATACAAACAGCAGAAATTGTAAGTACCCATTCCAGATAAATGTGGATAATAATGCAAAAAAATTAAAAGGCAATGGATTCTCAAACAGATTAAACAAAAATACAGACACAGAAATCACAGGGGTGCATATGTTTAACTGTCCATATACAGTCTCATTCGATTAGAAAGTACCTTGCCAAGCAGAAAAACATCCAATGTTTTTCTCAAAGTAATTTGCTTGATGTCATTGCAGCAGAAACATTTACATACAAATCACTGAATTTTTAAAGATTATCCAACCTGCCCAGCTATAAAATTTGAAAGCCATATTTTATAACAGTTCTTATTTCTTCCATTAATTTTAAAGACCCCAACAACTATTTACTCATTGAAGGCAGTTTTGTTGATTTGAAGTGTTTTGGAATTAGACTTTTATCTGGGTTAGGTAGTATAGTTTATTTCATAATCTGAAAATTGAAATTTTGAGAAACAAACTTCCATTGTGAGCCAGAAGAGAGAGGGATGAGATTTTATTTATTGGTTTAATTATTTGACACCAATATTCTCAAATCAGGGGACAATGCCAGCACACATGGGACAATATTTCAAAATTCTAATTACCCTCAACCCTTGTTCTGGTCACAACTTTAAAATTGTTTATTTACCATCACTTTCTGGCTCTGTGATAATGGCCACAAGGATAAATAGAGACAAGAAACCCAATGAGGTTACAGCCCACAATAAAAATCTGACAGGGTTCCTTCCCTCTCCCACGCTATCCAAAATTAAAAAAAGTTGGACATGCACTTCCCAGAGTTTGCCATAGTGTCTGGCAGGCCTTATATTTTTAACAGGTAATTTCCATGGTTTAATTGTAATTTAATTTTTAACAATTGTGAAAAAAAATCTAAAAGCAAATAAAATATGAATTCAATTAGAAAATTGAACACAAAAAATAGAACACTTTTCCCCACTTACAACAACCCCACCCATGTTAATTTAAAGTTTATGGGGTTGATTTAATAAAGGCAAATATCCTATTCAATTTGCAAGAGAATTTTTCATTAGCTTAGTGAATGTGGTAAAAATTTGCCTGGCACAGAATATCCAATCTTATGAAAGAAAAATAAAAAATAAAAAATAATTTTGGTTGCACATGATTGGATGTGCTTCATTTCATTAACTAAGCTATGGGTAATTTCCCTTGCAAAGTGCAAATTCCCTTGCAAACTGAACAGCCTATTTGCCTTTAGTAAATAAACCCCTTTGTGTCTTTTAGCTCCCATATGCCTATTGATCTAGAATGCCCAGACCTAACAGCCATTAAAAGCCATGTACTTCCCTGCCCCACTCTACTGTATTCTTTGCTAGCCCTTCACAGCCTTTTCTGGACAATCCATTCTGTCATGTCTAATTCTTTCTGTACATATTTCCTGTGATCTCCATTTATTCCAATGGAAAGTTTGTACTCCACTGGGAGGAATGCAGTATAGACTTTCTATTGGAATAAACAGAGATTGCAGTGTGCATGAGCAATGGAGGCTGTGTAATGCTCAGTAGGTCTCACGGCAAATATCTCAGCAAAGAATGACAGGTAAAAATTTGGTTTTCAAGAGCTGCCGGTAATGAGCATTTGAGCCCCAAAGGAAGAACACTGAAAGTTCACTTTAAAATCCATAATGATTTTGTACATTTATTTTTGATGATGTTACCATATAGTATTGTATATAATCACATGTCAGAAACAAACAGATTTAGGTCTGTGTGAAATAAAAATAAATTGTGTGTGTGCTACTAACACCTAAACAAGAATATTAAAGGTTAAGCATAACAATGCATCATCACTTGCATCAAAAACTGCAGGGGGACCTGGGTATTGTTATAGGTTTGGATTGCTAGCTTTTAAAATGGTAGAGTTTTCATGTTTTTATTAATATCAAATCCAAAAGAAAACAAATATGATGGATAATTGGATAGATAGCTAGTATTTTTTAATTTTAAAAAGTGTAATAAAGGTTTCTTTTATTATTCATTTATTAATAAAATAAACTCAGCAGGAGGGGTTCAACATCTGGACAAAACACGCTAATCTTCAGAAGGAAGCTGTACAGAGAGGTAGTGGTTTATGGCACATTAAGATACAAGGATTTCTATATACTGCCTGATATGAAGATGCTCAATTTATCTTTCTTGAAAGAAGCTGGCTGGAAATGGGCCATAACTTACATTAACACATGTTTTCCTATGACTTTGTATTTGTTTTGCGTCAGCCATGAAAATAATGGATGATGAGATCACTACCATCACTGAGTGTCTTTTAATGTTTATATTTAGAAGAGGATATAATTGCCTATAAATTAAACCTTAATTACTGCACTAAAATATACACAGCCAGGTTTGTTTCTTGCTATCATCTCACTTTCTTTCACTGCCTGTCCTCTATACTCCCTCTCTCTACCTCTTTTTTTTAATTTTTTTTGTCCCCTTCCTCCTGTTCCTCCTTTTTCTCCCTCTGACTTCTTTCCTCTCCCCTCACTCTTCTGTACTTTCTCTCTCTTCTATCTCCCCTCTCCCTATCCCACCTTTCCTGTGCTCTCTCTCTTCCATCTCCTCTCTCCCTATCCCACCTTTCCTGTACTCTCTCTCTCTCTCTCTCTCTTCCGTCTCCTCTCTCCCTATCCCACCTTTACTGTGCTCTCTCTCTCTTCCATCTCCTCTCTCCCTATTCCACCTTTCCTGTGCTCTCTCTCTTCCATCTCCTCTCTCCCTATCCCACCTTTCCTCTACTCTCTCTCTCTCTCTCACTTCCATCTCCTCTCTCCCCGCCCCACCTTTCCTGTACTCTCTTCCACCACCTGTCTCCCTGCCCCACCTTTCCTGTACTCTCTCTACTAGAATTAGAATTAGACTTGGGAAACTTAACATTAATAAAATGTTACCAGCGGATTGGAGAAAAGCCAATGTAGCACCAATATTTAAAAAGGGCCCAAAATACATCCCTGGGAATTACAGACCAGTTAGCCTTACATCAATAGTATGCAAGCTTTTGGAGGGGGTGACAAGAGACTATACAGGGGGTCCCCGGGTTACAAACAAGTTAGGGACTGTAGGTTTGTTCTTAAGTTGAATCTGTTTGTAAGTCGGAACAGGTAAATTTTTTAAGTGTAGCTCCAGCCAAAAAAACTATTTTTAAGCTTTTTGGATAGCATAGGGAAGAGTTAACACCCCTGTAACATTTGTTTTGCTGTGTGTGCCCCTGTTCAGAAGATTTCACCTCACTTTCTGTCCCAATGACAATTGGATTTTGAAAATTTTGGGTTGTTGTGGAAACAAGCCTTGGTGATAAAGCCTCAGTGGAGGTACCTTTTCCCCATAATAGCTCTTACAGGAGTGAATTTCCCTTCCTAGGGATAGATTTCCTCTCACTTCCTGTTGTCTCCCTCCGTTTGTAAGTAGGAGTCGTTTGTAAGTCGAATGTTTGTAACTAGGGGACCCCCTGTATACAAGATGTGAGTAATGAAAACTGTATCATTAGCAGTAATCAGCATGGATTCATGAAGATTCGTTCTTGCCAAACCAATCTATTAACCTTCTATGAGGAGGTGAGTTGCCATCTAGATAAAGGAAGGCAAGTAGATGTGGTGTATCTGGATTTTGCAAAAGCATTTGACACAGTTCACCATAAACATTTACTGTACAAAATAAGGTCCATGGACCGTAGGGTGAGTACATGGACTGAAAACTGGCTACAAGGGCGAGTTCAGAGGGTGGTGATAAATCGGGAATACTTGGAATGGTCAGGGGTGGGTAGTGGGGTCCCACAGGGTTCTGTGCTGGGACCAATCCTATTTAATTTGTTCATAAATGACCTGGAGGATGGGGTAAACAGTTCAATCTCTGTATTTGCGGATGATACTAAGCTAAGCAGGGCATTAACTTCTCCGCTGGATGTGGAAACCTTGCAAGAAGAGCTGAACAAATTAATGGGGTGGGCAACTACATAGCAAATGAGGTTTAATGTAGAAAAATATAAAAAAAAATGCATTTGGTTGGCAAAAATATGAATGCAATCTACTCACTGGGGGGGGGGGGGGGGGTCTCTGGGGTAATCTAGGATTGAAAAGGACCTTGGGGTCCTAGTAGATGACAAGCTCAGCAATGGCATGCAATGCCAAGCTGCTGCAAGCAAAGCAAACAGAATATTGGCATGCATTAAAAAGGGGATTAATTCCAGAGATAAAATGATAATTCTCCCATTCTACAAGACTTTGGTCCGGCCGCACCTGGAGTATGCTGTCCAGTTCTAGGCACCAGTCCTCAGGAAGGATGTGCTGGAACTGAAGAGTATGGTACGGCGGAGCTCCTTCATTAGGCACCATCCAGAGGTGGGCTAGGCATTCTTGGTTCCTTTCTCACATACGTACACTATGCACAGCCATGATCCATGGTCTTCACCTCCTTACCTTAGGTTTGTCATGCCTCTTACATGTCACTTCTTAGTTCTGATTTCATTCCATTCTAAACTTAGCATCTCTACTTTCTGTCTTGGTGGTTTCCTCATTTGATTTTCACTCTCCCTTCTATTTCTCCTTCTTTCCCTTCATTTCTTTCCTTTTCTCTTCCCCCTTCTTTTTGGCTGTTCTATTTTTATCACTAGGTGTGCGCCTACTTTTCCACACATCACATTCATTAGTATGGGTCACCCCACCCAATGTTGTTTTCTTACCTGCACATTCATTCACAGAGGTCCCACATGATTTAATAAATATTATACATTAGGAACGCGCCATGGATGCCTGTCCGCTGTGGATGCTGTCTTTGTTGGCAGCTTTAGCTGTGTATGCTCCCACAGCTCCCGTGGGTGATGTCCTTTGATGGCCAGTGGTTTCCAGCATTATACTATCAGCACACATATGGTTTTGTAAGTAGTTTTGCAATAAAGGGGTTTCTTATTTTTACCCTGTCTCATCTTTTGACTGTGTCAGATCATATATATATATATATATATATATATATACTTTTTTTTTTTCATAGATAGATAATATGGGCTTGCTCCTGAAGGGTGGCCTACAGTCACAAAATGTGTTGAGCTACCAGCTGCCATACTCTATATCAATTCTGCTCTGATTATGATTTTTTTTGTCATCTGTTTACATAAGACATGTTCACATGACTATATATGTAATTATGTAATTCTTGTCATCACAGGTAATATATATTGTTTTACCAACAAATAACAAGATTATAAGCTAGATAGATATATTTTTCAATATTTGTATGTATATAGATTAAATTTGTTGGATCATGGAATAATGTTATGTGATATTTTTGAAGAAATCATTATAAGAATATTGTTATTATGGAAAAATGCTCTGAAAGTTGACACTGAAATTTATATATATATATATATATATATATATATATATATATATATATATATATATATATATATATATATATATATATATATATATATACATACATACATACATATATATATATATATATATATATATATATATATATATATATATATATATATATATATATATATGTGTATATATATATGAGCTAACGAGTAAATATATTTTTCTAAATATATTTTTTACACATTCATTTATTTTTTACCACTGCACGCTTCATATAAAGTCCCAATTTCTCGCTCTCTTTTTTTCTAATGGGTAAAACACAGGTTCACTTTATGTTTGGTTATTCGAAGGTTGAACATTGTTTTTAAACTGATTATATTATGGTGCAACCTATTTAGAAGTTCTTCCTCATACTGTGTTGCTACCATAGGACTCCCAGTTTTACATACTTTTCCCAGCTAATATTCACCATTTGTGTTTTATCTTAGAAGATAGATTTTAGCATTGGAAAATGTTAAACAATGCATATGTTGCTCTTCTTTTAAAGCTCCTCTCTGGCCAGGCCCTGCCCTTCTCCACACACAGATAACATCTACACCCCATCTAGCTACTTGCTGTATTCACTTAAAAAATCTAAAAGACCCAAATACTCACTTTAATCTCTGGCCATTTCGTATAATGGGAGATTCCTTCTTTAGGTGCCCAAGTCACTGCCTGGGTGGTGAAGACACTTCCCACTGACTGTACTGTGGTGGGATCCTCTCAGGCTCCAGAAGACTGCATTGTTGTGATGACATTGGGACAGCAACAAGACCGGATAATGGTGGGTTTGGCTGCAGTACTGGATCACTGGTCTGCACTCCTGGAAGACTCACCAGCATGAGAAAGGTGATGGCAAACTCAGGTAGGTAAAAGACTGCTTTGAAAAGCATTAAAAATAAAAACGAATTACTGAAGCTTGGGAATGGAGGTGGAGATGTGTAGTTAAGATGAGGTTTGATTTAACTTTGCTCACATATAGGCTTTAAAGTGTAAATAAATCCATGGATTCAACTCTTTCCCAAAACAGTTTCATAACAGTTACATTCAAGGCATGACTCTGGTTATGGCTTCATGCACATGGCTTAAGGAGGGAGTACAGGGTGCATGGGGCAAACATAGCCAGCATAAGGGGGTCACAAGTTCAGTATACAGCCTCCCATTGCTGTGTGCTACCATACAAGAGTTTATGGTGGTGTTCTATCAGATTAGCGAACCCATCAGATCAGCGAATGGAAGTGATCTTCCGTCATCTGCACATGCGTTCCACCGCTACCAGGTTTGCTAATCTGACAGAACACCTGCAGTCAGAAGGCAGCAGCGGACATCTTACTATAACCAGCTGCGTCTTGAATTCCAGAGTAATTTTATCAATAAAGTGAGAGTATAAAAAATAAATATAGTATATTGACATCTGTGATTCTGTTTTGATGTTACCTTCTGCAAGAAGCTGGATGCCAGCAGTAGGAAGGTGGCGGAGGCCATATTGGTACACCCCGCACTGCTCAGCGCTAAACCTTTAGACTTTCAAAATTAAACGTTGAAATTGCATCACAGATGTCAATATACTATATTTATTTATATAGGCTCACTTTATTGCTAAAATTACTCAGAAATTCAAGCCATAACTGGGTGTAGTAAGATGTCTGATGCCGCTGTTCTGTCATATTAGCAAACCCGGGGAACGCATGTGCAACTGACGGAACTTCACTTCCGTTCTCTGATCTGATGGGTTCGCTAATCTGATAGAACAGCGGTACTTACATACACATGGTCATACAACCCTGGATGCAGGCATTCTACATCCAAGGCTGTACGCCTGTGCACGTGCAAAAGTTTACACAAGCGCTGGTGTAAACCCTTACTAAATTACATTTTGTTTGTATGATAAATTACTACCAGTAAAATACTTTAGTAAATAACAGTAATACTTAGTAAAAAAACTTCAGGACTCTGAGGCCAGCAAAGCACAATTAAAATCAATGTGTGGAAAACAAAAGATGCTGGGTGGGGAGCCCAGTCACATGTCCCCTTAAAGTCATGTGACCAGCTCTCCTCCAAGCATGAAGTTCTCACTGCTATATTAATTCACATTGATGCTTGCATTTTATAAATGGGCAGTGGTGTGGAGTAACCGTGCAGAGTATAGTGGAAAGTGACTAGCAATACTGACTCTCCATCATAAATGGAGCCATATGTACAGCAAGATCACATGTACATCGCCATAGGTGTGCCCAGCCTATTGCATTAGGGTGTGCATCCCAAAGCTCAAACACATATGTGTGTGTGTGCATGTGTATACATATTGACAGTGTCAGTAGAGCAATGGATGGAGTCAGTAGTTTTTATTATTTTATTTTTTTAAATTATTTTTTTTATTTATTATTTTTTGCAATTGTATTTTTTTTATTACAATTTATTTAGGAGCCCCGTTGGGTTTGGTGAGCAGGGGTCTAAACAGGGGGAATCTGTACCACACAGGGTGATTAGGGTGGGCCCAGGCAAACCTGGCAAACCCTGTGCGCACGCCTATGTACACTGCATTATCTATATGGAGTACTATATGAAACTATGGTAATACTTCATATATCATCACTCATGTAAGCTCACTGATGTAAACACTGCGATCTACTCTTAAGAAATAGCCAGGCAAATACAGAAATAATATGTTGAAAAAAGCATATTTATCAGTTCACACCTTTATAAATAGGCCTTGATTGTTATTATTTATTATTATTATTTATTACAGGTACCTATTTACTGTAGTGCCATTAATTTACGCAGCACTTTACATATATATTGTACATTGACATTAATCCCTGCCCTCAAGGAGCTTACAATCTAAGATTCCTAACTCACATTTATACATACACATATGGGGCCAATTTAGATAGTTGCCAATTAACCTACCAGCATGTCTTTGGATTGTTATCTGAGGATGATGACTTGCCTTGGCCAAGGAAGATGTCAGGGGAAACCAAAGTCATATTAAGGGACAACAGTACCTTTGTACAAGTTGCCCTTTAAAGCATGTCCCCACCTGGTCCAATACTTACCTCTGTCCCTGCATCTTCACTGTTTGCCCCTGCTAGGAACCACACAGCCTTCTTCAAAAAAAAAAATCCCACCAGGTCACCTTCATTCTACACAAGTGCACTATGCCCTCATTATTTCCTATTGGAATACTCATACTTATGGTAGCCTCTATTGGTCCTGTGGGGTACAGTTCTCCTCATAGGAATTACTAGGGCTTTGGCAGACATGTGCAGCATAAAGTGTACTCAGCAGGGCATGCTTTAAGTTACAACTTTTACCAAAAATGAGGTTGCAAAATATGTATAATAGCCCTGTCTGGCAATGTCTGATTGCATATAACAATATGCCATCTATGCCCCAGCTTACTTTTGTGCCACCAGAAATTAAATTTTCAACCCCCCCTGATTGACAATTCCAAACATTCTTCAACAAAATTAACCCAGCCCTATACACCATCAGCTAACAAATTAACTAAGCCTGCAGAAATCATTTGTTCTCTACTATATTTCTGGTGATCATCACATACAAAGCTCTCTGCATAACCAAATAGTAATGTACAATCTAGAACATCCTGAATCTGCCATGAACTGAAGGTAGACTACCAAGACTGTCTGAGACTACCAAGAGGGGGAGCTCTCCTCCCAGGAATTCTAACTCACCTGTCTACTACACATATAGGCCTAACTATCACTCTACTACACCTTCACCCCAGATCTTCAACCAACCTGCTACAAACCACATAGGCTAATATACTATATATATACTATATACTATAATATTCGATGATGATATTAAAAATGGGCACATTCTCAAAAGCAGAACATAATAGCAAATAAAATAATATCCATCTACATCATAAAAAAAAGGATAACATTCTAATGAATTTTTTTAGTCTACTACATCATTTACGGTGCAATAAAAATCGCTTTAAAGTAAATGTTGTTTCTGTATAATTTATTTTTATAGTGTGTATAATAATATAATGAGCCATTATTTGTTTTTTGGTTTTTGTTCTGTGTCTTCCACAGCAATGTGCACTTAGCAGTGTGTGTTCCCATGTAATATGTGTGTGCTTGTCTATAAATAGGGAGGCACAAATATTTAGATATAATCCTTTCCATCTATATGCCTTGCTTTGTGTACATGCGCCAGGATTGTACAAACTAAAGCCAGAGCTTCATTCTGTCTCAGAATACTCTTGTTTTCCTAAGGCCCAATTTATTGACCATCCCTGAGACGATCTGCTAAATCTGCGATGATCAAACACGTTAAATAAACTTTACTTTGTTTAATATCTCAAACAGCAAACGTGTCCCCTAGAATAAATATATGTTGCTGCAGAGTAGACAGTGTAGAGGACTAAAAGCAGCGGTGGAAGCGGAGCCCCAAACTCAGCCCAAATGTCACTTGTTACATTTTATTTTCTACACCCATGGATTGCCATCCCTTCTGCCAGCTCCATCATTGCCCTGTATTGATGATTGTGTCCATCAAGGGCAGCCGGATCGGACCCTATTATGATGCATTAAGATGGGACTTTACTAGGCGACCTTCTACCAGCTAGATCGGGACAGATGGGACTGTGTAAGTCTTCTATTTGGTATTTCGGCCTTTGATTATAATAATAATTAGAATTCAGCTTTTACTGTGCATTAAGATGAAATAAATATTATGACCTAAACTATATATGTACGTAATATACATCATACATCTGAACCTATTATCT
>JBBDGP010000821.1:552500-630000 GCA_037952835.1 Lithobates septentrionalis
CCTAAGAAACAAAGAAGTATGTCAATATTTATACCAATCTATTTCCCAGTGCTTATAAATTGACAATTGTTTGCCAGTTAGATATTAGGTAGGAGGGGTTGGACTCCAAATAGCTAATGTTAAACTTTAGTCTTGGTGCTATGGGGCAATCGGAATTACAGAGAGGGGAGAACAATGAAAAGACAACTGTTTACTTATATATTATTAACTGTAAACAGCACATAGTAGTCATAAATAAATGCGATATATTACAAATTTTACAAATTTGATATATATATATATATATATATATATATATATATATATATATATATATAGGTTCCAGTGTCCAACTTCCAATGCTACATCTTTGATTTGATATTTATATTTATTTTTTTTATAAAAGATGAGCAATAAGAACACCACGCACACAGACACTATATATGTAATATTTATACATATAATATACATTTAGTCTCACTTGCACGTTTGAATTTCTGTATATAATTTCAATTTTTTTTCAAGAATTTCTGTATAAATAATACAATACAAATACATCTAGATTCATGTGATTATATATTATATATACTAAGATATATATATATATATATATATATATATATATATATATATATATATATATATATATATATATATATATATATAATATATATATATATATATATGCGTCTTTCCAATACATATGTTATATATAAATAATAAATATTTTACAATTGCTGTACTGCATTCATGAGATGAATATATTATATATATATATATATATATATATATATATATATATATATATATATATATATATATATATATATAATATATATATATATATATATATATATATATATATATTATTTATTTATTTAATCTCCAATATATATGCTATATTAGATCTATTATATTTGCTCTACTAGATTTATGTGATTCCCTTTTAGTAACTCTACCCCTTCTATTTCCCCAGGCTTACTCGTCAGTAGGCAACATGAACGCTGGGCTAAGTATGAACACCATGAACACTTACATGAGCATGTCTGCTATGAGCACCACCGCTAACATGACAGGGAAGCTCCATGAACATGTCCTATGTCAACACTGGAATGAGCCCATCTTTGACTGGCATGTCTCCTGGCACCGGCGCCATGGCCGGTATGGTTCAGGTGTAGGCAGCATGGGCACCCACCTGAGCCCAAGCATGAGCCCCATGAGCGCCCAGGCTACCTCCATGAACGCATTGGCACCTTACACCAACATTAATTCCATGAGCCCTATCTATGGACAGAGCAACATCAACCGATCCAGGATCCTAAGACCTACAGGAGGAGTTACACCCATGCCAAGCCGCCCTACTCCTACATCTCGCTCATCACTATGGCTATCCAGCAGTCACCCAACAAGATGCTGACCTTGAGTGAGATCTACCAGTGGATCATGGACCTGTTCCCTTTCTACAGGCAGAACCAGCAGCGCTGGCAGAACTCCATCCGCCATTCTTTGTCCTTTAATGACTGTTTCCTCAAGGTGCCCAGGTCTCCAGACAAGCCTGGCAAGGGCTCTTTTTGGACTCTCCACCCAGACTCTGGGAACATGTTCGAGAATGGATGCTACCTGAGGCGTCAGAAACGCTTCAAGTGCGATAAGAAGCACAGCCCCAGAGATGGTGGAGGCAAGAAGCTTTCTGAAGGTGGGTCTAGTGTGGGTTCTGCGCTAACAGTAGTTCGGAAAGCTCTGGGGGAAACGAATCTCCTCATTCCAGCTCCTCACCATGCCATGAGCAGAAGAGGCTTTGGTGGACCTGAAATCCAGCCAAGGCTTGAGCCCTGACCACAACCCTTCTCCAGTGTCCCAAGCCCAACACTTGCTGTCTCAACACCATTCAGTTTTGTCCCATGATGCCCAGTCCCACCTCAAACCGGAACATCATTATTCCTTCAACCACCCTTTCTCCATTAACAACCTCATGTCCTCAGAACAGCAACACCATCATCACCACCATCATCACAGCCACCACCACCATAAAATGGACTGAAAGCCTACGAACAGGTTATGCATTACTCTGGCTATGGCTCTCCGATGGCAGGTAGCCTAGCCATGAGCAGTGTAACGAACAAAGCTGCATTAGAGTCCTCGCCTATTTCAAGTGACACTTCTTACTATCAAGGTGTGTATTCCAGACCAATAATGAACTCTTCCTAATTCTAGACAACTTAAAGGACTTTGATTGACTCTATACATTTATGTAAAACTTAGTCTGTGTTTTAATCCCCCCCCCCCCCCTTCCTATCCCTAAACTTGAGGTGTACAGTTTTCTCCTCTCCCCTTAGCTGTCAACTATCTTCCACTCTGTTTCAATTTTTTTGTGTTTTGTTATGTTGCAGGGATTTTTTTTTTTTTTTGTGAATGTGTTGGATCCTTTTTAATTTTGTGTGAAACTTGTAGTTTCTACCGAGGACCAAAAGTATGTCATATACATGGTGTAAAAAAAAAAAAGATGCGAAAATATTGTAATTGACAACAAAAGTTAATTTTTTTAAGTAAAATGTTTGCAAAAGGCTTAATTTATGGTTCTGTATACTTTATTTATGACTATGTATTCTGGCCTGTCCCAGCCAGAGTTTAACAATCTCTATTAAAATTGTATTGCCATTTACTTTTGGATTTTTTTATGTTTTATTTATGCCATATGATATACAATAATCAAACGAAATCGTTACAGCGTATATACTTATAAAGAAAGAAAAAAAAAAGGTTTAAAATGTTATATCAGACCTTACAAAGTTCACAGGGATTATTTACTAAAGAGGTCGAGACCGTTCACATAGCAAAGTGAATGATCATTGAGCTTAATAAATAGAATAGGTTTGTGTTCTTGTTTAGATATTTAATCATGGGTAAGAGAAATAAATAAAAACAGGATTTTTTCCTACACATTAATAAATAACTGAAGATAACACAGACTCGCATTTACTAAGATCAGTGAATGCTCACTTTGCTCTCGTCTCTACTTCTTTAGTAAATGGACTCCAGTGAGAACTTCAGTGCAGACATTCCTCCTCTACTTTTCACAGGTCTGTGATATTTCTGCTGCTCAGGATCACAGACTGAATCCTGTGTTTTGCTGTATGGGATTGAAGAAAACTAATCTGACCGGTGCAATAAGGTGATAAGGGGTCCAACACCTGCACGGTCACCTGACCGGTGGAGGTCACAATCCAGGCAGCTGTGGAGTCAGCAGTCTTGTAGGCGCCAGGTTAAAAAAAAAGGGCACTTTTGTGGTGTAGGAGGACTACTTCCCATAAATGACATGCAAAGACTGCAACTGAGCAAAACAATATCGCAACAGCTACCGGGCAGCAGGGAAAAAGAGATGGTGCAGCAAAGGGAACATAATACAACTGATTACTCCTTATTTAGAGCACTTTCTGACAGCTCTTAACCATTTTTGTGTAGCCCATGCAAAACGTCGATTTTTTTTTGCTCTGCAATCATTTTACAGCCCATAATTTCCCGAATTATTAAACTTTTCATATAAAATGTCATTAACATCGAAATATTTAGTGCACTTTTTAAACATTATCTCATCTAGAGAATTGCGATTCTTATATATATATATATATATATATATATATATATATATATATATATATATATATATATATATATATATATATATATATATATATATATATATATATATTACATCCTCTTTAGTTCCCTATTTTAGGCTAATTGTAAGATAAGTTAGCAAGTTATATAGTATTATAGCATTATAGTAATATAACATTGGTATGCTTCATACAATAGGTTATTGTGAAGGTAGTGTAAATATTGTTGTAGATGTAACAATTCTTCTTTTTCTTTCTTTCTTTCTTTCTTTCTTTCTTTCTTTCTTTCTTTCTTTCTTTCTTTCCTTCTTTCTTTTCCTTCTTTCTTTCTTTCTTTCTTTCTCTTAAAAAAACTTTTGCTGGTGCAGTTAGTATTCATCCAAGAGGTTTTATTATGTATTTTTATTATTCTTTATCAGTTATAGGGCACTGGGACCTAGAATCGCCAACCAATGCTGCAAACACATGATTAGCAAAAACTTGAAACCCAAGCAAATTGCCCCTTCTTGCAACCTGCTCTAATAATATATATATATATATATATATATATATATATATATATATATATATATATATATATATATACACACACACACATTTTTGTAAATGTTGCTTCATTCATTGCACAAGGAGAATGTATTCTATAATGTTTAAACATTTAATATTATCTCTCTTTCTCTCTCATATATGGTCATATATATGAGCTTAGGCTGGCCATGCATTATACAATTTTTCTTTAGATTTCCAAAACCATATGAGGTCAGACCTAAACAATTTCAGTTTTTATGTAATCAGGCAGGCCCTTGCTTTCCATAGTTGAAGGTAAATCTAAAGGAAATTGAACAAGAAAATTGTATATTGTATGGGCCAGTTTTAAACGGCATGTTCATAATGCGTTCTCTATTTCCTTCTCTATATGAATTTAAAACACCGGATTATATATATATATGTATATATATATAGATATATAGATATATATATATCTATATATATATATAGATAGATATATAGATACAGATCTATCTCTCTCTCTAGATATATATATGTATATATATATATATATATGTATGTATGTATATATATATATATATATATATATATATATATATATATATATATATATATATATATAGCTATATCTATCTATCTATCTATCTATCTATCTATCTATCTATCTATCTATCTATCTATCTATCTATCTAGATACGTATAGCTATATCTATATAGCTCGCTCTATATCTATAGAGAGAGATATCTATCTATAGATAGATATATATCTATCTATAGATATAGATAGATATAACCATTATTTCCCTATTAATTAAAACTAATCAGTATTATCTTAAAAAGTCCCTATAAGCTTTTAGTAACCAGATCCTTCAGTTCTCCTCCAAGCCCTAAGCCTGTAGTTTGGATAGGCTTGTTCCAGTTTGCTGAGCCCGATGGACTGTGACTGCAAACTAAAAACAATGGTAATTAGACGAGGAACACGTGGGTGACAAGCAATGTCAGCTTCCTTGCTCCTGCTGTCCCCCTCTAATAACCGAAATATGAATGACAGTCCCGGCTGCTGTGTTTCCCACGAGCTCCGGGGCTGTGATAGATTGCGGAGAGAAAATAAGAACGTTTAAATCCTGCTCAGGAATCCACATTGTGTATTGGGGGGGAGTGAGGCAGAGAGCGGTGGCCAGTCTGCAGGGACACACACGTTGAGAAGTCAGCATGAAATGTGTTTCATTAGCACATAAAAGCCTCCCGTGGAGAAGAAGAATAGGGCTAGGAATGGGCCTGATTTGGGAACAATGCTCTTTGAATGTGATGCTATAACCTGCTATGTTCCTATCACTCGGCCATTGTTTAACTGGTCGTTTTAAACTACTTAGTGTCTCGCACTCCACTGATCCTGGCAGATAACATGGAGTTGTGTTCCCCCCAAAGACACAGAAAAGCATGTCAGTGCCATGTCAGCCTTGTAACTGGCAGTCCTGTGCCTCCCTCCTTTGCTCCTCTGCTGAGTGCCACCCATGGCTCCTGGGTCTCTGTTTTGTACTGGGTGGTGGAGGGGGGCTCCTACAACTACTACATGTTTTTTTTCCCCAAACGCTTGCTGGTTTAAGCATCCGTGATCTGTGAGTAAACAGTGACAGTAAACAAAAAATTCCACATCCAAATTCCAGGAGGGTAAACTTTCAAGCAACACGTCACAATAGCAAATTTACACAGATATAGTTTTTTTTTCCTTTGCTGCAGTTTTTCTTGACTCATTAGGTTTAAGTGAGTTTTATAATGCTGATCAATATCTTGGTAAAATATTCATCTTTTTTTTTTTCTGAAGTAGTAGGAATCTTTGCTTTGTGCTAAAGTCAACAGAGGCAGCCAAAGCTCAAATAAAGGCAGAGACAGCAGAGCTGCTGGCAGCTGAAGGTCTGTTCTTGTGGACTTGTCACCATCGACCAGACAGAAGCAGGTAGGGGGGATTTGCTTGACATTCAAGACCCTGGCTGCTTGTGTTTTCCACCCTAGATCCAGACTATGCATAAGATAAGGTGATGCCCCTCTGGCCAGACAAGAGGCTTCTAAAGACAATTGTATCTAGCTGTCAACAGGTAAAGGGGCTCCATAGCCAAGGCAGATAAAAGTTTTCATTTTCTTTGTAGTAGTGCTTAGAGGATATTATTGGAGAACTGCTGCTGCTTTTGAATTTAAAAAAAAAAGTTGCTGACGTTTGCTCTAAATTATTATTATTATTATTTTTATTATTATTATTATTATTATTATTTTTATTTTATAGCTATTTTTTAATTTTAATTTGTAATTTATTTATTATTTTTACCATTTAGGTTTCATTTAAAACATCCTTTGTACTCCAGTCTGTGCTCATTTGACATTCTGGGAAATTCAAAAATAATTTCCCCATTACTTTGGTTGAGTTTTTGAAATACAAAAAGGCTAGGGTAAAAATAATTAAGATAATAATTACTCCCTAAGGGTTGAAAATTAATGCAGGATAAATGTAATTATATACAGTTTGAGAAAAGCATGAATTTGTCCCTAGCAAAGTATGCAGAATGTCTACTCATTCCCCTAAAATTTGAAATGTGGAATGTGGAAATACTATGTCCCCTAAAATGTAAACATGTAGGGTGCAAGTAATGATATACACTTTGAGGAAAAACTGAATTGGTCCCTAGCTAAGTATGCAAAATGTCTACTTAGTCTCCTAAAATTTGAAATGTGGAAATACTATCAACCATGTCTCCTAAAATGTGAATATGTAGGGTGCAAGTCATTTTATACACTTTGAGGAAAGACTGAATTGGTCCCTAAGTATGCAAAATTTCTACTCAGTCCCCTAAAATTTGCTTGCAGGGTGCTTTGAGCAGTGGCTGCATTGGTCCCTTACTAAGTATGTTAAATACCATCTACTCAGTCCCCTAAAACTTGAAATGTGGAAATACTATCAACTATGTCCCCTAAAATGTGAACATGTATGTACGGTGCAAGTAATTATATACACTTTGAGGAAAGACTGAATTGGTTCCTAGCTAAATATTTACTGAGTCCCCTAAAATGTGAATATGTATGTAAGGTGCAAGCAAATATAAATATGCTTTGAGGAATGGGTGCATTGGTGCCTTGCTAAGTATGTTAAATACTATCTAGTCAGTCCCCTAAAATTTGAAAATGTATGCAGGGTGCAAGTAAATATACATACGCTTTGAGGAACGACAGCATTGGTCCCTTGCTAAGTATACTAAATACTGTCTACTTAGCCCCCTAAAAATCAGTGGTTGTAAATATATAGGAGCAATGTATAACCAGAAATTAATTTTGAATCCACTTTTTTGCTGCATATGTACTGTACTGCATATCATTATTACTAGAAGACAGAAGAATACACCCTTGCCTAGATATATTAATATATATATATATATATATATCTATATATCTATATATCTATCTATATATATATCTATATATATATAGATATATATATCTATATATATATCTATATATATATCTATATATATCTATATCTAGATATATATAGATATAGATATATCTATATCTATATATATCTATATATATCTAGATATATATATATATATATATATATATATATATATCTCTATAGATATATAGATATATATATATATCTATATATCTATCTATCTATATATTTATATATATATATATATATATATATTATCCGGAAATGAATTTGGATTACGTTAAAAGAAAATATGAATTATTAATTATGATATATATTAACTGTCTCGTGAGGTGCTAGTATTACATTTATAATAGATTAATAATTAGGTTAAGAATCAGAGGTACATCGCTGACCAATTCTCCCAAAACTTTTTTTTACGGCATCCATATATATTTTTTTTTCAATGGAAGGAAATAATTAAAATAAAAGGTTAGAGAGCTATATTAAGATACACATTCCATACATAGGTATCAATTATATATGCACATACACATGCGTAAACAAGGCACCTGGATATGTAAGTGTGTGTACATTTTTTTTTTTCTAGTTCTTACATATCTATCTGAACAAATGTTTTTTTTTAAATATAAATTATAAAAAGTATATATTTATTTGTTATATTACTAGATTGCATTTGAATTCTTTATACTGTAAGTATATAGGATATACATACATATATATATATATATATATATATATATATATATATATATATATATATATATATATATATATATATATATATGTATATGCTCATGGTATCCTCTTGTGGTGAATGTATAATTAAACATTGAATTATCTTTTTCCCTTTGGAATTGTGCCTGTCCCTTCCCCTGACTGCAGTGTGACAAGTTATATTTCCAGTACAAGATAGAATTTGTCCAGGACACACAGAAAGGCTAATCGTTTATAAATAATTAATATCTTCCCATTTCACTAGTAATGCGGGTCTTTGGATTTGTCAATTACTTGTCGTTAAATGAGTGTATGCCCACGTACTTCATTTCCAATCCTTTGATGGAGGAGTAACCCCAGTAGAGCCCACTCCAGACTGCCTGAGATGGCAATGGCCTTTTCATAAGTCAGGTTCAGACTGGGCGCTTAATGCAATGCTGCTTGTGAAAGGAAAACAGGCCTATGTGTGATGTGATCTTTAAAATGAACACTTTACATTTCTGATCTATCTTCTTTCAGTTGCTTAATGAGAAATATTGCATTTCTTTTTATTCTTAGAGGCTGATTTATCAGATTGGCTCTACAATACCCATTTTTTTTTTTATGTGGGTCAGTTGCAGAGTTTTGTCTAGCATTCCAAAAACATAATATATTAAGTCCCTTTTGCAATTGACCTTTCCAATGTGAACGCGTGGAACATATCATTAAGGCCGATATATTAAAGGATTTGAGAATGTTCAAACGATAAAATGTGTGATTCACTTCAATTATCCAATCATGTAAAAAGAAAATCCCTGTTTACTTATTTAATCTGATTGTGATTGAGTAACAGAAGTGAACATTCCTAAAATGTATTGTGTGCACATTCTGATATTCTTTGGAAAATCAGCTTGTATCAGAGTATCATAAAAATATGCCTTTAGTGTTTGGAAATAATATAATATTAATATTAAAGGCAGGCAAAACTTATGGATATTTACATAATCTGCCCATCTGTGTCCATAGGAGATCATGATCATAAGAAATCATTTTTATAGCCAATAACTTTAATATTTTTAACTTTGATAGAGGCACAAAAATATTTTCTGGACAAAGTAAAAAAGAGTAACATTAAAATGAACCTGTTATAATAGGAATATATAAGCTGCCATAATATAATGTTTTTAAAGGTCCAAGCTCTAGCTTTATCACATAGTTGGACTGTTTTACTAAAGGAGTACAGAATGCTCATTTATGAAAATAAACATTCCCAGAGTTTAGTGAATAAGGTTATACTATTCCCAGGAGTGGATTTATAAGGGGCAAAATGGGCAATTGCCCCTGTCCCCCCTGAGGGAAGGGACCCCCCTCTATACAAAATTGTTATAAAACAATATAAAAAAATTATATATAAAATTGGAAAAAAAGAAATAATAATAAAATATTTAATAAAAACTGTATTTTTTTTTTATTAAATGTATCTTGGGCACAAATGATGTGAAAAGAAGGGACATGAATGATACTGACAAAGTGGATTAAGTCTCTAATGGAATCACTGAGGTGGAAAAAAAAAAAAAAAAATGTATCTTGGGAAGTAATATTTTGCCGGCCATCATCTGTAAAACTCTGGACTGGTATGTTGTGTCGTTTTTCAAAAATGAATTTTGGTGGCTCAAGCAAGCCACACATAGAGAACTATGACTGCATGTGTGTTGGCATGGGTGACCTCAGAATGATGTTGTGTCATGCATTTTAAAAATGTATCACTGTCATTGAGAATGTAAACCAACTCTGTTTATAAGGGGTTCCAGGAACCCGAAGTGCCCTGTGCCCCCCAAGGTCCAAATCTGGCTCTGACTATGCTCGCTTTGGACACCCGAGCATGTGCAAAGGAATATATATATTAAAAAAAAAGAAGATTTTTGCCTTGGACATGATTGGTTTATTGAATTGAATGCCATTTTCCGTTCTCCAAAAGTAAAAATTCTTTACTCCTTTAGTAAGTCAACCTCAGTGAGTCGGAGCAAGTATGCGGCCAGGGAAGTGTCAAAGGCCTACTACGTGTTCCAGGTCAGCAACTCACAGATGTTGATCTACTAAATAAGTGAAGAGCGTTCACTTCAAAAGTCCAATCGTGTGCAGGCAAAACTTCTTTTAATGTAACATTCCTTGTATATGATTAGGTATTTAAAGTGAACATAGCTTCTCCTTATTCTCTACTCCTTCAGTAAATGAACCCTTCCAGCTAATGAATGATAGTCCTGCACCCACACCTGCAAACCAAGTCTGGAAAGGAATCTATTTCTATGCTTACAATTTCCTTTGAATAACCAATAGAACAGATTTGGGCTTCAGCCCAAAGAAAGGAATAATAGCGTTGCATGTGGCCAAAAACTGTCTCCGTCCTTTTTTTTTTCTTTGCTCAAGTGATTTGTACGCAGTAAAGGGAATGATCCCTTTACTATAGTGAAAAGGGAAATCTCATTAGTCAGTTGCAGGACAATCTCTGCAACCAACGCCAAAGAGTATTGTTGAACCTGAAAGTTTCTAATAACTCATTGGATGACACAAAAAAAAATGCATGTATTATTTTGATCTGTTCAATCATATTGTTAATGAAATATACCCCAAAAGCCAGCCATAGATGGTTCTAATCATCTATGGGCGGCTGACTGTACCCAAGTCAATCCATCGATCAACTGGGGTACAACCAGCATGTTGGATTTTTACATACGATATTGTCAGCGGCTATAGCTCCTCGCAATAATCAATGTGTTGTCCAGACAGGGACTGCTCCCTGCGCCCCCCCTGCTGGGAGAACACAATGGCTCCATGGGAGAGATTCACTCATCAACATTGACTGTGTTGATGAGGGAATCAAGGGATTTCCTTTCCAGCAACCCGTGGTTGCAGGAAAGAAAATCGCATGATTTATGGCTTGCCTAAGGCTGACATTACAATCAGATTGTACCATCTCCTTTAGATCTGCTGTCAACTATATAGTGCAAGGGTCTACCTGATTTGGTACTAATTTAATAGGCTGTTTAAGTTTGTACTGATATTACACAGGTGTGTAGATCTTAGGCTTCATTCACATGGCCATAAAAAATTTACTGATGTTATTACACATGTAAAATGATCAGTAAAATACTTGCGTGTAGATGCGTTAAAATGCGTAGAGACGCGAATGCATACATAATGATCGGTTTTTTTCTTTTTGAGACTTAATTTTCATGCTTAGAAATGCATAAACTTGCGTTATACATGTATGAGTGTAAAGCGCAAGTTCTTGGACACAGATTTTGGAGCCTGTGTTATGGGTCTGAATGCAGTGCATGATTACGCACCTGTGGGAATGGCTCCAATGGAAACAGGTGTAACAGCACTGCCACCTTCTCAAGCCATAGCTCCAGACCCGGTGCTCAGACTATGAGGCTTCCGATGCCTCCACAAGACACAATCCACTGGAGAAAAAGTCGGCACCCGAGGTTGTCAACAAAATGCGGTCTTCCTTTATTACATCACATGAATACATCTGTAAAACACCCAATGCGTTTCGGCCATTGGGGCTTAATCATGGCTGATATAAGGAGTCTCAAAAACATTTAAATAGTCTATCGATGATCACATGATCAATTGGGTCACATGAATATAAAAACAACAGAGAATAAAACTTTACAAAGTAAAAACAAAGCAAAATAGAATGTAGCAAAGTGCAGAAACCTTATCCAGAACGTATATATAAAAAAACTCCCTATGTGTGAATGACTGTGTTGAAAACAATGTAGCTGTGTTCAGATCTGTAATTAAAAAACACGTGTGTATGTGTTTTTTTTTTACAGCCATGTGAATGAAGCCTAAAAGAGATCATACAGAGATTGGACTGTATAATGAATGGCCATCTTAAAGGGGTTGTAAACCCTCGTGTTTTTTCACCTTAATGCATCCTATGCATTAAGTTAAAAAAACACCTGGCAGTGACTGGTCCCCCAACCCCCCCCCCCCCATTTTACTTACCTGAGCCCTGGAATTTCCCACGGTAGAGACACGCTCTTCTTCTGCCCGGGGTTCTCAGCTCTTGATTGGATAGATTGATAGCAGCGCAGCCATTGGCTCCCGCTGCTGTCAATCAAATCCAATGACGCGGTGCCGGGGGGCAGGGCCGTGTCCGGCATTCTGCATCTATGGACGCAAATGCTGGACTCGGGAGTGCGCCCGCAAGGTAAACCCCCAGGAGAGCGCTTCTCCTAGGGGGTTATACGATGTGGGGAGGAGCCACTCTGTGCAAAACGAACTGCACAGTGGAGGTAAGTATAATATGTTTGTTATTTAAAAAAAAAAAAACTTGAAGCTTTACAATCACTTTAAAGCGGAACTTTACCCATAACAACTTAATAAAAAATAATATCCTTTAACAAGTTATATTCCACATTAATACTTATGCTACCCAAATTAGTGAGTGCTGTAAATTACCTTCAGCATTGCTCCTGCTTATTCTTGCTGGAGGCTGCCATTTAGTTGAAGTCCAGAGCCCCTGAGCAGCAGGAAATCTTTAGGCTGTCATCAGATCAGCCTCTACAAATTCGTCACAGTGCCAAAAAATATAGAGCAACTAAGCAAGTGCAGAGCAGAGTGAGACAGTGAATTACACGATTTTAAACAGTTTAGGCACTTATTTTTATTGTTTTACATAGCTATACCTGTAAAAAGGGCCAGCCTTAAAGTGGTTGCAAAGCCAGAAGGTTTTTTTATCTCAATGCATTCTATGCATTAAGATAAAAACCCCTTCTGTGTGCAGCAGCCCCCCTAATACTTACCTGAGCCCATCTCGATCCAGCGATGTTGCAGGAGTGTCTCAGCTACCCGGGACTCTCCCTCCTCATTGGCTGAGACAGCAGCGCAGCCCCATTGACTCCCAATGCTGTCAATCAAAGCTAGAGAGCCAATGAGTAGGGATGGGGGTGGTTCCGTGTCTGAATGGGCTCACAGAGCTGCGGCTCGGCTCGGGTGCCCCTATAGCAAGCCACTTGCTGTGGGGGCACTCGGCAGGGGGGAGGGGCAAGAAGCGCCAGTGAGGGACCCGAGAAGAGGAGGATCTGGGCTGTTCTGTGCAAAACCATTACACAGAGCAGGTAAGCAGGGGCGGCCTGTCCATTAAGGGCGCATGGCGCCGCCTCCACCTTTACATCGACGCCTCCCCTATCCATGCATCTGGCCCCTTTCAGGACGCCGAGTGCATGAAATCCAATGTGGGGGGGTGTTTTTTTGAAGCACCTGATTAGAGCTAGAGGCTCTAATAGGCTTCAAAATAGGGTGGGCTCAGGGCGCAAAGCATTGCGCTACGAGGCCACCCAGGTGTATTACAACAGTGAATGAATAATTGCTTTTGAAACACTGATCCTCCTCCCGGCCACTCAGAAAGCGTGTTTTGACACCCGTCACCCAATTGACTAATAGGACAGGCGATCCTATTGGACACATAGGAGGAGGGGAGGAGCCGCACGCTGGAAGCCGCCATGGAGGAGAGGACATGGAGCTGCTCCACGCTACCCACTGCCCACCACCCACTAACCGCCTAGATGGGGTAAGTGCCGGACCGACCGGCAATCAGCTGGGGGGGAGGTGCCCCCCGCCGCTCAGTGTCCCCCCCCCCCCCCAAAAAAAAACACCAGCCGCCACTGCAGGTAAGTATAACATGTTTGTTATTTTTAAAGAAAAAAGAAAACTGAGACTTTAGTATTGCTTTTATTTCCTGACTAAAGTTCCACTTTAAAGCTGACCACACAAGTTACAATCTAATTGTATAGTCACAAACGGTCCTGTATTATGCGTAGACATTTTGCCACCCAGCCTGCAAAATTATCACATGTATTTATTCATGTTATAAAAAAGAATTAAAAAAAGAGATTCTAAAAAGAATAAGAAATACATAAAAAGAAAATAATTTAGAATATAATGTAAATGGTTGGCTATGTTCGTTTAGTTTTTTTTAAAGACCTGACTTTCTTCAAAATTGTTAATTTGCTGTCAATTTGAAAGAGTAAAAATATAAAAAAAAGAATAAAAAAAAAAGAGATTCTGAAAATAATAAGAAAGAAATAAAAAGAAAGGAATTTAGAATATAATGTAAATGGTTGGCTATGTTCGTTTTTTTTTTTTTTAATGACCTGACTTTCTTCAAAATTGTTAATTTGCTGTCAAGTTGAAAAAGTAAAAATATAAAAAAAGAATTAAAAAAAACGGATTCTGAAAAGAATAAGAAAGAAATAAAAAGTAAAGAATTTAGAATATAATGTAAATGGTTGGCTATATTAGTTTTTTTTTTTAATGACCTGACTTTCTTCAAAATTGTTAATTTGCTGTCAATTTGAAAGAGTAAAAATATAAAAAAAAGAATAAAAAAAAAAGAGATTCTGAAAATAATAAGAAAGAAATAAAAAGAAAGGAATTTAGAATATAATCTAAATGGTTGGCTATGTTCGTTTTTTTTTTTTTTTTTTTAATGACCTGACTTTCTTCAAAATTGTTAATTTGCTGACAATTTGAAATAATAAAAATATAAAAATCAGCCCATGAGTGATCACTTTTAGATCCGATGCCACTTTAACCCATATTCTATGTTTTCTTTCAGTGGCCAATCAGATTCCAGGGAAATGTATTAATTTTTCATTTTTTTTAGAAATGAATTACTTTTTCAGTAAATCAGATCATTAACATTCTGACTACGCCGGGTTGGCAAGAAATGGTTTTAGAATAAAGTGCACCTGTCACAAAATGCCAAACTGAAAGTTAACCCGTTGTGGGTCATTCGATGAAATGGTTGCATTCCATGTTGCAGTGGTGATAAGTACACTTTACACCCCCCTATAGAATTTCATATGTGTGACATTGTACGCTGTGCTAAAGCCTTAGTGTCCATGTCACCAGCATTGCTTTCATACAGTATTGGTAACGTGTAATCCCCCAGATCACTTTCAAAGCCCCCCTTTATGTCTTTAGAGCGGCCTTTAATTGATTATGCTAAAAATGTGATTTTTTTGTTATCCAAATAATACCTTCAAAAGCTGAACTCATTTTGATTCATCTAATTCACAGAGGATTTGCACATACAGATCATTCGCAGCTCCTTTACATCTGAGAAAAAGGGTTGTGCCCTTCAAGGCTCCCTATATCCAAAAACTGGATTGCAATGGGCAAGGTTACTCTTATCAATCAAAGGCGAGAAGGCACTTCTCATTTGGAGGAAAGAAATCAGACGGATCTCTCACAAAAAAAAAAAAAAAGGTTTAAAATGTCATCTGAGCCCCCGAAATGCCTTTGGTTAAGTCTCCACTACATCACAGGCAAGAGCTATTCGGGTCGTCATGGCAACAGGAGCAGCTATGGGCCGCGCTACAGCTTGTTGATCCTTCTCACTTTTGTAACTTGATTTAATTACATCTCTTTCCAGTCACTAAGTTTGCATATAACTGCAAATAGAACCAAGGAAACTTTCTTGTGAAATGGTTACGTGTCAAGCGGATAATGATCCCTGCTTGACGGATTTTCCTTTGCATTGTGTAATATTTTAGGATATTTTAGCTAGAAAAAGAAACACTTCTCTCTCTGTCCCCCATTTTTCTTTCTAATTTTCCAAGTGAATTCATTTTTTATGCCTTGAAAGTGTTTCTAAACCCAAAAGGAAAACGTTTATACACTGCAGCTTACCGATCCTTAAATGTGTTGGCTGCGTTCGTTTTCAGTTTTAGGCTTTTTTTTTTCACCTGTTGATCCTTTTTGTAAATCTGTTATTTTCTCTATTAAGGATTTACCCCCCTTCATGACCGGGCCATTGTTAGCGATACGGCACTGCGTTACTGACAATTGCGCTGTCGTGTGACACTGTACCCAAATAAAATTGATGCAAGATTTGAAACAAGAGAATCTGGATGCCGCACACTGGATAAAGTTGAAAATTCTTCTTTATTATAAAATCAGGATCATCAAAGATACAGGACAATCAGGCAGATGGTACAGACACAGCTGACGCGTTTCGCACTCTAATTTGAGTGCTTACTCATAAAATTGATGTCCCACAAATTGAGCTTTCTTTTGGTGGTATTTGATCACCTCTGCGGTTTTTATTTTTTGAGCTAAAAACAAACAAAAAAAGACCATCAATTAAAAAAAAAAAAAAAAAAAAAAAAATATATATATATATATATATATATATATATATATATATATATATACAGGTACATAGTTACATATAGTTACATAGTAGGTGAGGTCAAAAAAAGACACAAGTCCATCAAGTCCAACCTATGTGTGTGATTATACAGTTGTGCTCATAAGTTTACATACCCTGGCAGAATTTATGATTTAATGGCTATTTTTCAGAGAATATGAATGATAACACAAAAACATTTCTTTCACTCATGGTTAGTGTTTGGCTGAAGCCATTTATTATCAATCAACTGTGTTTACTCTTTTTAAATCATAATGGCAACAGAAACTAGCCAAATTACCCTGATCAAAAGTTTACATACCCCAGCTCCTAATACCCTATATTGCCCCTTTTAACATCAATGACAGCTTGAAGTCTTCTGTGGTATTTGTGGATGAGGCTCTTTATCTTCTCAGATGGCAAAGCTGCCCATTCCTCTTGGCAAAAAGGATCCAGTTCCTGTAAATGCTTGGGCTGTCATGCATGAACTGCACATTTGAGATCTCCCAAGAGTGTCTCAAGGATATTGAGGTCAGGAGACTGAGATAACCACTCCAGAACCTTCACTTTATTCTGCTGTAGCTAATGACAGGTCAACTTGGCCTTGTGTTTTGGATCATTGCCATGTTGGAATGTCCATGTATGTCCCATGCGCAGCTTCCTGGCTGTTGAATGCAAATGTTCCTCCAGTATTTTTTAATAACATACTACATTCATCTTGCCATCAATTTTGACCAAATTTCCTGTGCCTTTGTAGCTTATACATCCCCAAAACATCAGTGATCCACCTCCCTGTTTCACGGTAGGAATGGTGTTGTCAGAAACCATGAACCAGACCGAGACAGAAGTACAGTAAAATCACACTTGTTTAATAATAAAAATAAAAAGGTAAATAGAGTAAGCGTAGTCAAAGCATAGCCAGAGTCCAGTAACCGGATCGGGTAGTCAGCCAAGCCAGAGTTCAGTAAACAGATCGGGTAATCAGCCAAGCCAGAGTTCAGTAACCAGATCGGGTAATCAGCCAGGCTAGAAGTCAGGGATCCAAGTAGAGGAACAGCAAGCAGGATAAGGAGCCAGAAGGGATGTCAGCAAAGCCAGTCTTTAAATAGGAATGCAGGAGATGGTTTCTTGTGATGTGACCAAGGCGAAGGCAGAGATCAAGTGAGCTGGATGGCTTTAAGTAGGCAGGACTGATGAGCAGAATTAACAACAGCTGGGTAACTGTGAAGAGAGATGGGAGCTGGCAATTAGCCGACAGCTGAGCGGCCAGCTCAGAGAAGGAAGGACTGAGCCCAGCCCTGACAGTACCCCCTCTTTAACGACCCCTCCCCCTTGGAGGACCACAGGGGTTGAGGAGAAAATGTCTATGGAAATCACGGAGGAGGACAGGGGCATGTACGTCCGAGGATGAGACCCAAGATCGTTCCTCAGGACCGTACCCCTTCCAATGCACCAGGTACTGTATGCGCCCTCGAAACCTACGGGAGTCAACAATGAATTGCACTTCATACTCCTCAAGGTTCTCAACCTGTATAGGGTGAGGACGTGGCACCGAGGTGGTAAAGCAGTTGCAGACCAAAGGTTTCAATAAGGAGACATGAAACACATTTGAGATGCGCATACTAGGAGAAAGGTCCAACGCGTAAGCCACTGGGTTAATCCTGCGAAGGATACGGAAAGGCCCAATAAACCGAGGTGTGAACTTCAGTGAGGGAACACGAAGTCGGAGGTTGCTAGATGACAGCCGGACCCTGTCCCCAACCTGGTAGGAAGGCGCAGGGAGGCGTCTGCGGTTAGCATGGAGTCTGTACCTATCATTAGCATGATTCAAAGCCTTCTGGACTTGTGCCCAAGTGGAACGAAGACCACGGAGATGCTCCTCTAGCGCAGGAATACTCTGCGGAACAAACGAGTCAGGCAACATGGAAGGTTGGAAACCAAAATTCACCATAAACTGAGACAATCGGGAAGCAGAATTCAAGGCACTGTTGTGAGCAAGCTCTGCCCATGGTAATAGGTCTGACTAGTTCTTGTGATGGTCAGAAATATAGCAACATAGGAATTGCTCCAAGGACTGATTGGCTCATTCTGCGGCCCCATTAGACTGCGGGTGATACGCAGAGGAGAAAGCAAGCTGAATTCCCAGCTGTGCACAAAAGGTTCGCCAGAACCGGGACACGAACTGACTACCCCTGTTCGAGACAATCACCTTGGGTAGCCCATGTAAGCGAAATATCTCCCGAGCAAAAATGGAAGCCAGTTCCTTAGAAGTGGGCAACTTCTTAAGTGGAATACAATGACACATCTTTGAGAACCGGTCAACCACCATAAGGATAACTGTGTTGCCTTGGGAGTTGGGCAACTCCACAATCAAATCCATAGACAGGTGGGTCCAGGGCCTCTCTCCATTGGGTATAGGTTGTAGGAGGCCCACTGGAAGGTGTCGTGGAGTCTTACTCTGAGCACACACTGAACAGGCAGCTATGAAGGCAGTTACATCAGCACGTAGACTAGGCCACCAGAATTGTTGAGAAATGGCCCAAAAGAGTTGATTCTTATCAGGGTGGCCGGCTGCCTTGGGAGAATGGTAAGTCTGGAGCAGTGCGGAGACACTCTGGGACAAAGCAGCGGTCACAAGGTTTCTCAGGAGGAGCATCGACCTGAGCGGCAAGAATTTTGTCACCCAAAGGAGAAGTAAGACTGGTGCGAACCGTAGCCAGAATACAATCAGGAGGAATCATAGGAACCGGAACTGACTCCAACTTGGAAGTGGAGGAAAATTGTCATGACAAGGCGTCAGCCTTTACATTCTTAGTACTGGGTAAGAATGAGACAATGTAATTGAAACTCGACAAGAAAAGAGCCCATTGCGCCCTTCTGGGAGAGAGGCGTTTAGCCTCAGACAAGAATGTGAGATTCTTATGGTCAGTAAGAATGAGAACCGGCACAGTGGTACCTTCGAGGAGATGTCTCCATTCTTTCAGGGCTAAAATGATTGCCAACAGCTCTCTGTCACCAATCTCGTAATTGCACTCGACAGGTGACAATTTCTTGGAAAAGTAGCTCTCTCAGAGGTAGGACGTTGAGACAGAAGGGCACCAACACCAGAAGCATCAGAAGCATCAACCTCAAGGATAAAAGGTAATGTAGGATCAGGATGTGCCAACACAGGAGCAGAAACAAAGGCAGCCTTGAGACTTTCAAAGGCCTTAATGGACCCCAGAGAACAACTCTGTGGGTTACTGTTCTTTCTGGTCATATCGGTCAAGGGCTTGACCAGAGACGAGAAGTTACAAATAAACTTCCAATAATAGTTGGCAAAACCCAGGAAACACTGCAGAGGACGTAACCCCGTGGGTCGAGGCCACTGTAGGACTGCCGAAAGTTTCAAGGAGTCCATCGAAAAACCAGCAGTGGAAATGACATAGCTCAGGAATTTAACCTGTTCCCGATGGAACTCACACATCTCCAGTTTACAATAGAGATTGTTCTCTCTTAATTTCTGAAGCACACGACAGACATCTGTGTGGTGGCTCTCCAGGGACTTGGAAAATATGAGGATATCATCGAGATAAACCACCACACATAACTGCAACAAATCTCGGAGGATATCGTTAATAAATTCCTGGAAAACTGCCGGGGCGTTACAAAGGCCAAAAGGCATTACGAGATACTCATAATGGCCTGTTCTGGTATTAAACGCAGTTTTCCACTCGTCGTCCTCTTTAATCCTCACGAGATTGTAAGTCCCTCTCAGATCAAGCTTAGTGAAAACCGTTGCTCCCTTGAGGTGGTCAAATAACCCTGTAATCAACGGGATCAGGTAGGCATTCTTAATCATGAAACGATTGTGACCCCTATAATCAATACAAGGTCTCAGTTCACCGCTCTTCTTCTTCACAAAGAAGAAACCAGCACCAGCAGGAGATGAGGATTTGCAGGGGAAACCCAGAGAAAGTGTGCCTGCAACATACTCCTCAATGGCTTTATCCTCCAAGACCGACAGAGGGTAAACCCGGCCACGAGGGGGAGTGGCACCAGGTTGAAGGTCAATTGCACAATCATACGGCCAGTGTGGAGGCAAACTACCGGCTTGACCTTTGTCAAAGACATTGCTAAAATCACAGTACTCCTTTGCCAGGGAGGAGAGTGAAGAGGTACACAGGACCTTGGCTACCTTCCGGAAGCATGTTTCACTGCATTGTGGTGACCAGGAGAGAAAGAGGGGTTGTGCCTCTGTAACCAAGGATAACTAATAACCAGCGGAAACTTAGGAGAGGAAATCACTTGGAATTGGATTATCTCATGGTGAAGAGCCCCTACAGCCATGGACAACGGAACCGTCTCATGAAATCACATGGGCAGGCTGTAGAGATCTCCCGTCAAGAGCCTCAATGGCAAGTGGAGCGTCACGCAGCTGCAGTGGAATTGAGTGCTTTGATATAAAAGGCAGAATCAATGAACAGACCTGCAGCCCCAGAGTCGATTAGAGCCTGTATCTCGATAGACGACGTAGCCCAAGAAAGGGTGACCGAAACCAGGGGCTTATCCTTCTGGATAACTGGGGACGACACAACGCCACCTAAGGTCTGTCCATGAAAGGACCTCAAGGTTTGGGTGTTCCCAGGACGGGTAGGACAAGACTTCAAAAAGTGACCTGCCTGCCCACAATAAAGGCACAATAAGAGGGATACTTTGTGGCATTTGCGTAGTAATGGCTTTCTTCTGGTGACTCGACCATGCAGCCCATCTTTCTTCAAGTGCCTCCTTATTGTGTATCATGAAACAGCCAAACCACATGTTTTCAGAGAGTCCTGTATTTCACCTGAAGTTATTTGTGGGGTTTTCTTTGCATCCTGAACAATTTTCCTGGCAGTTGTGGCTGAAATTTTAGTTTATCTACCTGACCGTGGTTTGGTTTCAACAGAACCCCTCATTTTCCTCTTCTTGATTAGAGTTTGAACACTGCTGATTGCCATTCTCAATTCCTTGGATATCTTTTTATATCCCTTGCCTGTTTTATACAGTTCAACTACCTTTCCTGCAGATCCTTTGACAATTCTTTTGCTTTCCCCATGACTCAGAATCCAGAAACATCAGTGCATCACTGGATGGAAGATGCAAGGGTCTGTCAGGAGTCTAGAAACTCATTGACCTTTTATACACACACACCAATTACAAGCAAACAGAAAACAGGTGATGTTACCTTTACTAGCCATTCAAACCCCTTTGTGTCAAATTGTGTTCATGTTATCAGGCCAAAATTACCAGGGTATATACATTTTTGATCAGTGTAATGTGGGCAGTTTCTGTTGTCATTATGATTTAAAAAGAGTAAACACAGTTGACACTGTTTTTGTGTTATCATTCTTATTCTCAGAAAAATGGCCAAGAAATCATAAATTCTGCCAGGGTATGTAAACTTATAAGCACAACTGTATGTCAGTATTACATTGTATACCCCTGTATGTTGCGGTCGTTCAGTATTTTTTATTTTCTGCTATAAAACACATCCAATAAAAAAATGTAATTGTAAAAAAATCTAATTTCTTCATCAATCTAGGCCATTTGTATTCTGCTACATGTTTTTAATAAAAAAAAAAATCCCAATAAGCATATATTTATTGGTTTGCGCCAAAGTTATACCATCTACAAACTATGAGATATATTAATGGATTTTTTTTTATACTAGTAATGGCAGCGATCAGTGACAGCGAGACTGTGATATTGCAGCAGACAAATTGGACACTAACTGATATTTTTGACACTTTTTTTGGGCACCAGTAAAATTAATACAGTAATCAGTGCTAAAAATATGCACTATCACTGTACTAATGACACTGGCATAGGTCCATAAAGACATGGCTGAGCGAGTTTGGGGTGGAGGAACTTGACTGGACTGCAGAGAGTCCTGACCTCAACCCGATAGAACACCTTTGGGATGAATTAGAGAGACTGCAAGCCAGACCTTCTCATCCACATCAGTGTCTGACTTCACAAATGCGCTTCTGGAAGAATGGTCAAACATCCCCATAGACACACTCCTAAACCTTGTGGACAGCCTTCCCAGAAGAGTTGAAGCGGTTATAGCTGCAAAGGGTGGGCCAACTCAATATGAACCCTACAGACTAAAGCCGCGTACACATGATCGGACTTTCCGACAACAAAACCGTGGAATTTCGTTTGATGGATGTTGGCTCCAACTTGTCTTGCATACACACGGTCACACAAATATTGGCCAACAATTACGAACGTAGTGACGTACAAGACGTACGGCGAGCCGATGTGATATCTCCATTATGAACGCTAGTTTTACAAGACCGAACGCTTCTGATTCTGACGTCCTTGATTCTGAGCATGCGTGTTTGTACTTTGGACTTTTGTCCGATGGACTTGTGTACACACGTTCGGAAAGTCCGACAACAGACATTTGTTGGCGGAAAATTTGAGAACATGCTATCCAACATTTGTTGGCGGAAAGTCCGACAACAATTGTCCGATGGAGCACTCTCAATTAACATCAACTGTTTTCAATCCTTATGTTACTAGCCTTAGTAAAAATAGAGGAATATAATTGTTTTTTGTTTTAAACTTTTTTTTACATTTCTTTAGTTGCTTCCTGGTTTCCTAGGCCAAAATGAGTCTTCATGGGTATTTTTTTTTTCATATGGAGGAGGGGCTTTCTCGGCTAAGCACACCCTCCTGCTTATATATATATATATATATATATATATATATATATATATATAAAATATATTTTAATATCTCTATGTGTGCTAATAAATTTAAGAAACCTATTTATTTTGTAATTTGTAATGTGTATGGTGGCAGTGGTCTGATTCTTTTTACTGATACTTTTTTGCCGATCTCCGCTGTCTGTGAGGGCCAGGGACATTGACGGAGCCGAGCCGAGTGTACTGTGTACTCTGCTACTCGGCTCTGCTCGCAGTCACGTCCAGTCCCGCCTCCTAGCCTTTACGTCCCGCCATTGGACCGGTGTTGTGTCCATCATAGGAGCCGGGCCAAGGGACCGGACGGGGGCGTGACTGCGAGCGGAGTCTATGTTGGCGGCGAGAGGAGCCGAGAAGAGCCGAACATCTCGGCGGCAGCGGCGGTAAGTTTAAAACCCAAACATGCTGAAATTTTGGGGAAGGCTGCAGATGGACAATACAAGGCTGCAGATGAACAGTGTACAAGGCTGCATTGATTGGCATTTAAAATGTAAGTTTTTTTCCTTAAACTTCCCTGCTAAAAGTTTTTTTCCTTAAACTTCCCTCCTAAACTTGGTGTGCGTGTTATACGCCGATAAATACGGTAATTTTAATATTAAAATCAAACTCACCCATCCATCCATGTCTCCATGCTTTATTTTGTTGAGTAATCAGTTTGAAAAACACCCCCCCCCCCCAGGATTTCTAGCCATGGCCATCTTGATTAATGGCAGATAATTCATGTAGCATTTACTTCCTGGAATCCATCTGCCCTTACCCCAGGCATGCAGGCAGAAGGGTGTGCTTAGCTAAGAAAGCCTCTCCTCCAGATGAAACAAAAAAAAATGCCCATGAAGACTCCTGGGATGTATGACATTATTTTGGCCTAGGCTGGAAACCAGGAAGCAACTGACGAAATGTAAAATAAAAAAAAGCTTAACCACTTGACGACCGCCTCACGCCGATGTACGTCGGCAAAGTGGCACGGACAGGCAAAATCACGTACAGGGTACGTGATTTGCCTTCCGCGGGTGGGGGGTCCGATCGGACCCCCCCCCGGTGCCCGAGGCGGTCGTCGTTTGTCCAGCGGCGATCGGTGATGAGGGGGAGACCATCCGTTCGTGGCCCCCCCCTCGCGATCGCCGCCGGCCAATGAGAATCTTCCTTTGCTGCTGTATGCTAAACAGCAGCAAAGGAAGTGATGTCATCTCCCCTCGGGTCGGTATTTTCCGTTCCGGCCCGAGGAGAGACGACAAGTATGTGAGTGCACAAACACACACACACACAGTAGAACATGCCAGGCACACAAATCACCCCGATCCCCCCCCCGATCGCCCCCCGATCCCCCCCCAATCACCCCCCCCCCCCTGTCACAAACTGACACCAGCAGTTTTTTTTTTTTTTTTTTTTTTTTTTTTCTGATTACTGCTAGTTGTCAGTTTGTGACAGTAAATGTGTTAGGGCAGTTAGTATTACCCCCCTTTAGGTCTAGGGTACCCCCCTAACCCCCCCCTAATAAAGTTTTAACCCCTTGATCACCCCCTGTCACCAGTGTCACTAAGCGATCATTTTTCTGATCGCTGTATTAGTGTCACTGGTGACGCTAGTTAGTGAGGTAAATATTTAGGTTCGCCGTCAGCGTTTTATATTGTCAGGGACCCCCATATACTACCTAATAAATGTTTTAACCCCTTGATTGCCCCCTAGTTAACCCTTTCACCACTGATCACCGTATAACCGTTACGGTTGACGCTGGTTAGTTTGTTTATTTTTTTATAGTGTCAGGGCACCCGCCGTTTATTACCGAATAAAGGTTTAGCCCCCCGATCGCCCGGCGGTGATATGCGTCGCCCCAGGCAGCGTCAGATTAGCGCCAGTACCGCGAACACCCACGCACGCACCGTACACCTCCCTTAGTGGTATAGTATCTGAACGCATCAATATCTGATCCGATCAGATCTATACTAGCGTCCCCAGCAGTTTAGGGTTCCCAAAAACGCAGTGTTAGCGGGATCAGCCCAGATACCCGCTAGCACCTGCGTTTTGCCCCTCCGCCCGGCCCGGCCCAGCCCACCCAAGTGCAGTATCGATCGATCACTGTCACTTACAAAACACTAAACGCATAACTGCAGCGTTCGCAGAGTCAGGCCTGATCCCTGCGATCGCTAACAGTTTTTTTGGTAGTATTTTGGTGAACTGGCAAGCACCAGCCCCAGGCAGCGTCAGATTAGCGCCAGTACCGCTAACACCCACGCACACACCGTACACCTCCCTTAGTGGTATAGTATCTGATCGCATCAATATCTGATCCGATCATATCTATACTAGCGTCACCAGCAGTTTAGGGTTCCCAAAAACGCAGTGTTAGCGGGATCAGCCCAGATACCTGCTAGCACCTGCGTTTTGCCCCTCCGCCCGGCCCGGCCCAGCCCACCCAAGTGCAGTATCGATCGATCACTGTCACTTACAAAACACTAAACGCATAACTGCAGCGTTCGCAGAGTCAGGCCTGATCCCTGCGATCGCTAACAGTTTTTTGGTAGCGTTTTGGTGAACTGGCAAGCGCCAGCGGCCTAGTACACCCCGGTCGTAGTCAAACCAGCACTGCAGTAACACTTGGTGACGTGGCGAGTCCCATAAGTGCAGTTCAAGCTGGTGAGGTGGCAAGCACAAGTAGTGTCCCGCTGCCACCAAAAAGACAAACACAGGCCCGTCGTGCCCATAGTGCCCTTCCTGCTGCATTCGCCAATCCTAATTGGGAACCCACCGCTTCTGCAGCGCCCGTACTTCCCCCATTCACATCCCCAACCAAATGCAGTCGGCTGCATGAGAGGCATTTTTATGTCCTCCCAAGTACCCCTACCCAACGAACCCCCCAAAAAAGATGTCGTGTCTGCAGCAAGCGCGGATATAGGCGTGACGCCCGCTATTATTGTCCCTCCTGTCCTGACAATCCTGGTCTTTGCATTGGTGAATGTTTTGAACGCTACCATTCACTAGTTGAGTATTAGTGTAGGGTACAGCATTGCACAGGCTAGGCGCACTTTCACAGGGTCTCCCAAGATGCCATCGCATTTTGAGAGACCCGAACCTGGAACCGGTTACCGTTATAAAAGTTAGTTACAAAAAAAGTGTAAAAAAAAAAAAAATATATGAAATAAAAAAAAATAGTTGTTGTTTTATTGTTCTCTCTCTCTCTATTCTCTCTCTCTATTGTTCTGCTCTTTTTTACTGTATTCTATTCTGCAATGTTTTATTGTTATTGTTATTGTTATTGTTATTATGTTTTATCATGTTTGTTTTTCAGGTGTGTAATTATTTACACTTTACTGTGCTTTATTGTTAACCATTGTTAACCATTTTTTTGTCTTCAGGTACGCCATTCACGACTTTGAGTGGTTATACCAGAATGATGCCTGCAGGTTTAGGTATCATCTTGGTATCATTCTTTTCAGCCAGCGGTCGGCTTTCATATAAAAGCAATCCTAGCGGCTAATTAGCCTCTAGACTGCTTTTACAAGCCGTGGGAGGGAATGCCCCCCCCCCCCCACCATCTTCCGTGTTTTTCTCTGGCTCTCCTGTCTCAACAGGGAACCTGAGAATGCAGCCGGTGATTCAGCCAGCTGACCATAGAGCTGATCAGAGACCAGAGTGGCTCCAAACATCTCTATGGCCTAAGAAACCGGAAGCTACGAGTATTTCATGACTTAGATTTCGCCGGATGTAAATAGCGCCATTGGGAAATTGGGGAAGCATTTTATCACACCGATCTTGGTGTGGTCAGATGCTTTGAGGGCAGAGGAGAGATCTAGGGTCTAATAGACCACAATTTTTTCAAAAAAGAGTACCTGTCACTACCTATTGCTATCATAGGGGATATTTACATTCCCCGAGATAACAATAAAAATGATTAAAAAAAAAAATATGAAAGGAACAGTTTAAAAGTAAGATTAAAAAAGCAAAAAAATAATAAAGAAAAAAAAACAAAAAAAAAAACACCCCTGTCGCCCCCTGCTCTCGCGCTAAGGCAAACGCAAGCGGCGGTCTGTCGTCAAATGTAAACAGCAATTGCACCATGCATGTGAGGTATCACCGCGAAGGCCAGATCGAGTGCAGTAATTTTTCCAGTAGACCTCCTCTGTAAATCTAAAGTGGTAACCTGTAAAGGCTTTTGAAGGCTTTTAAACATGTATTTATTTTGTTGCCACTGCACGTTTGTGCGCAATTTTAAAGCATGTCATGTTTGGTATCCATGTACTCGGCCTAAGATCATCTTTTTTATTTCATCAAACATTTGGGCAATATAGTGTGTTTTAGTGCATTAAAATTAAAAAAAGTGTGTTTTTTCCCCAAAAAATGCGTTTGAAAAATCGCTGCGCAATTACTGTGTGAAAAAAAAAAAATGAAACACCCACCATTTTAATCTGTAGGGCATTTGCTTTAAAAAAATATATAATGTTTGGGGGTTCAAAGTAATTTTTTTGCAAAAAAAAAAAACTTTTTCATGTAAACAATAAGTGTCAGAAAGGGCTTTGTCTTCAAGTGGTTAGAAGAGTGGGTGATGTGTGACATAAGCTTCTAAATGTTGTGCATAAAATGCCAGGACAGTTCAAAACCCCCCCAAATGACCCCATTTTGGAAAGTAGACACCCCAAGCTATTTGCTGAGAGGCATGTCGAGTCCATGGAATATTTTATATTGCGACACAAGTTGCGGGAAAGAGACAAATTTTTTTTTTTTTTTTTTTTTTTTGCACAAAGTTGTCACTAAATGATATATTGCTCAAACATGCCATGGAAATATGTGAAATTACACCCCAAAATACATTCTGCTGCTTCTCCTGAGTACGGGGATACCACATGTGTGAGACTTTTTGGGAGCCTAGCCGCGTACGGGACCCCGAAAACCAAGCACCGCCTTCAGGCTTTCTAAGGGCGTGAATTTTTGATTTCACTCTTCACTGCCTATCACAGTTTCGGAGGCCATGGAATGCCCAGGTGGCACAAAACCCCCCCAAATGACCCCATTTTGGAAAGTAGACACCCCAAGCTATTTGCTGAGAGGTATAGTGAGTATTTTGCAGACCTCACTTTTTGTCACAAAGTTTTGAAAATTGAAAAAAGAAAAAAAAAAAATGTTTTTTCTTGTCTTTCTTCATTTTCAAAAACAAATGAGAGCTGCAAAATACTCACCATGCCTCTCAGCAAATAGCTTGGGGTGTCTACTTTCCAAAATGGGGTCATTTGGGGGGGTTTTGTGCCACCTGGGCATTCCATGGCCTCCGAAACTGTGATAGGCAGTAAAGAGTGAAATCAAAAATTTTTACCCTTAGAAATCCTGAAGGCAGTGATTGGTTTTCGGGGTCCAGTACGCGGCTAGGCTCCCAAAAAGTCCCACACATGTGGTATCCCCATACTCAGGAGAAGCAGCTAAATGTATTTTGGGGTGCAATTCCACATATGCCCATGGCCTGTGTGAGCAATATATCATTTAGTGACAACTTTATGAAAAAAAAAAAAAAAAAAAAAAAAAAGTGTCACTTTCCCGCAACTTGTGTCAAAATATAAAATATTCCATGGACTCAATATGCCTCTCAGCAAATAGCTTGGGGTGTCTACTTTCCAAAATGGGGTCATTTTGGGGGGTTTTGTGCCATCTTGGCATTCCATGGCCTCCGAAACTGTGATAGGCAGTGAAGAGTGAAAGCAAAAATTTACACCCTTAGAAATCCTGAAGGCGGTGATTGGTTTTCGGGGCCCCGTACGCGGCTAGGCTCCCAAAAAGTCCCACACATGTGGTATCCCCATACTCAGGAGAAGCAGCAGAATGTATTTTGGGGTGCAATTCCACATAGGCCCATGGCCTGTGTGAGCAATATATCATTTAGTGACGACTTTTTGTAAATATTTTTTTTTTTTTTTTTTTTTGTCATTTTTCAATCACTTGGGACAAAAAAAATAAATATTCAATGGGTTCAACATGCCTCTCAGCAATTTCCTTGGGGTGTCTACTTTCCAAAATGGGGTCATTTGGGGGGGTTTTGTACTGCCCTGCCATTTTAGCACCTCAAGAAATGACATAGGCAGTCATAAACTAAAAGCTGTGTAAATTCCAGAAAATGTACCCTAGTTTGTAGACGCTATAACTTTTGCGCAAACCAATAAATATACGCTTATTGACATTTTTTTTACCAAAGACATGTGGCCGAATACATTTTGGCCTAAATGTATGACTAAAATTTAGTTTATTGGATTTTTTTTATAACAAAAAGTAGAAAATATCATTTTTTTTCAAAATTTTCGGTCTTTTTCCGTTTATAGCGCAAAAAATAAAAACCGCAGAGGTGATCAAATACCATCAAAAGAAAGCTCTATTTGTGGGAAGAAAAGGACGCAAATTTCGTTTGGGTACAGCATTGCATGACCGCGCAATTAGCAGTTAAAGCGACGCAGTGCCAAATTGGAAAAAGACCTCTGGTCCTTAGGCAGCATAATGGTCCGGGGCTCAAGTGGTTAAACAGGTAAATATAATAAACCTTCCCATCTATTTACTAACACTGGCAGCATTAGGATTAAAAAAAAATGATGTTCATGATGATTGAGAGAGTTTAGGATAGATGCACTTTTATTTTTCTCAGACACCCTCCCTTCCTGACCCTATCTCTTCTTCCCTCTCTTGTCTTTCGTAAAAAGACCTGATTTACACTTGGCAGTTTGGAATCGCCCGCAGAATCGGCTCAAGATTCCAAATCGCATGGCAGTTGCTGCATAATGCGCAACACGCATTTAAGTGCCATTTATTCTTAATGGCACCCCAAATGAGTGATTGTTGCACGACAGAAGCAGGCGGTAGTTGCCCCTTTAAAAATTGTGTGAAGCTTGTCTTCCAAAAAAGAGCAGGATCTTCTTGTGAGTGACAAATGCGCATAGAACCATTGAAGTGAAAGGGCTGCCCTATGGCTGCATTCACACCTGAGCGTAACGTTTTTCAGGCGCTATTTCATGCATTTTTAATGCGCAACTTTTATACAGCGTTTTTGAGCTTTAGCGTTTTTTTATTATTATCCTATAGAGAAAACTATTAGCTGTTGCATCATTTGCTGCTAGGTATTTCAGCTTTTTTAGCTTTTCCATTAGCTTTTATTTCTTTTCTTTTTTTCTGTTAGGGTAAGGGGTTCGAGTTAAGGTTAGGATTAGACGTTGGGGTTAGGGTTAGGATTTGGGGTTAGGGTTATTTATTTTTTGTTAATGTTAGGGTGTTAATACTACTACTACTACTACTACTATTACTACTACTACTACTACTACTAATAATAATAATAGGTTTAATAAATGTAAAACAAATACACAAATAAATAAAAATCATAAATAAAAAATAAATAAATTCAATAAATGAATACTAAGTAATAAATAAATAATTAACCCCTAGCCTTAACCCCTAACCCTTAAAAAAAAAAATAATAATAATAATAAATAACTAAACACCCTAACCCTAACACAAAATAAATAAATACATTATTATTATTATTATTATTATTAATAATTTTTTTTTGTTGTTCAGGTTTGGGTGTTTACTATTATTATTATTATTATAAATATTAATTATTATTTATTTATGTATTATTACATATTATTAATTTATTTATGATGATTTTTAGTTATTTGTGTATTTATTTTACATTTGCTTATTCATATATTATTACTATTTATTTTTTATTTTCTTCATTTGAGCAGAGAATGCGCACAAAAACGCATGGATGGTGCGTTTCTATTTATTTTTATGAGAATAAAAACGCACCAAAAACACTCAACTCTGCCCGATTCAAGCTACGAGAAAAGCTCCAGAACCTTTTTGAGCTTCAGGCGTTTGGCTTCAGAGGACTTGGAGGGGTGATGTGAACCGTCTCCATAGAGAATAATGAATTTTTTTTCTCTTCCAGCATTTTAAAGCTTCAAGCTACAAGGCTGAGGTGTTAAGGGGGCCTATGTGTGACATGCAGAGTCGCATGACAACCGCCCACACAAAATCGCAAGCGGGAACACAAATTCCTGCTACGCAAAGTGTGAATGGAACCTCATTCTATCTATCTAATGAGTGATGCAGCTAGTTCCCAGTTATCACTTAACCACTTGTTGACCAGCCGCCATCTTTATACTACGGCAAGGTGTCTCGTTCCCGCAAATCACCGTAGGTGTACGTCGGCTCGGGAATTCACTTTTTTTTGGGCACGTGCGCTCCCATTGGCCAGCGGGGGAGCCAATCAGTGGGTCCGGTGGACACGCTTTCCGTCGGCCACCTGCGATCGTTGACAGAACGGGGATCTGCTTGTGTAAACAAGGCAAATCTCCGTTCTGACAGGGGAGATCACACAGATCCTGTCTTTCTGCTAAGCAGGAAGATGGATCAGTGTATTTCCCCAATCACACAGTCCCCCATACAGTTAGAAAACACCTGCAGGGAACATAATTAACCCCTTTGATCGCCCCTGATGTTAACCTCTTCCCTGCCAGTGTCATTAGTACAATAACAGTGCATATTTTAAGCACTAATAACTATAATAATGTCACAAAAGTGTCAAAAATGTCAGTTAGGTATCCGATCTGTCCGCCGCAATGTCGCAGTCCCACTAAAAATCACTGATCGCTGCCACTACTAGTAAAAAAAAAGAAATACCATAAATCTATCCCCAATTTTGTAGAAGCGATAACTTTTACGCAAACCAATCAATATATGCTTATTGAGATTTTTTTTAACCAAAAATATGTAGCAGAATACAACTCGGCCTTAACTGATAAATAAATTTGTTTTTTTACATTTTTTTTTTTTTGGAAATGTTTTATAGCAGAACGCAAAAAAATCACTGATCGCCGCCATTACTAGTAAAAAAAAAAAAAAAAACAATAATAAAAATACCATAAATCTATCCCCTATTTTGTAGATGCGATAACTTTTGTGCAAATCAATCAATATACGCTTATTGGGATTTTTTTTTTTTTAACAAAAAAATGGAGAAGAATACATATTGGCCTAAACTGATGAAGAAATTTGTTTTTTAAACTTTTTTTTTAGATATTTATTATAGCAAGAAGTAAAAAAATCGTTTTTTTTTTTTTCAAAATTGCCGCTGTGTATAGCGCAAAAAAACCCCCAAAAAACGCAGAGGTGATAAAATGCCACCAAAAGAAAGCTCTATTTGTGGGGGAAAAAAAAGGACATGAATTTTGTTTGGGTACAAGCGTCTCGCACGACCGCACAATTGTCAGTTAAAGCGGCGCAGTGCCGTATCGCAAAAAAATGGGCTGGACGGGAAGTGGGTAAATCCTTCCGGGGGTTAAGTGGTTAAATATTATACGTTTTCTTCTACTTTTTGGTTCCTTAGGACTCCTCGCTGACTTCTTATAATAAATATAGGCATTTTAAAGCTCAAAGCAGATTGTATGTAAAACAGATTTACACATTTACAAACTGAAAATGTGATTTTCTCATGTGTAGGCGTTCCAGTGGCGCCTTTATCACCAGTAATGATAGAAGGGAAGGTTGGTAGGTCACTCGGATCCATTCTGCCAAGGTAGCCGCCCCAGTAAAATCCCCGCTGTGAAACGCTGTCTAGTTAAATGCTTACAAGGCCTGACGCAGTAAGTCTGGTATTAGATGGGATCTTCCCTATACACACCTGTTCCTGCGGTTTTAGCTCAGCGTGTTATGTAAGAGAAGGCGGATAAGGAGAGGAGATTCCCTTGCTGAAATATAGGATTAGGAATATTCCCAAAGAATAGGAGATAAACCAGGCTAGTGTGAACTGTCCTCCCATGCAATAGGCTCAAGCAGAATTACAGCTTGTAAAATAGGTCTCCATCAGTATCCTGGGAGACAGAGCTACTTGGGTGTTCCAGCTTCCTAGCACCGCTGATAATTAGTCTTCCTACCAACTCTTAAAGACCCATCAACACGTGCACTTTTGTGTTTAACCTTTTCACTGCTGGAGAGGAAACCTTATACACCCCCCCTTTGCTGCTCAAGGGTGTAAGATTTTATGCAAATGAAATTTCTCCCATTTAAAACAGAGGCTGATTCTGTCCTGAAAAAGCAGTAACTTGAAAAAAACTTCTGTTTTGCAGCACTATATGCCTATGCATCAAAATGCATCCACATAAAAATGCGTGAGGGCTCATTCACACATGTATACATATATTTTCTGCATGAAAGAAAGGTTCTTGCTGGCAGATACTGCATAAAATCGGCACTGAACATGTATACATTTTTACACGTTTATGCACATACACACGGAAAATCTACAGATTTACGCCCATAAAATATGCAGATTTACGCACAAAAATTTTGCAGATTTAAGCAAATAAAATCTGCAGATTTGCGCACAAAAAATCTGCAGATTTCCGCACATAAAATCTGCAGATTTACACACGTAACATCTGCGGGTTTACGGACATAAAATCTGCAAGTTTACACACATAAAATCTGCAGGTTTACACACAAAATCTGCAGACTTATGCACAAAAAATCTGCAGATTTACGCACATAAAATCTGCAAGTTTACGCACATAAAATCTGCAAGTTTACGCACATAAAATCTGCAAGTTTACGCACATAAAATCTGCAGATTTATGCACATAAAATCTGCGGGTTTACGCACATAAAATCTGAAAGTTTACGCACATAAAATCTGCAGATTTACGCACATAAAATCTGCAAGTTTACGCACATAAAATCTGCAAGTTTGCGCACATAAAATCTGCAAGTTTACGCACATAAAATCTGCAGATTTATGCACAAAAAAATCTGCAGATTTACGCACATAAAATCTGCAAGTTTACGCACATAAAATCTGCAGATTTACGCACATAAAATCTGCAAGTTTACGCACAAAAAATCTGCAAGTTTACGCACATAAAATCTGCAGATTAACGCACATAAAATTTGCAGGTTTACACACATAAAATCTGCAAGTTTACGCACATAAAATCTGCAAGTTTACGCACATAAAATCTGCAAGTTTACGCACATAAAATCTGCAAGTTTACGCACATAAAATCTGCAGGTTTATGCACATAAAATCTGCAGGTTTACGCACATAAAATCTGCAGGTTTACGCACATAAAATCTGCAAGTTTACGCACATAAAATCTGCAGGTTCACGCACATAAAATCTGGGTCGAATTTCGAAAGAATTTCCTTTCCGAAAATCTTATCTAAGAATTTTCGTTCGTATTTCACACCATTAGTGGGCTGCAGCAGCAGGTGATTTTCGTGCGGCAATCAAATTTGAGTAATCGGACATGGTCAAAATTTTTTGAAAAAACTAATGATTTTCTAATTAATGATGGGAGAATCGTGCGAGAAATGTTATCGAAAAAGAAATGCGCATGTGCAAGAAAAGAAAATTCCCAGAAAGAAAAGAAGATTCCCAGCCACGAAAATTATTTTCTGTAGCAACAGGAGGTAAAATTGAAGGCTTGGTTGGCCCGAATTTCGTAATCAATGGTGGCACCATCGGATCACAAAACACACAAATTTTCTGATTTTTCAAAAGAAAATTCTTTCGAAATTTGACCATGTATGGCAAGCCTTACGCATATAAAATCTGCAGGTTTACGCACATAAAATCTGCAGATTTACGCACATAAAATCTGCATATTTCTGCACATAAAATCTGCATATTTCGGTACATAAAATCTTCAGATTTGCGCACAAAAAATCTGCAGATTTCCGCACAAAAAAATCTGCAGATTTGTGCACCAAAAAAATCGACAGATGTATGCACAAAAAAAATGCAGATTTCCGCACATAAAATCTGCAGATTTGCGCACAAAAAATCTGCAGATTTACGCACATAAAATCGCAAAAAAATTTTTTTTGTGCGCAGACTTTTTTTGTGCGCAGCCAAATGAAGAGCATATTTTCATATGTAGATGCAACTCTCTCTATGGGCTTATTACATATTGCTATAGTGCGTACAAAACTATCTGCTGTACGCATCTAAACACAACATTTTAAAGGCTAAGATCTTATTTCAAATAAGGAATTGTTAGGATACAAATGTATTTGTAGTAGGGCTTTAAAAAGGTTGAATGTGTATGGCACGCTGTGATTTAACCCAAGACCATCGCTATTGATAGTCGCTTAGTGTAGGGGTTAACAAACAAGGAACAATGAGCATTAACAGTTAGCTCCAGTGATGGAGGTTTGCTGCTTAATTAAAACATACCTCCCAACTTTCTGAGATGTGAAAGGGGGGCGCCTATTAGCAAAAAGAATATAGAGCACACCGCCATTACAAGAGAATAAATACACAAAAATGATCAGTTAAACACAGAGGTGATTTTGATTTGTGCTACTACTATTCCTTTATACTGCGTGGCCTTTGACATTTTTAAATGCAACAGTTAAGAAATTAGATAAAAGCTTTAACACTCTAAGGGCAGCAGACAATGAGGAGCACACACCCCACTGCTGCAATGCTTTGCACTACCGCCCGCCAAATAGGACTCATTCAAGTGAATGGGGCCATGTTGCTGCAACTGCCCTACAACTGCGTGCAATATAGTGTGGCATTTAGAGGATCAAAACAGGTGGTGAGGAGGCAACATATCGCCTTCTCAGCTCCTGCCACTTGCTCCTAAAAAGTGTTTCGAGCATGGATCGCTTTTCTGAGGAGTGGCTGCCCTTGCCTCGAGTGGAGAGGAGCTCTAAAACTCTATATACAGGTATATACATCAGATCAAAATGAGATGATCAAAATACAAGAGGAGGAAAGTAGGACAGGTGGACTTTATTCCAAAGAGTCTGTCCAAATCAGGGACAATTGGGAGATATGTTAAAGGGTTCTTCTAAGAAGCCAAGAGGGATGATGTTGTTGATATTTATAAAGTGGCTCTAAAAGACCTTCTTTGTGCAACAGCCCCCTCCCCCCAATATTTATCTGAGCCCCATCTCGATCCAGCGATGTGTCCAAGAGCAGCGGCTCTCCCAGGTCTCTTTCTCCTCATTGGCTGAGACAGCAGCTACTGTCAATCACAGCCAGTGAGCCAATGAGGAGAGACAGGGCCGTCTTTTCGCATGGGCACACTGGCCAGTTGCCCGGGGGCCCCACTTGCCTGGGGGGGCCCCCACCTGCCCAGCGACCTCAGCCAAGCACCATTCAGATGTCACAAAGTTCGCTGTCGCATTGTGCCAGTTCTGTGCGGTGTGGCTCCCTCACAGAGACAGAGTGGCGGGCGATCAGTTACGATATCAGTCAACGACTCAGCGGCGGGCGGTGTGCAGTGTGAGTCAGCTGTCACTGTGAAGAACAGAGCTGATGCTTTCTGTGTAGTTCTGGCTCTTCACAGGCGGAGTGATATGATATGCACTCCGCTTGTGACAGATACAGGAAGCATTGGCTCTGCTCTCTACTGCAGCCGCATGTTACAGCTTCCTGTCACACTTCCGCTTCTCAGAGGAGCCAGGCAGCAGTACACATGCCAGCATTAATACCCACCAGCACCAGAAGTACGCATGCCAGTATTAATACTCACCAGCACCAGAAGTACACACGCCAGTATTAATACCCACCAGGCAGCACCAGCAGCACCAAAGTGTGAGTGTGTACATTTATATATATTTATTTCGGGTTTTTTTAGTTGTATGATTTAGTGGTCAAAGTTATTAGTGCCCGGGCCCCCCAAGTTTTGACTGTAATATCTTATATGTCCCTCTTCTATATCAATATTAGAGTTGCCACTAGTTCGAGGAAGTGTAAGAAAGGTGAGGAAAAAAACTTTTTTACATGTTGGTGAAAATAACCTTTAGAGCCGAAATGAAACGTAATGTTTTGAGTGGAGCACAGAAGAGGAAAAAGGCTGCAGAGGAGAAAGAGAAAATGTGCAAACTTTGTGCAATCGTGCATGATTGTGTAGACAGGGCCCCAGTGCACTGTATTGCCCGGGGGCCTATAATGCTCTTAAGATGGCACTGAGGAGAGACCGAGGACGGAGCTAAACCACGGTCCGTGTGTGAATAGACACACAGAGCAGCTGCTCAGGAGCGAGCCTGCTTGGGTGCCCCCATAGTAAGGTGCTTGCAATGGGGGTACTCGACAGGGGCTAAGCGTGTCAGCAGGGGACCTGACAAGAGGAGGATCGTGGTTGCCCTGTGCAAAACCACAGCACAGAACAGGTAAGTATGACATATTTATTATTAAAAAAAAAATAGCCTTTGATATCACTTTAAGGTGTAGACTCCAAGGCTGTCATCTGGCCTTGTCTTCACTTCCTATGTGGTTAATATATGTAGTTAAGGAGTAAAGCGTGTTCGCTTTGCAATGCGAGTGTTCACCTCAATCATCCATGTACAAGAAAAATCCTTTTTTTGTTCATTCCAAAAGTTTGGGTATTGGGTAAGTGAATAAAGCTTTACCTTGTTTACTATATTTTAAGTGCATTCCCTTTGCTATGGGCACTGTCTTCACTCCTTTAGTAAATCGACCCCAAGGGCCCCACTAACCTAGTCTAAAAATACCAACCAAACTGTTCTCTTCGTTCCGCCCAAGACCTCCTGCTCTCTAGCTCCCTTGTCACCTCCTCGCATGCCCACCTCCAGGACCTCTCACTAGCCTCTCCCATCCTATGGAGCTCTATACCCCAATCTATCTGACTACTATCTCCTATTCTGTCTACTTTTTGGTGATCCATAAAAACCCTTCTCTTTAGAGAAGCCTACCTGCCCCCACCAAACAACTGTACTTTTATTTTCTCCATCAGCTCATCCTCCACAGTTATTAACTTTTGTATCACTTGACCCTCAATTTTAGATTGTAAGCTCTAACGAGCAGGGCCCTCTGATTCCTCCTGTATTGAATTGTATTGTAACTGTATTGTCTTTCCTCAAGTTGTCAAGTGCTGCACAAACGGTTGGCACTTTGTAAATCCTGTATAATAATAACTAGGAAATGTTCACTTTGCAATTTGAATGTGCACAGAGCTTTGTACATAAGTCAAGGCAGTTTTTATGTCAATCACAGTCAAGTGAAAGAGAAATTAAAGTAGAACTATAGGCAAAACTTTTTTTTTTTCATTTTGGATAGAGTAAGGAGGGTTATAACCCTTGTCAGATTTTTTTCGCCATATATGTCCCATTGCGGAGATTTCCATTCACTTCCTGTCCCATAGTCAAACAGGAAGTGAGAGGAAATCCCTGCAAATTAAAGGAATTCCTTGGGGACCTCCCCAGTCACCAGAACTAATGTCCACATTGGAAGATTTCCCCTCTATTACTTTTCTGGAGACAACTCAAATTTGGGGATTTTCTTTTACTTTCAATGATAGTGGTAAACAGGACATATAGAGAGGGGGAAATCTCGTTAACGGGGGCGCAGACAGCAATAAAAACCTGGCAGATGTTCTAATCCCTCTCCACTTTATCCAAAACTAAAAAAATATTTTGATTTAGTTATACTTTAAAAATTGTGATTTTTCAATGCACATGATTGGACGATTAAAGTGAAAACAGCTTGCCTTAGGCTGGCCATATGAATATTCAGCTGAACATTTGTGTGAAAATTCATACAAACATTCTCAGTATATTTGACATCTTGACAAATGTCATTCAAAGTACTTTTGATTTTGGAACAAATGGACTTTACTGTAAAAAAAAAACACATTCATTGTTTGTTGAAATTTGTTCATTTGAGAAACAATTTCCATCCTGCTTCTCTGGTCACTGCGGTCAAAATTGAATGTCAATTTGACCCCACTAACGATTAGAAAATCAAACGAACGCTTTTAATATGAAACATTTTCAATGAAATTTTACTAGCGTATACCCAACTTTATTTACTAAACTAAAGCAGGCCATAGATAGGTCAGTGTTTTTATTCAACCATTGGGTTGAACAAAAACCTGACCCAATCCCCCCATCCTTCACGTATTCCCCCTGCTGAGCTATATTCGGACAGCGGGGAGACTTCTCCGCCGTAAGAATTCACTGATCAGCATTGCAGGCTATCAGTGAACGCAAAAATCTGAGAGGGCAGTTGTACAGCAGTCGATCCGTAGATGGACTTCTGTACAACCGCAGGGGCCATACATGGATCAGAATTTGGCCAGTCCCTTCAATTCATGTATGGTTGGCGTTAGTTCATTTTTCAAGTTAGCATAATGCACACTATTAGGCTAATTTACTAAAGGAGTAAAGGCTGTAAATTTATCAAGATTAATGGTCACTTAGCTTAGAAAATATAGGGAAACTATTATTTTTACATAACCAAGTTCAAAGGAAATTAAAAAAATAGGGCTTGTACCTGTTCATGATTGGATGATTGGAGAGAGCCAGGGGCGGACTGACCATTCCGGCACTCGGGCACTGCCCGAGGGCCCCATGCTCTGAGGGGTCCCATCAGGGTTGCCAGCCTCAATAAAACCAGGGACAGTATGTAAAAATCTGTGTTTTTTTAAAAATCCCAAGATTATAGCTGCCCCGCCTCAGTACCTTTTCAGTGTGTGTATACTGTATGTGTGTGTGTATACTGTGTGGCCCCATCATCTATTGCCTGGGGGCCCCATAATCTCCTATTGCCTGGGGGCCCCTAATCTCCTATTACCTGGGGGCCCCATAATCTCCTATTGCTTGGGGGCCCCATAATCTTCTCCTATTGCCTGGGGGCCCCATAATCTCCTATTGCCTGGGGGCCCCATAATCTCCTATTGCCCGGGGGCCCCATGAGTTGTCAGTCCGCCCCTGGAGAGAGCACAGCTTCAAGCTATTCACTAAGCTCAGTAAATATTCACTTTGCGTAGTGAACAGTCTCTACCTTTTAGTACATCACCCTCTGGAGCATTTGCATTTTTTTGATCTGGAAGAATTATTTTTATATTTTTCCAAAGACACAATTTTCTTGGTCAAGAAAGCCCCTAGTGTTTAGGAAACGAAAGCCTATGAATGGGTCAAATGTCCAGGGATCCCTGACATGCATTTATGACCAGCAAGTACCCCATGAATAGGCGGATTGGTCCACCTGCACATATCCAAGACTGAAATTTCTAAATCAATTTTGGGAGGAACAACCCATTAATCTAGTTCATTTTCAGAGCCTGTATGTTTTATTGCTGCTTTCTAATATCTCCTTTTGTTGTCTTTTATTACTGTTTGGTGCTACTCAGTTATGATAAATGAAGCCATGTAGAGAGCCTGAACACACATGATAAAAATCCCTCTATCATAGTGTTTACTTGATTTGTTATCTGCTGCTGGACGGTAGTAGGAGGACAATGAAAATGCAATCTATTACCTTCACGTATAACAGATATTACACAAAAATATTTTATTCAGTTAAATGGCAGCTTTGTGTCTCCTTTTTGCAGTGTTTTGTAATGCTCTGCATTGCTTTTAGAATTTAGGAGTTACTAAAACTGGACTTTGGAAATGTGTTCTTTTTCCTCAGTCATTTCATTTACTATTGGATTTGATCTCTGTAAGGAGGATATTGAATAAAATCTGATCTAAAGATGAAGTCAAACCCCGTGTCTTGCTGACTTGCCACAAATTTTACATGGTAGACAGACATATGATCACTAGACAACCACTTGAACAATGGTTCAGCTACCACGTACACTTTGATGGCCTGAGGGTTCATTTAAATGCCCGTGAAGGAGCTAGGGCAGTGATGGCGAACCTTGGCACCCCAGATGTTTTGGAACTACATTTCCCATGATGCTCATGCACTCTACAGTGTAGTGGAGCATTATGGGAAATGTAGTTCCAAAACATCTAGGATGCCAAGGTTCGCCATCACTGAGCTAGGGAGACAACTAAATTGCATGTTTGGTGCCAATCTTATCTTAATTAGTGCATTGCCCAATTAGGAATGGATAAAATAACAGGTTCTAGCCTGGTAAAATTATCATTCGTGCGTCAATCCAGTTTTGATAATTTTATTTTAGTTTGGTCATTATGGGTCAGCAAACTGAATTAGATTTGTATGAGGAAGTGTGTGTCCCCAAATCTATAATCCAAAATTTTGCTCCTGCCACCTTGAAACACCCCCAATAACTTGCTGTGTGCAAATGGGAAAATCCGGACAGCCGCACTCCAGGAAATTATAATCCAAACTTCTTTATTTTAAAATCAGGAACATGTCATACAGTACATCAAAGGCAGAGTGTACAGACAGGCAGCTTACGCGTTTCGCACTATATCAAGTGCTTACTCATAGCACTCAGAGCTATGTACACTTTGCCTTTGATGTACTGTATGACATGTTCCTGATTTTAAAATAAAGAAGTTTGGATTATAATTTCCTGGAGTGCGGCTGTCTGGATTTTCCCATTTGCACACAGCCTTTACTAGCATTAGCCAGCACCGGGGGCTCTTTGTTCCTGGAGACCAACAGCCAGTTTATACCTGGACAGATCCACCCTAGTGCGGGGACAACATCTGCACCCCCAATAACTTGTGGATAGTTTTTTATTTCTCCATGTAATAAATTACTTACAACCACTCTAAAAAAAAAAAAAGTTTAGATCGCCCATTCTGTCCATATCTAAGATTGACATTATATTAGTTCACTTGCTACCCTTTTTTCCCATTAAACCGAATACGAAATGTTGGTTCCTGGTCAATACTGGTTCAGTCATTAAATAGGGTTAAAGAACCTTCCACCCACCACCACTTGACCATGCGGTGACCTGGCAATTGCCTGTCTGGCTTCTCAGAAGGACAAATATACATAAAATGGCTAAAGATTCGTGGCTAATGGCAGAGGTTCACCTTAAGAAATGCAACAGTGATAAGCTAAACAAAAACCCAACATGGTGGATAAGTAGATGTTTAAAAACATGGTACTTTAAAGTAAAACTATGTTTTGCCCATCAGTCCATCAGTGAGACCCCTTTAAGACACTGCAGGTTCAACGCCGTGACCTGCATTTTAAAATGGGCCATGAAATGCAGGCCATGGTGTTTAGTAGCCTAGCGCCCAACATTAACCCTTAAAAGGTAATCCTGTTCTTCCCCTTAACCTAAATCTTAAACTTTCCCCTAACCCCTGACCCCTTTTTGTAAATAACAAAGATGCCATACTTATCCGCTCTGTTCAATGGTTTTGAAAAGTGCAGCTCCAATCCTCCTCTTCTGGGGTAATCCGCTGGTGCTCCTGGTTCCTCCCCTCTGCATAATGCCCCAATAACAAGCTGCTTGATATGGGAGCACTTGTGTGCGCTCGACCCCAAGCTGAGCTATGTGTGTCCACAGACCCACATTGAGTGGCTCACCCCCCCCACACTCTCCCCTCACAGGCTATGATTGACAGCAGTAGGAGCCAATGGCTGCCCCTGCTGCCTCCATATCCAGTAAGGAGAGAGAGAGGTGAGAGCTGCTGCTCCTGGGCACAGCACTGGATCGAGATGGGGATCAGGTAAGTGTTTAGGGGGGCTCGGGGGGGATTTAGCTGGACAGAGAAGGTTTTTTATCTTAATGTATAAAATGCTTTAAGGTAAAAAAAAACCTTCTAAATTTACAAGCACTTTAAATAGTCCCTAAGGTCTGGACTCAAAAATGACCATTAATATATATCTAATTAATGTTCTGTTTAATTAAATTTTAAAATAAAGCATTCTGAGCATACATGCAGTAAAACAAAGCATTTAACACATCTCCTAGATTGCAAGCTCTAACGAGCAGGGCCCTCTAATTCCTCCTGTATTGTATTGTAACTGTACTGTCTGCCCTCATATTGTAAAGCGCTGCACAAACTGTTGGTGCTATATAAATCATGTATAATCATAATAATAATAATATTAATAATAATAATAATAATAATATATAATGATTTGCCACAGCCATTATACTAAATAGAGAGTGTCAAAATGCGGACACTTCTTTGTAATATCCTATATTAAATAAATGGAACCACTTGACACCTCAAACACCATGTAAAATCCTCAAAGTACATACAATGACCTGACTTCATAATATTAAACAGACATTATTATTTACAGTCTTCTGATCTATATAATGGAGCAAAAAGCCATATGCTGTTGTTATTCATCAAGAAAATCTAATTGGTTTTAAATATATTTTTTCCTTGCCAAGGATTTCAGTTAAATCTCCAGTGGCATATTCCACAATTAAAAGCTTACTCCTGATAATGTGGGAAACTTAATTAACCTTGGCCAGTTTTTGTGTCTAATTTTACATGAGTGTTGATTAATTTAGATTTGCATTCACAATGACACCCTTTCATTTAAGATCATAATTGCATTGACAAATTGCATGAGCATATGCTAAAGCCACAGTTCAAGATAGGTAAATAAACATTTATTTCATATCCTCCCTGGCCACCGAGCCATGAAATAATCACATGCTAATACACCACATAACAATTATTGGACCTATCCTTAGATTCATTAATTATTTAATTATGAATGTCATTAATTAAAAAAGTATTTTTTAGACGACTTATATAATTGGTGGATTTTTGGCTTGTTGTCTCTGACTGAACTGGAAAAAGACATACGGGTGCATTTTTAAGAGGCAACTGATCACTAAACTTTAAAAGCATTTTTTTAAAAACACTGGGGTTGATTTATTAATGCTGGAAAGTGAAAAATCTGGTGCGGCTCTGCATAGAAACCAATCAGGTTGATTCAAGGTTTTTACTTTCATGCATTCTATGCATGAAGTTAAAAAACCTCCTGGTGCAGTAGCCCCCCCCCCCCCAGCTCCCACCTAAGCCTTATCTCGATCCAGCAATGTGTATGAGAGCCTTGGCTCTCTAGGGACTCTCTCTCCTTATTGGCTGAGGAAGCAGTGTGAGCCATTGGCTCCCACTGCTGTCAATCACAGCCAGTGAGCTAATAAGGAGAGAGAGGGGGCGGGGGCGACACACGACTATGTGTGTGAATGGACACGCAGAGCTGTGACTCCGGAACTAGCCTGCTTGGGTGCCCCCATTGCAAGCTGCTTGCTCTGGGGGCACTCGGCAGGAGGGAGGGGCTACGAGTGGCGGTGAGGGTTCCAAGAAGTGGTGAGTCATGACTGCTCTGTGCAAAACCACTGCACAGAGCAGGTGAGTATGACATGTTTGTTATTTTTTTAAAAAGAATGCCTTTAATATTACTTTAATTAAACAAGCTGAAGTTAGAATCTGATTGGCTACCATGCCCAGCTGCACCAGATTTTGCACTCTGCAGTTTTAGTAAATCAACCCCACTGAAACTAATGGGATTGATTTACTCAAGGCAAAGAGCTTTTTTATTTGGGAATGTTTAGCAGACCAGGAATTTCCTCTATCCAAAAGCCTGCCCCCTCCCTAGCTATGCAGAAATGTTGTAAAAAATTCCTTTTTTTAAATACCCCTAATACTTATCTAAGTCTATAGTCATGTGAAATGCCAGGTTCCAAGTCTTCTACCTTCCATGATGCAGAATAGGAGGTTCTTACTTTAGGTGTCCACATGCTGCCTGGTGATATGGACACTTCCCATTGGTTTCGAAGCGAGGAGGTCCTGCAGACTCCATAAAGAGGGGCAGTGACAAGATCAGTTGATAGCAGACCCAGACTGCAGTGGTGGATCACTTGTCCCCCACTAGTGGAAGAGTCACTTGCGAGGGACATGTGATGTCAGAGACAAGTAAGTAAAAAAGTCCTAGGGGGCTTTTTTAAATTAAATTGTTTACATATGTGTAAAAAAACCTTTGTTTTTAGTTTTTAGTTGGAATAGGTAAGAATAAGAACTCTTGACAGGGCTCCGTTACGGAGATTTCCTCTAATTTATTTTCATTGTGAAAATGGTTTTGACAGTCAGGAAGGTGAGAAAAGATCTGCAACAGGCACATAGACCCTTTCTAATGGAAATGAACATTATCTTTACAAACAAAATATTCCCAGCTTCTACTCATTAAAAAAAAGCACCCGTATATAGTGTTAAATCTAGGGAAAATCAAAGAAAATAAAGTTTTTAGAAGGTCAAAATGGCAACCTCTGCAGAGATTCCAGCACAGGTTTCTTTATATTATACCGATTGAATCCTCATCCATTTTTGTTCTGAAGTGCATTGCAGAAGCACTTCTGATGTTGTATGCACTGACGGTATCTAAGGGCTAGTGCACACATGGGCAGTGTGTTTTGCTTCTGGCATGTTTTTGTGAAACATTTTTGTAGGATCTGGATTGCCGTGTTCAAAAATTTGAAATGGATCTTAGCAAAATGGAAGTTTAAACTAGGTGCTTCCTACCCAAAAGTTAAAAAACAAAGAAGAGAGCAGCACCATCTAAGTGCAGTGTAATAAAAACATTTTTATATAGGACAGATGATTTTAAACTCACAAGATTGTAGAGATTACAGCGCATGTGAAATGGTATTGGAAGTTCATCCACTCCTGGGGGAAGGCGGTCGGTTCGCAGGTGGAGAGGAAGCTGATGTTCCCGGCTGTGCTGGTGGCTCCCAACGCTTCCTGGTTCTCAGATTCGGCTCAGGGGTGGCTGGACACGTCACTTCCGGATGGTGAGAGAGTGGGGAGGAGCGTCTGATGGAGTTGTCCATCTGTTGAGCGATTTGTACCTACCTTGACCATAAACTAAACAGTGGTGGGGTAAAGACACTTTGTTCCCTATTGATTTGAATTAAACTTTACTCACATAAGTCCAGCGCTAATACCTACATACCTCACATCCAAGACATTTTTCCTTTGAAACATGCTGCATTTGACTTGCCTCTGAGTTTGAAGGCCATGTACATGCTTTGTCTGAGTAGCACAACAGCGGACTCCCTCAACTCTCTAAGGCCAGCCATAGATGGTTCAAATCATGTTTGGGCAGGCTAACTGTACCAAGTTGATCAATCAATGTGAGTACAACTAGCCTGCCAGATTCTTCATGCAATTATTGCTAGTGGCTGGTATAACCGCTAGCAGTAATCACTGTCTTCTCACGGTGGGACAGCTTCCCCTGCCCCCCCACCAGGATAATACAATGGCTCAGCGGGAGGTATTCCCCTGTCAACACTGTCTGTGTTATTGGGTGAATTAACCAGTGGTTGGAGAAAAGAAAGTCGCTCTGTGTATGGCCTGGCTTAAATGTCTGGGCAAAGAGATATTCCAATACACAGAAGAACCTGTAGTCAGCACTGTAAGAATAAAAAGGGAATTTGCAGTGGACAAAATTCTGGCTGCTGGTTGATAGAGAGTGAAAAAATTAAAAATTCACTTTCTAAAACATCAGGTCGGGTTCCCTTTACACAACCAATCCTGTACTAGCAAAGGATTAGCCTTCTGCTAGAGAAGGATATAAAGCCAGAGTCATGGCAATCACCCCTGCTACTGACCTGTTTAGAAAAGGCTTTGTTAAGTCTTTGCAACTGACCCTGTTAATTACATGTAAGTGAAACAAGTGCAGGATGGAATTTATATATCTATCCCATAGACAATTAAACTTAATTAAATATTCTTGGCCGTAAAGTTTAAATTGAAATAAACATTACATTTCTTGGCATGGGCCCAGCTGAAAGGAACAAATTTGTGAGTATTTTCCCCAAGTCTCTGCAAGAAGTATTGAATGATTTCTGGCGATGTAATTTTTTTTCTAATTGAAGCAACTGTATTAAAGTGAACCGGTGCTTTGTCCATGTAGGGCAAAGCAACAGGTTCACTTTGTTGCTCCCTTCTCCAGCAGCACATCCAATGCACTCTAGTCGGAGCTTACATAGATAATAAATAAATAAATACCGCGCTAGAAAACCAACACATCAAAAGCAGCAACAAAAACCATCAAATATCTCTATGGCGTAAGTAAAACAATATTAAGATAAGTTGCGCTAAACCTGAACAGTCACACTTGAGTGACACAAAACATAAGTAAATGAAGTAAAATAAGATATATGACAAATATTCAATTGTGATCGTTCAAATGAAACAAAAAGTTGAAAAAACAATAATCGTGAAGAAAACAGGTGCACAATGTTGATAGGTGTATGGAAGGATGAGTGTAGATGAACTGTAAAGTCTCCAATGCCCGTCACCAATCTCTGAAGGTCAGGCTAATAAGAAAAACGGATCTCAATCTGAAGTAAAAGCTCTATAAGTGGAAACCCTTACCAGAGCTGGTGGACCCCCTTACGAGCAGAGTCATACACACAAGCAGATTGAGCCCTCTGTGGGGACAGAAGAGTCTTCCGGTGCCTCTGTTCCTTCTCAGTGTCTTCGGAAAATCAATGGAGATTAGCCAAGTGCGGAAGGATGCTCTAATCTGGAAAGAGATGCACTCGGGCTCAAAGCCACGAGTGTGAAAAAAAAAGGGGACTCCAATCGTGAAGTATAGTTAAAAAAAGGAAAGCCTTTATTGCTAATAAAGAAGCGGAAATCCGCAATATGACATGTGCAGAGAAACTACATTAACCTCCCTGGCGGTATGATTAATTCAGATTTTTGATGCTGAAAGCGGTACAATTATTTTGCACGGAAATTTGGCGTTTTATATTGTAGGCCTGTAATTCTTAGGAATAACGCACTTAAATCTGTCCAAACAAGAGTCTAGTAGACATCCCGGGTATGATAAAGTTTGAAAATGAAATAAAACATTATAATAAATAACTATAAATAATTATAACAAATAATAATATAATAATAACAATTATTCAATAATGTAATCAAATAAAAAAAAATGAAATTTGCTCAGTTTCAGAATTGTCGCTTTCGTTACTTTCAGTGTTTGATGACGGATTTCCCCACACATCACTATCGCTCAATTCTGCAAGTGATTCTAATTTATTATCGCTGTTTTCTAACTGGTCTAAAAGCACTTTTGATGTAAACGGACATTTTTTGGCTGCTATGGACAATCTCCAGTTTCCTGGCAAAAAGAATAGTATTTATAATATAAAACTGCATGCAGGACACTGGACAAACCACTAGGGACAAAGGGGATGTGTAATTATTTGATACAGTACTGTAATTGTAAGATTACAGTATACTGTATCTATACTGTGTTTTTTACTTTTTTAATTTGGCGCCAAACTCCGTCCCCGTGCGTCGCAACACTCGCAGGGAACGGAGCTCGGCACTGTGAATCGAGCGAGACATGGCGGCTCACAGATCACAGCGGGGAGACATCGCAGGATCCAGGGGACAAGGTAAGTAACCTCTACATGGATCCTGTGATGCGATCCGAAGTCTGGCTCGGGGTTACCGCTTTTGGTACTGAAAATCCACCCTGAGCCAGACTCGGGAATACCGCCAGGGAGGTTAAAAACAGCCAGCTAGCTAAAAATACACAAACAACCGTGTGGCGGGGTCACATGTGGCGTGATGGCATCAGCACAAAGCACCGCCCTACATGTTTCGTAATACCTTACGTCTTCCTTATATATATATATAAGTTAATAGTAACTTATAAATATAAGTTACTATGCCTCAAAAAGTGGAGCTATTTATAATGAAGCAAACAGGTCAAATGGATGAAAAAGGGTTAAAAGTCTATTTATGACCCAAAAAATTTATAAACACATTTTCCTAATGAATGTCAATCAAAACATGCTCTTTGGACTTGCCCTGTAACTGGTTTTACCTGTTGAACCATACACATTTTGCAGCTATATCTGCTTTTTAAAGGGGTTGTAAACCATGGTTTTTTGTTTTTTTAAATGACAAACATATACTTACCTCCACTGTGCAGTTGGTTTTGCACAGAGTGGCCCCCGATCCCCCTCTTCTGGGGTCCCTTAGCGATGCTGATGGCTCCTCCTCTTCTTGAGTTCCCTGTCGGAGAAGCGCTCTCCTTCGGGACACCCGTGCGGGCACGCTCCCGTGTCCTGCTGCTGCGTCTATTGACACAGACACAGGACTTGGCCCCACCCCCTGGTGCCCACATCATTGGATTGCACTGCTATCAATCTATCCAAGCAGAACACGAGGCACCAGCCATAGCAGGTGAGAAAGACAGGGCTCAGGTAAGTAAAATGGGGGAACTGGGGGGCTGCAGCATGAGAGAAGCTTTTTCTCCTTAATGCATAGAATGTATTAAGGTGAAAAACCACAAGGGTTTACAAAGCCTTTAACTGTTTAAAATACCATGCATTAAAGTATAGCTAAAGGCAAAACTTTTTTTCTAGTTTTGGATAGGATGGAGAGGCATTAAAACAACTATTAGGTTTTTTATTGCTGTCTGTGCCCCCGTTAAGCAGATTCACCCTCTCTATTTGTCTTGTTTACCATTATTATTGAAAGTGAAAGTAAACGAAAATCCCAAATTTTGGGTTGTCCCCAGAAAAATAATAGCATCTTGAAATGGGGACACTATTCTGGTGAATTGGGGGTCCCCAAGGATTTCCCCTAATTTGCAGGGATTTCTTCCCACTTCCTGTTTGGCTACAGGACAGTGAAGGGAAATCTCTGCAATGGGACACAGATGGCAAAAAAAAATCTGATAGAGGTTATATGGAGAGGTTTGGGAAACGACTGCGCTTAACCAATCAAATGTTAACTTGTTGTAGGACTCAGTTGTAGGACTCAGTTGAGCGTGCTCAGTTTGAAGCTGTGGAGCTTGGTGTAAGTGGAGCTTTTTTAAGTGGGAGTTATAAACAAGAGTTAGAGTATACAAGTCTTGCTGTCTGTTGGTGTGTGTATTGCTGCTGTCTGCTGGTGTGTGTATTGCTGCTGTCTGTTGGTGTTTGCTGGGTTGCATTTTGGGGACTTTTCCTTTTAGTTTTTATCTTGCCTTTTGCTGTCACTTTTTAAATAGCTTTTCTTTTTTTTTTTTTTTTTTTTTTTGTTTCATCAGTCTATCAATTAAGGGTGTGGTTAATTGCTCCCAGGTGACTATTTAACTTGTTGTAGGACTCAGTTGAGCGTGCTCAGTTTGAAGCTGTGGAGCTTGGTGTAAGTGGAGCTTTTTTAAGTGGCAGTTATAAACAAGAGTTATGCCGCGTACACACGAGCGGACATTACGGCGGACTTTGCCCGGCGGACTGGATTTCGTCGGACAATTCGATGTGTGTGGGCTCCAGCGGACTTTGTTTTCTCAAAAGTTCGACGGAATTAGATTTGAAACTTGTTTTAAATTTATCCGTTGAAATCGAGTCCGGTCGAAAAGTCCGCCGTCTGTATGCTAGTTCGACGGACAAAAAGCCACGCTAGGGCAGCTATTGGCTACTGGCTATGAACTTCCTTGTTTTAGTCCGGTCGTACGTCATCACGTACGAATTCGACGGACTTTGGTGGATTGTGTGTAGGCAAGTCCGTTCATTCACAAAGTCCGTCGGAAAGTACGTCGAAAAGTCCGCCGGGCAAAGTCCGCCGTAATGTCCGCTCGTGTGTACGCGGCATTAGAGTATACAAGTCTTGCTGTCTGTTGGTGTGTGTATTGCTGCTGTCTGCTGGTGTGTGTATTGCTGCTGTCTGTTGGTGTTTGCTGGGTTGCATTTTGGGGACTTTTCCTTTTAGTTTTTATCTTGCCTTTTGCTGTCACTTTTTAAATAGCTTTTCTTTTTTGTTTTTTTGTTTTTTTTTTGTTTCATCAGTCTATCAATTAAGGGTGTGGTTAATTGCTCCCAGGTGACTATTTAACTTGTTGTAGGACTCAGTTGAGCGTGCTCAGTTTGAAGCTGTGGAGCTTGGTGTAAGTGGAGCTTTTTTAAGTGGGAGTTATAAACAAGAGTTAGAGTATACAAGTCTTGCTGTCTGTTGGTGTGTGTATTGCTGCTGTCTGCTGGTGTGTGTATTGCTGCTGTCTGTTGGTGTTTGCTGGGTTGCATTTTGGGGACTTTTCCTTTTAGTTTTTATCTTGCCTTTTGCTGTCACTTTTTAAATAGCTTTTCTTTTTTGTTTTTTTTTTTTTGTTTCATCAGTCTATCAATTAACCGGTTCAATACAGGGCAATTTCACCCCCTTCCTTCCCAGGCCAAATTTTAGTTTTCAGCGCTGTCGCACTTTAAACGTCAATTGCGCGGTCGTGCGACGTTGTACCCAAAAAAAATTGACGTCCTTTTTTCACCACAAATAGAGCTTTCTTTTGGTGGTATTTGATCGCCTCTGCGTTTTTTTTTTTTTGCGCTATAAACAAAAGAAGAGCGACAATTTTGAAAAAAACACAATATTTTTTACTTTTTGCTATAATAAATATCCCAATTTTTTTTTAAAAAAACAAATTTTTTCCTCAGTTTCGGCCGATACGTATTCTTCTACATATTTTTGGTAAAAAAAAATCGCAATAAGCGTATATTGATTGGTTTGCGCAAAAGTTATAGCGTCTACAAAATAGGGGATAGATTTATGGCATTTAAAAAAAAAAAAATTTATTTATTTTTTTAGCGGTGATCGCGATTTTTTTTTGTGACTGCGACATTATGGCGGACACATCGAACACTTTTGACACATTTTTGGGACCGTTCACATTTATACAGCGATCAATGCTATACAATTGCATTGATTACTGTGTAAATGTGACAGGCAGTGAAGGGGTTAACCACTAGGGGGCGGGGAGGGGTTAATATGTTTCCTAGGGAGTGATTACTAACTGAAGGGGGAGGGGACGCTCAAGGGGAGGAGACCGATCAGTGTTCCTCCGTTCTGGGAACACAGATCGCTCTCCTCAGAGCTGACAGGCTGTGGATCTGTGTGTTTACACACACAGATCCACATGCCGGCCCGGTTAACGGGCAATCGCGGGTGCCCGGCGGACATCGCGGCCGCCGGGCACACGCACCGGGTCCCGAGGAACGCGGCGGGCGCGCGCGCGCGCTCCCGGCGGCGCGCGCGCGCCCCCTAGGCGGCCGGGAATCCCAGGACGTCATATGACGCCCACCCAGGATGGGAGATCCCATCTGTGGACGTCATATGACTATGGGCGGGTAGGGAAGTGGTTAAGGGTGTGGTTAATTGCTCCCAGGTGACTATTTAACTTGTTGTAGGACTCAGTTGAGCGTGCTCAGTTTGAAGCTGTGGAGCTTGGTGTAAGTGGAGCTTTTTTAAGTGGGAGTTATAAACAAGAGTTAGAGTATACAAGTCTTGCTGTCTGTTGGTGTGTGTATTGCTGCTGTCTGCTGGTGTGTGTATTGCTGCTGTCTGTTGGTGTTTGCTGGGTTGCATTTTGGGGACTTTTCCTTTTAGTTTTTATCTTGCCTTTTGCTGTCACTTTTTAAATAGCTTTTCTTTTTTTTTTTTTTTTTTTGTTTCATCAGTCTATCAATTAAGGGTGTGGTTAATTGCTCCCAGGTGACTATTTAACTTGTTGTAGGACTCAGTTGAGCGTGCTCAGTTTGAAGCTGTGGAGCTTGGTGTAAGTGGAGCTTTTTTAAGTGGGAGTTATAAACAAGAGTTTAAAACAGGAGGTTATAACAAGGGTCATAGTACCTGTGTAGTGTGAGTATCTGAGTGTTGTCTGAGTAGTGTGTGTGGATCGTTAGTAATTGTGTATTGTGTACCTGTGTATTGTCTTGAATATTAGTGCCAGGAAGCTAGTTGTTAGGTAATTTGGACAGGGTATAATCCCCAAATCCTCACTAAATTTAATAGGTACGATGCCCGGCGGGTGTGGAGAGGCGACTCTTTGTACATCTTGCCGCATGTATGCGTTCCTTGATCATCCGATCGAGGGCGAATACTGCTGTGCAAAATGTAAGCACATTGTTTCCCTGGAAGCCCAGGTTCTGAATCTGGGGAAGCAACTGTCAGCACTGAGAAGTCCCTCCATACTAAAGGTGAGCCAGGAACGTACACGGCAGGTGCCGGCAGGGGCCAGCACAGAGGCGGGTGGAGACAAAGAGGTGCAGGCACTAGCAAAGAGTAGATGGGTGACAGTCAGGAGGGGTAGAGGGGGAAGTGCCAGGGAGGCCGATCCAGGACTGGAGCATCCCAATAAGTACGCTCCATTGAGTGACATTGGTGTAACCAGTCAGGGACCAGCACTGCTGGAGTTGAGGGACTCTCCTAGCTGCCAGGGGAAGAACTCCTCCAGTGAGAGTGGGGGGGCAGCAAAGGGAAAGGAAAGACAGATTCTGGTGGTAGGGGACTCAATTCTTAGAAGGACAGAGAGGGCAATCTGTAACCAAGACCTGAAGCGCCGAACAGTATGTTGTCTACCGGGCGCTCGGGTTCGGCACATCACGGATCTTGTGGACAGATTACTGGGAGGGGCTGGGGAAGACCCGGCTGTCATGGTGCACGTTGGCACCAATGACAAAGTCAGAGGCAGATGGAGTGTCCTAAAGAACGATTTTAGGGACTTAGGAGCTAAATTGAGGAAAAGGACCTCCAAGGTAGTGTTCTCAGGAATACTACCGGTACATCGAGCCACACCAGAGAGGCAGAGGGAGATTAGGGAAGTAAACAAGTGGCTGAAGAGCTGGTGTAGTAAGGAGGGGTTTGGGTTCCTGGAGGACTGGGCCGACTTCTCAGTCGGTAACCGGTACTATAGAAGGGACGGACTGCACCTAAATGAGGAGGGTGCAGATCTGCTGGGAATGAAGATGGCCAAAAAGTTAGAGGGGTTTTTAAACTAGGCGATGGGGGGAGGATCCAGAGACAGTGATAGCCAGCGCGGAAGATATTCCAGAGGGTAGTATTGGGGGCATTAGTGGTAGGTTAACCAAAGCACAAAAACACAAGGTGAGTATAGTAGCAAGTCCAAGTTGCAATCTTGAAACACCCAATACGAGAACAATATGCGACCGGTCTAAACTATGTGGCATGTTCACCAATGCCAGGAGCCTGGCGGACAAGATGGGTGAACTAGAGATACTGTTGTACAAGGAGGATTTGGATTTTGTGGGAATTTCAGAGACCTGGTTCAACAGCTCTCATGATTGGCTGGCAAACATTCAAGGGTATACCCTATACCGCAAGGATAGAGAGGGTAAAAAAGGGGGAGGGGTATGCCTATATATCAAGAATAATGTACAAGTGAATGTGAGAGATGACATCACTGAGGGGGCTAGGGAGGAGGTGGAATCTTTATGGGTAGAGCTCCAAAGGGATGAAGCTAAGGGGAAAATAATACTGGGAGTATGCTATAGGCCCCCTAACCTGAGGGAGGAAGTGGAGACGGATCTCCTATCACAAATTGGATTAGCAGCAAGGATGGGAAGTGTTATCATAATGGGGGATTTTAATTATCCAGACATAGACTGGGCGGAGGGAACCGCGCATTCATTTAAGGCTCGCCAGTTCCTTAATGTCTTGCAGGACAATTTTATGGGTCAGATGGTAGACGCACCGACTAGAAATAAAACATTACTAGATCTACTGATTACCAACAATACAGACCTGATAACAGATGTGGAAATACGGGGCAATTTAGGTAACAGCGATCACAGGTCAATTAGTTTCAGTATAAATCACACAAATAGGAGACATGAAGGGAACACAAAGACACTGAATTTCAAAAGAGCCAACTTCCCTAAACTACAAACCTTGCTAAAAGGCATAAATTGGGATAAAATATTAGGAACAAAGAATACAGAGGAGAGATGGGTTTGCTTTAAGAGCATATTAAATAAGGGCATTAGCCAATGTATCCCATTGGGTAATAAATTTAAAAGAGCGAACAAACATCCTGGATGGCTTAACTCCAATGTAAAAATGCATATAAAAGCAAAGGAGAAGGCCTTCAAAAAATACAAGGTTGAGGGATCATCCACAGCATTCAGAATTTATAAAGAATGCAATAAGAAATGTAAGGGTGCAATTAGGATGGCTAAGATAGAACATGAAAGACACATAGCGGAGGAGAGCAAAAAAAATCCCAAGAAATTCTTTAAGTATGTAAACAGTAAAAAAGGGAGGACAGACCATATTGGCCCCATAAAGAATGAGGAAGGACATCTGGTTACAAAGGATGGGGAGATGGCAGAGGTATTGAATTTATTCTTCTCCTCAGTATTTACGAGTGAATCGGGGGGCTTCAGTAACCAAAACTGCAGTGTTTATCCTCATGACACAACACAGGAAGCACCTACATGGTTAACAGAGGACGGAATTAAAATTAGACTTGAGAAACTTAACATTAATAAATCACCGGGACCAGATGGCTTGCATCCGAGGGTACTTAGGGAACTCAGTCAGGTGATTGCCAGACCGTTGTTCCTAATTTTTACAGACAGTCTATTGACTGGAATGGTGCCAGCTGATTGGAGAAAAGCCAATGTAGCACCAATATTTAAAAAGGGCCCAAAAAACATCCCTGGGAATTACAGACCAGTTAGCCTAACATCAATAGTATGTAAACTCTTGGAGGGGATGATAAGGGACTATATACAAGATTTTAGTAATAAGAATGATATCATTAGCAGTAATCAGCATGGATTCATGAAGAATCGTTCTTGCCAAACCAATCTATTAACCTTCTATGAGGAGGTGAGTTGCCATCTAGATAAAGGAAGGCCCGTAGACGTGGTGTATCTGGATTTTGCAAAAGCATTTGACACAGTTCCCCATAAACGTTTACTGTACAAAATAAGGTGCGTTGGCATGGACCATAGGGTGAGTACATGGATTGAAAACTGGCTACAAGGGCGTGTTCAGAGGGTGGTGATAAATGGGGAGTACTCAGAATGGTCAGGGGTGGGTAGTGGGGTCCCCCAGGGTTCTGTGCTGGGACCAATCCTATTTAATTTGTTCATAAATGACCTGGAGGATGGGATAAACAGTTCCATCTCTGTATTTGCAGACGATACTAAGCTAAGCAGGGCAATAACTTCTCCGCAGGATGTGGAAATCTTGCAAAAAGACCTGAACAAATTAATGGGGTGGGCGACTACATGGCAAATGAGGTTCAATGTAGAAAAATGTAAAATAATGCATTTGGGTGTCAAAAATATGAATGCAATCTATACACTGGGGGGAGAACCTCTGGGGGAATCTAGGATGGAAAAGGACTTGGGGGTCCTAGTGGATGATAGGCTCAGCAACGGCATGCAATGCCAAGCTGCTGCTAATAAAGCAAACAGAATATTGGCATGCATTAAAAGGGGGATCAACTGCAGAGATAAAACGATAATTCTCCCGCTCTACAAGACTCTGGTCCGCCCGCACCTGGAGTATGCTGTCCAGTTCTGGGCACCAGTCCTCAGGAGGGACGTACTGGAAATGGAGCGAGTACAAAGAAGGGCAACAAAGCTAATAAAGGGTCTGGAGGATCTTAGTTATGAGGAAAGGTTGCGAGCACTGAACTTATTCTCTCTGGAGAAGAGACGCTTGAGAGGGGATATGATTTCAATTTACAAATACTGTACTGGTGACCCCACAATAGGGATAAAACTTTTTCGCAGAAGAGAGTTTAATAAGACTCGTGGCCACTCATTAAAATTAGAAGAAAAGAGGTTTAACCTTAAACTACGTAGAGGGTTCTTTACTGTAAGAGCGGCAAGGATGTGGAATTCCCTTCCACAGGCGGTGGTCTCAGCGGGGAGCATTGATAGCTTCAAGAAACTATTAGATAATCACCTGAATGACCGCAATATACAGGGATATGTAATGTAATACTGACACATAATCACACACATAGGTTGGACTTGATGGACTTGTGTCTTTTTTCAACCTCACCTACTATGTAACTATGTAACTATGTAAAGCTGTTAACACTAAAACAAAGTAAAAAAAAAGAGAAAACACAGTATAGTGCTGAGAACCATCAAAAATCCAACATACTATTGTCAGAAACCATGAAGCAGACTGAGAAAGAAGTACAGTTAAATCACACTTGTTTAATAATAATAATAATAATGATAGAAAAAAGGTTAACAGAGCAACCATAGTCAAAACATAGCCAGAGTTCAGGAACCGTAACGGATAGTCAGAAAAGCCAAAATGTCAGGGAACCAGAGAACAGCGTAGTAGAACAGCAAGCAGGATCTGGAGCCAGAAGAAATGTTAGCCAAGCAAGTCTTTAATAGGAACACAGGATAGAGTCTCTACAGATGTGACCAAGGCGAGGGCAGAAATCATCTGGACTGGACAGCTTAAGTAGGCAGGACTGACGAGCAGGATATCATCAACAGGTGAGTCACTGTGGAGAGATAGGAGCTTGCAATTAACCGACAGCTGAGCAGCCAGCTTGGAGAAGGAAGGTCTGAGCCCAGCCCTGACAACTATACAGTGCATTAAAGATGTATAAACATGAAATACTAATGTATACAGGAAAAATAATACTGTATACCAGAAATTAAAAATAATGAAGTCCAGTGACTGAAACAGTGAAAACGTGAAATCACCACTATAGTGAGCTCTAGGGATGAGCCGCACCAGAACCTGTGAACGGACTGAAAATTTGCACGAACGTTAGAACCCCATTGACGTCTATGGGACTTGAACGTTCGAAATCAAAAGTGCTAATTTTAAAGGCTAATTTGCATGGTATTGTCCTAAAAAGGGTATGGGGACCAGGGTCCTGCCCCAGGGGATATGTATCAATGCAAAAAAAACTTTTAAAAATGGTTGTTTTTTTCGGGAGCAGTGATTTTAATTATGCTTAATGTTAAAAAAAACACCTGGGGGGTGTCTATAGTATGCTTGTAAAGTGGCAGTGTTTCCCGTGCTTAGAACAGTCCCTGCACAAAATGTCATTTTTAAAGGAAAAAAAGTCATTTAAAACTGCTTGCGGCTTTAATGTAATGTCGGGTCCTGGCAATATGGATGAAAATCAGTGAGACAAACAGCATGGGTACCCCCCAGTCCATTACCAGGCCCTTTGGGTCTTGTATGGATATTAAGGGGAACCCCGCACCTAAATTAAAAAAAGGAAAGGCGTGGGGCCACCAGGCCCTATATACTCTGAACAGCAGTATACAGGCGGTGCAAACAAGACAGGGACTGTAGGTTTGTTGTTAAGTAGAATCTGTTTGTAATTTTGAACTGGTACATTTTTAACGTGTTTAGCTCCAGCCAAAAAATCTATTTTAAGCTTTTTGGAAAACATAGGGAAGGGTTATCACCCCTGTGACATTTGTTTTGCTGTCTTTGCTCCTCTTCAGAAGATTTCACCTCATTTTTTGTCCCAATGACAAATGTTTTTTGAAAATTTGGGTTTTTTTGTGAAACAAAGATTGCTGATAAAGCATCAGTGGAAAGGAGAAACGTTTTTCCCATATTAACTCTTACAGGAGAGAATTTCCCTTCCTAGGGGTAGATTTCATCTCACTTCCTGTTGTCTCTTTCCGTTTGCAAGTAGGAGTCGTTTGTAAGTTGGATGTTTGAAAGTAGGGGCCTGCTCTATATACTCAGCAGGAATTTGGGCCTTAGGTGTTATTGTTGCCACAACACTGTAAGCCCTCATAGGGCCCTGCTGTGAAATATTAGATCAAGAATTGTAATTACATGCCCCTGATGAACAGGAGCAGAAAAATTGGGCCTTTGGTGGTGCTAGTGCCACAACACTGTAAGTCCTCACTCGCTCTTGGTGGGTGCAGAAATGGGCCCTGCTGTGAAATATTAGATCAAGAATTGTAATTACATACCCCTGTTGAACAGGGGCTGAAAAATTGGGCCTTAGGCACTGGTGCTGGTGCCACAACACTGCAACCCCTCACAGATACTCTAGTTGGAATGCAGAAACGAGCCCTGCTGCAAAGTATTTCATCAAAAATTGTAATTACACGCTCCTGTTAAACAGGGGCTGAAAAATTGGGCCTTAGGCACTGGTGCCACAACACTGCAACCCCTCACAGATACTCTAGTTGGAACGCAGGAACGAGCCCTGCTGCAAAGTATTGCATCAAAAATTGTAATGTGCCGCCTCCTCCTTCTCCTCCTCTCTCCTATCAGGCACCCACGTTGAGTCAGTGACCTCATCATCCCCTCCCTCCTCATCACTGGAGCAAACCTGGCAGTATGCTGCAGCAGGGGGAGCATGACTGCCAGATTGCTGTCCTTCTTGGGCACCCTCTCTGTCTGTGCTCACGTTACTGCCTTCATCTAGCTCAGTATCATCATCAGAGTCTTCCAAACGCTGGGCATCCTCCTAGAGCATGTACCCAACACTGTGGTCAAACAATTCGAGGGACCCCTGAGGAGGACATGGTGGGGCTAGGGAAGGAGTCACTGATGACATTGAGCCGAGGGAAGAGGCCGCTGCTTTGTCAGACAAAGTACCCTGAGCATGGGTGAGAGAGGATGAGGAGGATGAGGACAGCTTGGTCATCCACTCGACCAAGTCTTCCGCATGTTGCGGCTCAACACGGCCAGCTGCCAAAAAAAAGTCCAAGGGTGTCCCACGGCCACGTGCTGATGAGGATGCACCGTCTCCATGACCAGCACTGTTGCCTTTAGACACAGGGCCTGCTTGCCCTCTTTTATTGGCTTGTGACTGTCTACCTCTCCTTGTTGGCCTTCCAGACATACTAATGGCCTGTAGCTGCACTAAGCTGGGATATATATATATATATATATATATATATATATATATATATATATATATATGTACTGATACTGCAACTAGCAAATCAACTGCCTGCCTGTAGTATGAGAACACCACCAACCTTCTACAGGTAGCTTTAGCTGAACACTGTACAGAGCTGGCAAAAAACTAACTTGTAGCTTATTTAACTGCCTGCGGTAGTGATAGGATCAGGAAAACACCACCAACCTTCTACAGGTAGCTTTAGGTGAACACTGTGCAGAGCTCGCCAAAAAATAACTTGTAGCTTATTTAGCTGCCTGCGGTAGTGATAGGATCAGGAAAACACCACCAACCTTCTACAGGTAGCTTTAGGTGAACACTGTGCAGAGCTCGCACTACACTTGCTTGTAACTTATTTAGCTGCCTGTGGTAGTGATAGGATCAGGAAAACACCACCAACCTTCTACTGGTAGCTTTAGGTGAACACTGTGCAGAGCTCACACTACACTAACTTGTAGCTTATTTAGCTGCCTGCGGTAGTGATAGGAACAGGAAAACACCACCAACCTTCTACAGGTAGCTTATAGGTGAACACTGTGCAGAGCTCGCAAAAAAATAACTTGTAGGTTTAGCTGAACACTGTGAGGAGGACGCACTACACTAACTTGTAGCTTTAGCTGAACACTGTGAGGAGGACGCACTACCCTAATTTGTAGCTTTAGACGAACACTGTGCAGAGGTCTCACTACACTAACTTGTAGCTTTAGCTGAACACCACGAGGAGGACGCACTACCCTAATTTGTAGCTTTAGACGAACACTGTGCAGAGGTCTCACTACACTAACTTGTAGTTTTAGCTGAACACTGTGAGGAGGAGGCACTACACTAACTTGTAGCTTTAGCTGAACACTGTGCAGAGGTCGCACTACACTAACTTGTAGTTTTAGCTGAACACTGTGCAGAGGTCTCACTACACTAACTTGTAGTTTTAGCTGAACACTGTGAGGAGGACGCACTACACTAACTTGTAGCTTTAGCTGAACACTGTGCAGAGGTCACACTACACTAACTTGTAGTTTTAGCTGAACACTGTGAGGAGGACGCACTACACTAACTTGTAGCTTTAGCTGAACACTGTGCAGAGGTCGCACTACACTAACTTGTAGTTTTAGCTGAACACTGTGCAGAGGTCTCACTACACTAACTTGTAGTTTTAGCTGAACACTGTGAGGAGGACGCACTACACTAACTTGTAGCTTTAGCTGAACACTGTGCAGAGGTCACACTACACTAACTTGTAGTTTTAGCTGAACACTGTGCAGAGGTCACACTAAACTAACTTGTAGATTTAACTGAACACTGTGAGGAGGACGCACTACACTAACTGTAAATAGTCTAGCTGCCTGACTGTGGTACTAATAGGATCAAAAGAACACCAGCAATTTTCTTCAGGTAGCTGTAAATAATGTAACAAGACAAGCCTGCCTGTCAGTAGGAAGATAACAGGAACGGATCTAGCTAAACTGAATACAGTATATATATATATATATATATATATATATATATATATATATATATATATATATACACTACCGTTCAAAAGTTTGGGGTCACCCAAACAATTTTGTGTTTTCCATGAAAAGTCACACTTATTCACCACCATACGTTGTGAAATGAATAGAGAATAGAGTCAAGACATTGACAAGGTTAGAAATAATGATTTGTATTTGAAATAACATTGTTTTTACATCAAACTTTGCTTTCATCAAAGAATCCTCCTTTTGCAGCAATTACAGCATTGCACACCTTTGGCATTCTAGCTGTTAATTTATTGAGGTAAGCTGGAGAAATTGCACCCCACGCTTCTAGAAGCAGCTCCCACAAGTTGGATTGGTTGGATGGGCACTTCTGGCGTACCATACGGTCAAGCTGCTCCCACAACAGCTCAATGGGGTTCAGATCTGGTGACTGTGCTGGCCACTCCATTACCGATAGAATACCAGCTGCCTGCTTCTGCTGTAAATAGTTCTTGCACAATTTGGAGGTGTGTTTAGGGTCATTGTCCTGTTGTAGGATGAAATTGGCTCCAATCAAGCGCTGTCCACTGGGTATGGCATGGCGTTGCAAAATGGAGTGATAGCCTTCCTTATTCAGAATCCCTTTTACCCTGTACAAAGCTCCCACCTTACCAGCACCAAAGCAACCCCAGACCATCACATTACCTCCACCATGCTTAACAGATGGCGTCAGGCATTCTTCCAGCATCTTTTCATTTGTTCTGCGTCTCACAAACATTCTTCTTTGTGATCCAAACACCTCAAACTTGGATTCATCCGTCCACAACACTTTTTTCCAGTCTTCCTCTGTCCAATGTCTGTGTTCTTTTGCCCATCTTAATCTTTTTCTTTTATTGGCCAGTCTCAGATATGGCTTTTTCTTTGCCACTCTGCCCTGAAGCCCAAAATCCCGCAGCCGCCTCTTCACTGTAGATGTTGACACTGGTGTTTTGCGGGTACTATTTAATGAAGATGCCAGTTGGGGACCTGTGAGGCGTCTGTTTCTCAAACTAGAGACTCTAATGTGCTTATCTTCTTGCTTAGTTGTGCAACGCAGCCTCCCACTTCTTTTTCTACTCTGGTTAGAGCCTGTTTGTGCTGTCCTCTGAAGGGAGTAGTACACACCGTTGTAGGAAATCTTCAATTTCTTTGCAATTTCTCGCATGGAATAGCCTTCATTTCTAAGAACAAGAATAGACTGTCGAGTTTCAGATGAAAGTTCTCTTTTTCTGGCCATTTTGAGCGTTTAATTGACCCCACAAATGTGATGCTCCAGAAACTCAATCTGCTCACAGGAAGGTCAATTTTGTAGCTTCTGGAAGGAGCTAGACTGTTTTTAGATGTGTGAACATGATTGCACAAGGGTTTGCTAATCATCAATTAGCCTTCTGAGCCAATGAGCAAACACATTGTACCATTAGAACACTGGAGTGATAGTTGCTGGAAATGGGCCTCTATACACCTATGTAGATATTGCACCAAAAACTAGACATTTGCAGTTAGAATAGTCATTTACCACATTAGCAATGTATAGAGTATATTTGTTTAAAGTTAGGACTAGTTTAAAGTTAGCTTCATTTAAAAGTACAGTGCTTTTCCTTCAAAAATAAGGACATTTCAATGTGACCCCAAACTTTTGAACGGTAGTGTATATATATATATATATATATATATATATATATATATATGTATGCAACAACTGGGATGCATATATATACACAATACACTGTAAGTGCAGCTAACTGACTGACTGTCCTGCCTAATCTAGCTAACTCAAATGAAATGACACTGTCTCTCTCTCTATCTCTCAGCACGCCGGAACACACTACACAGGGCCGCCGTGCAGGCGGCCTTATATAGTGTGGGGCGTGTTCTAAACCCCCTGAGCCATAATTGGCCAAAGCCACCCTGGCTTTGGCCAATTACAGCTCTCTCTACCGATGGCGCTGTGATTGGCCAAGCATGCGGGTCATAGTGCATGCTTGGCCAATCATCAGCCAGCAATGCACTGCAATGCCGCAGTGAATTATGGGCCGTGACGCGTCACACAAATTTGGTGCGAACGGCCCATAACGTTTGCAATTTGGCGTACGATCGAACAGCCGATGTTCGAGTCGAAGTTGGGTTCGACTCAAACGCGAAGCTCATCCCTAGTGAGCTCATTTGAGCAAATGTCCATAAATGTAAAGGACTTAGGATCCACTCTTGAGATTACACTTTGAATAGTGGAATAGAGTGTGACTGGTCGTTGAGACGCCAGAAATAGTATATCTTCCACCAATAAAGTATAGATGTACAGTCAGGTCCATAAATATTGGGACATCGACACAATTCTAATCTTTTTGGCTCTATACACCACCTCAATGGATTTGAAATGAAACAAATAAGATGTGCTTTAACTGCAGACTTTCAGCCTTAATGTGAGGGTATTTACATCCAAATCAGGTGAACGGTGTAGGAATTACAACAGTTTGTATATGTGCCTCCCACTTTTTAAGGGACCAAAAGTAATGGGACAATTGGCTGCTCAGCTGTTCCATGGCCAGGTGTGTGTTATTCCCTCATTATCCCATTTACAAGGAGCAGGTAAAAGGTCCAGTGTTCATTTCAAGTGTGCTATTTGCATTTGGAATCTGTTGCTGTCAACTCTAAATATGAGATCCAAAGAGCTGTCACTATCAGTAAAGCAAGCCATCATTAGGCTGAAAAAACAAACCCATCAGAGAGATAGCATTAGGTGTGGCCAAATCAACTGTTTGGAACTTCCTTAAAAAGAAAGAATACACCGGTGAGCTCAGCAACACCAAAAGACCTGGAAAACCACGGAAAACAACTGTGGTGGATGACCAAAGAATTCTTTCCCTGGTGAAGAAAACACCCTTCACAACAGTTAGCCAGATCAAGAACACTCTCGGAGGTAGGTGTATGTGTGTCAAAGTCAACAATCAAGAGAAGACTTCACCAGAGTGAATACAGAGGGTTCCCCACAAGATGTAAACCATTGGTGAGCCTCAAAAACAGGAAGGCCAGATTAGAGTTTGCCAAACAACATCTAAAAAAGCCTTCACAGTTCTGGAACATCCTATAGACAGATGAGACCAAGACCAACTTGTACCAGAGTGATGGGAAGAGAAGAGTATGGAGAAGGAAAGGAACTGCTCATGATCCAAAGCATACCACCTCATCAGTGAAGCATGGTGGTGGCAGTGTCATGGCGTGGGCATGTATGGCTGCCAATGGAACTGGTTCTCTTGTATTTATTGATGATGTGACTGTTGACAAAAGCAGCAGGATGAATTCTGAAGTATTTTGGGCAAAATGATCTGCTCATATTCAGCAAAATGCTTCAGAACTCATTGGACAGCGCTTCACAGTGCAGATGGACAATGACCTGAAGCATACTGCGAAAGCAACCAAAGAGTTTTTTAAGGGAAAGAAGTGGAATGTTATGCAATGGCCAAGTCAATCACCTGACCTGAATCCGATTGAGCATGCATTTCACTTGCTGAAGACAAAACTGAAGGGAAAATGCCCCAAAAATAAGCAGGAACTAAAGACAGTTGCAGTAGAGGCCTGGCAGAGCATCACCAGGGATGAAACCCAACGTCTGGTGATGTCTATGCATTCCAGACTTCAGGCTGTAATTGACTGCAAAGAATTTGCAACCAAGTATTAAAAAGTGTAAGTTTGATGGATGATTGGTTATCTGTGCCATTACTTTTGGTAGGAGGCACATATGCAAACTGTTGTAATTCCTACACCGTTCACCTGATTTGGATGTAAATACCCTCAAATTAAAGCTGAAAGTCTGCAGTTAAAGGACATTTTGTTTGTTTCATTTCAAATCCATTGTGGTGGTGTATAGAGCCAAAAAGATTAGAATTGTGTAGACATCCCAATATTTATGGACCTGACTGTATACTCTTACCAGACAGAGTGGACTCACTTGCCAGTGGCTGTCACGATCAGGCATCAGACTTGAAGACCAGTTGCTATAGCAGTTGCAGGACTTCCACCGACCAGCAGGATAGGTACACAGGCAGTCACCCTGGCAGATGACACAGGCTCACCTGAGGTGCTGAGTCTAAGTACTAGCCGGTGTTCACTAGAGCTCCTGATGGTGGAGATGGATTTAGCTGCGTGCTAGTACCAGGTCGCGGTCCTCAGGTTTGCCCCACAAGGGTCCAGAAGCGGATGACCAGATAAGGATTGAACAACAGAGTGGTTATTAAACAAGCCAAAAGGTCAGTAACAAGTAGTTGCAGGTTGGGATCAGGCAGTCGAGTAGTCAAGGAACAAGCCAAGGGTTGATCACGAGTGGTAGCAAAATACAGATGGCAGCAGGGAAGACAAGAGTAAGGCACTGGCTGAGAAGGCACAATAACCTGGCAAAGAATAAGTGCTAAGACAAGGCTTATATAGGAAGTTCATGGGAGGAGCAAGGAGTTCAAGGTTCAACAGCAATCAAGACACAAGGCAGGGTTGTCCAATGGATCAGATGTGCATGAGTCCAAAAGCCATTCTTGTACACAAGGTTAATATCCGTAGGCGGATGATTGAGAAGAGGGTCATTTTCATACCCTTCCTTTAGGAGACTCAAGAATGTCTTAAAACCCGTGAAGCCTATGAAGTTCTTTTGAGGCAGGATAGTACATTCAGGGTTGTCTTCCTGGCATGGTTCAGTGAACATCCTTGATAATGCATTGGCCTTACCATACCTTGACCCAGATCGTTACGAGATGATAAAATTAAACCTGGAAAAAAACAGTGACCAGCGATGACCAGCTGATGACATTAAGCGAGAGAAATACGCACACGGATGAAGCTGCATCTTTTCTCCTTTTTGCTGAGAAAGGATAGCATCCACTTCCACTATAAAAGGAACTTCAGGATCTGTATGTACCAATATTGGTGCAGAAGTGAAAAGAGTCTTTAGCTTAATAAAAGAAGTCTGTGCCTCAGCTGACCACACAAAGGGCATCCCTTTCTTTGCCAGCTGTGTAATTGGTGCTATCACTTTAGAGAAGTTTCTTATGAATTTTCTGTATAAGTTGGCAAAACCAACAAATCATTGTATCTCTTTATCATTTCTAGGGGCAGGCAAATCCACCACTGCTTTAATCTTCTCAGAATCCATGCTTACTCCTTTAGGAGAAATAATATATCCCAAGAACTGCATCTGAGTTTGTTCAAACTCGCATTTCTCCAATTTATTATAAAGTTAGTTCTTCCTTAGCCTTTCAACGACAGTGCAAACATGTTTACGATGTTCCTCCAGGTTATTAGAAAAGATGAGAATATCATCCAGATAAGCAATCACAAACTGGTCCAATAGGTCCCGAAGAGCATCATTGATGAAATGTTGGACAGGGGCAGGGGCATTGCAGAGGCCAAAAGGCATAACCAGGGACTCAAAATGGCCATATCTGGTTCTAAAGGCAGTTTTCCATTTGTCTCCTTGATGCATGCGGATGAGGTTATATGCCCCCGTAAGACATTTCAGAGATTAAAGGAAGTGGATAGCGGTTTTTAATAGTGATTTTATTAAGGTCCCCGTAGTCAATGCATGGGCTCAAGGTGGAATCTCTCTTTGCAACAAAGAACAGGGCTGCCCCTGCAGGAGATGTTGAGGGTCTAATGAAGCCCTTCTCTAAATTCTCATCTATCCATTCCCTGAGAACCTTTAATTCAGGTTCTGAAAGATTGAAAAGGCGACCAAAAGGTATTTCAGCCCCTGGGCCCCCAGAACTCATGATATTGCGGAGGCAGGTTGTCTTATGACTGCATAGTAACAACATCCACTTGTGATTCCTTAACTGGCAAAGAACCTGTTTGACAAGGTTCTCTACAGAATTCCTTGCAATGGGGGGGTGGAAAGTTTATAATCGGTGTTTCCCAGTTGATGGAGGGATTATCGGTGGAAAACCAAGGAATGCCCAGGATGACAGGAAATTTGGGTGACGTAATCAGCTGAAAACTGATGGTTTCATGATGGTTAGCCTCAAATTGCAGTACCAAAGGGACTGTTTCATGGGTAACAGGTCCTGAAGTTAAGGGTGAACCATCGACCGTCTCCATATCGATAGGAGCAGACTTATTTCTTGTTTGGACATTATTACTGTGGGCAAATTCTATGTCCATAAAGTTCCACCCAGCCCCAGAGTCCAGCATAGCAGAGCAAGGAATTTCAATACCATCAGTGATGAGTTTAATAGGGATGATAAAATGAGATAGTGACTTTATTCTCTTCATGAATCAATGGGGAGATCGACTGGGTAATAGAGTTTATTTGTTCAGGCATGATCACATCAGTCGCCGCAATTGTTCTTCTAACCTTGTTAGAACAGTTAACTGCAAAATTCCCCCACAATATAAACACAGGTTTTCTGAACGTCTTCTCTCTTTCTTCTGAGTAGAAATGGATCTCTTAATTGCATCAGCCTGCACTGCATAGGTTCAGCTGTGACAGAATCTGGAGAAACTCTTGGATCCTTCTGAACAAATTGACTAGCAGAAAAACGCATGCCACCATTACTTCCAAACATTCCCAGTCTCTCCTTCCTTCTTTTTGTAAGTCTTTGATCAATTTGGATACATAGTTGGATGAAGGCCTCAAGATCATTAGGAGTCTCCACTCTGGCAAGCTCATCTTTTACCTATTCAGAAAACCCTTGGCAGTACTGACTTTAGCTGTGTACTCAGCAACAGAACGTTTACCCTGCTGTAAACTGTGCAACTTTGCTTCAGCAGTAGCACAGCGGTTGGGATCATCAAAAACCAGATTCATCGCAGCCTCAAAAGTTTGGAAATTATTCAGTGTGGCACTGTCTTGTTCTATATAAGGGGAAGCCCAGGCTAGAGCTTCTCCAGTCAGGAGGTTGATAACAAACATTACCTTCTGTTTTTCAGAAGTGAATGCAGCGGGTCGCATTTGGAAATATGTGCAACACTGGTTAAGAAAACCTCTGTAATGGCAGCGATCTCCATTAAACTTAAGTGGGTGAGGCATATGTGCGTTAGCATCATATCTAGTAATAGAGTATTTCTATCTACCAAAGCCACTCTGTTAATGTCTGCGTCAAGATTAACAGATCTATATACTTTTCCATGAATCTGTCTTTCAAAATCTGTGACTGATATTGGAAATCAGCGATATTAGTACAGTTACACCACAGTCAAAGAAATTGACTACATGGAACAGATGTTAACCATTGACTGTGGTGGCAACTGTCGACCGGAATGCAACCTTTCCGGTCAGTAGGCTTGAAGTAAGTTTTAAATTCCAAGCGGTGATTAATAGCCGAAATTTCCAAATCCAAGAAATGGATGGTGTTACAACTGGCCTCATAACTCAAAGAGATGCCCCTGTTATTATCGTTAAGCGTAATCATGAAGGCATCTAGAGATTCCATGTCACCATTCCAAAGGAGGAAGACGCAAAACAAACACAATCCACTATTACTTTACGCAGTTATAAGATGAAATATATTACTACTTGCGCCACCAGATTCATAGTATACTTACTCACTTGTCCCTGTAAAAAACAATATGTGGGACGTATGATTAGGACCTTCTCGGTGAGGGTCAATGAGCACTTGGCCAACATCAAGACTGTACTGTACTAATCATAGTGTTCCACGCCACTATCTTAAACACCATGGTAAAGATCCCACTGGTACACAATTCCAAATTATAGATAAATTTGTTCCACACTGGAGGGGAGATTCCTGCCTACGCGGGGTATCTCGCCTCAAAACCTATTAGATACATGAGCTCAAGTCTTACTCACTGTTCGGCATGAACATTGATTGGGACATAAACTGTTTACTTAACCAGGTGTGATCCATACGTCTTTATGTTTTATTTTGTCATATTACTTGTGCATATCTATGAATAACTTTTAAAGAAAAAGTTACATTTTTCATAAAATATGTATTCTATGATAAGGCATTTTGTGGTAGTTCACATTTGTTTTATATGTGTGCTGAGTTTCAATATTGCATTTACATTATGCTCAAAGACCATGTTTATGTGGGCATTATTTTCTACCATGCTTTTATAGCCCTGTTTGGTCTATTGCACTTGTGTTTGTGCATGCCGGTTTGTTTTTGGTGTCACCGACGTCTATTTCTCTCCACTTGGAGTCACGTCAGCCCATTATCCATAGCGAGGCTTGAATGTGTCTTGTTGGAGTTCCAGAGCGCACTAGATCTGGTGACGTTATTACGTCATCGCGCTATAACGGCAATGACGCTCATGCGCTCTTTGGGGAGTCACATGACAGACGGGCTTATGAGATTCTGAGCTGGTCTTGTGAGAGGGTACGATGCCATCGTTGCTTGGTACGTCCCCTCTGGGGGCGTGGCTCAGATGCCTCACATACAGTTGCATGGTTGCTTTCCTCCGCCCATCGGCTTTCAGAGTGAGGTGTGTAACACACGCCGGTGGCCATGCTGTCCGGTTTTATTGCTGTGGGCGGAGCCATGCCTCTCATTCCCATTTACCAGACCACTCAGATATTTTATAAATATGGGCAATGTGGGGAAGCTGCGATATGCCCCAGTTGAAGTCCATTGGGACGAAACTCGTAGGACCTGCATTTTACAGCTCCCCAGATTGCTTTTAACCCTTGTGATCACATTTTTTGTACACATCTATGATTTGATGTATGTACTTTTTTAAAATAAATCCCCCTTTTTGACCTGCACCATATGGAGCCTTTTTGTTTTTCTTCATCCTTACATTGGTCTGGGTGAGAACACCTGCCTACTTACTACCTACTTCTGGATCGATCCCCAACCGGGTTCCAGTTCCATTAAGCCTTGTGCAACATTGGAGTCCCAGGCTTTGGCTGATACAAGCTCGATTAACCCACTGCCGCTGACATGTGAGTCCACTCTGTCTGGTAGGAGTATACATCTATACTTTCTTGGTGGAAGATATACTATTTCTGGAGTCCAAACGACCAGTCACACTCTATTCCACTATTCAACGTGTTATCTCAAGAGTGGATCCTAAGTCCTTCACATTTGTGGACATTTGCTCAAATTAGCTCACTATAGTGGTGATTTCACGTTTTCACTGTTTCAGTCGCTGGACTTCATTATTATTCATTTTCAGTATATAGTATTATTTTTCCTGTATACATTAGTATTTCATGTTTACACATCTTCAATGCACTGTGTGGAATTAGGGATTTTTGATGCTTCTCAGGGCTACACTGTGCTTTAGCATGATAGAGGTTATAACCCTCCCTTGCTCTATCCAATATTTAAAAAAAAAAAGTTTTACCTGTAGTTCTACTTTAAGGAGCAAACACTGACATATTAGATCATGATGGGCTCCTTTAGTGTAATTGTATGGGAACTTCCATGACAGAACTTCTGTGCTTTAAAGATCAATTATCTCCTAAGGTGGACCTGGCAGGTCCTTTGAGGTTTCCAGTACAGCTCTTGGGTAGCATATCAGAAAGGAAAATAGTCATATTTGCAACTGGTGGGACTTATCTGCTTAAATTAAACAGACCAATATGTATTAAATGTGAACTTACCCTATGTGCAATTGTGGCATGCCTTATTGTATGCTGTTAACCCCGTCTACTTTTCTTACTATACATTATATATACTGCTATATACAACATTGTAGCTTACTTGATTACATTCAGTTGCTTTACTAGTAAACTGCAGGAAAATCAGCAGTCACCCATAAGTGATTGGCTTGTGCTATAGTGGCACATTTCTCAAAGCAATACGTTTTTAAATTTCTGCTTAATATCCTTTCCTTAGTTAAGATAAAAAAAAGTTACAATAAAACTTTCATATGTATTTTAGTACAGGTATTTATATAGCACTGACAATTTATGCAGCACTTTACATACTCTACATTCACATTAATCCCTGCAGTCAAGGAGCTTACAATCTAATCTCCGTAACTCACATGCATACTGTACATACAAATACTAGGGCCAATTTAGACAGAAGCCAATTAACTTGCAAGTAAGTTTTTGGAGTGTGGAGGGAAACCCACACACAAGAAGAACATGCAAACTTCATGCAGGTGGTGTCCGAGTTAGGATTCAAACCAAGTGACCCTAGCGCTGCAAGGTAGAAGTACAAACCACTAAGCCACTGTGCTTACCCTATTACACCAGGCAAAGCCCAAAACTTGGGGCATATTTTATTATTACAACAGTTATGTTCTCCCATTATATAGATGGGAAACTGATGCAAAAAGTAATAAAGGTGGACCTAGAAGTAATGATTTTATTTTATTTTTTTTAATGTTAAATGAATGCATGCTAAATAATGTGTAAATGTGACACGTGTGGGTATTTATTTCCTCTTACGGAGATTACAGTACTCTCCCTGATGAAGCCTTCATCTCCTTTTCTCTCCAGGATAGTGCCATTATTATTTGGGTACTATCCAGGATAAGCATCTACCTCCTGAACTAAGATTCTGGCTCAGAGATGACATAGTCATGTAGACTCTAGTACCTGGGCAGGTATTGGCTGCATTCACAAATGACTGACAGATCAGCCCCTGCTCAGCCTATCACCTAATTACTGTTTACAAAACTACAATATACAGTCTAATAACTGAATAGCAGAGGAATCACAAATGCTTCCTCCTGCCTGCAGAAGGCGTATGATATCATCTCAGCCTAGACACAGTCACTGGACTGGAGCCCTTTCAAAAAAATTATACTGTCACGTATATTTTGACTAGGGATGAGCTTTGGTTTGGGCTTGGTTTCGGTATGAACCTATGCTCAGCTAAATCCAGACGGAAGCTGTCAGTGCCGGGCCAATCAGCTGCAGGCAGGGAATTCCCCACCCCGAAGCTTCATGTACACAAAGGGGCAACGATTCCCATTACACCATTGGCCTATTATGGTCACAGGACATTAGTAAGTCAATTGACTTAAATTGGCCATAGGGTCATATTAGGTCAATGATGTCAGCAGCACCCCCACTCCTTGGTGGGTGCAATTGTGGGATGGGGAATCCCCTGCCAATAGCTGATTGGCCCGGTACTGACAGATTACTTTCAGATTTGGACCAAACTTAGGTGTAGACTGAAGGCAAGCTCTTCCATAATTGTGACGTATCAAGATTTTTTCTTGCAGACTTGTAAAGTTACTGAAAGGCCAACTTTAATAGTGTGCTGTAAAGTAAAGACATGTAAAGTAAAAGGAAAGATGAAATATCCAGAATTTGTGCCAGATTATTACCAGGAAAATGAATGCAGCGTGGATAAAATTTACAGCAGGACTCAAGGCATCCTTCCAGAATGAGTATTTGATTGGGAAGCCAGATGACTAACAGTGAAGTCTCTTTTTACAGGATGTTGTACCAGGTGTGAACTTTAGCCAATGGCTTTCATGTTCACATACAATGTCCGACTCATATTCAAACATGGGAAGTAACTGGGTAAAGTTCACATCTTGCTAGCAAAGTTGTAAACTGTAAGTACACAGTATGACTTAAGCTGTTATTTTCTTCTTGTTTTCTATGTAAATATGAAAATCGTCTTTATTGAGCTCAGTTGTTTTACACGTTTAGCAGTAGCCTGGTTGAAGTATTGAGACTTTATTAGTATTATATTGCTTCGGAATGCTTGGAAAAACAACAATAATCTCTTCCTGCTTTGTGCTGAAGTTAATTTTCATGTTATCTGAAAAAAGTGTCAGGCAGGGGAGGGAGCTCAGAACTTTGCTTGACCTTACCTGAAGGACTCTGCAAACAAAAGTGACTCCATTACTCTCTCGCTTTTCTATTTTAGTGTCTGCTGGGTGCCCTGACATTGTAGCCACTCCCTGCCACTTAGCAGCTCAATTTACCTTTTTACTCCAACCTTGCTTACAGTGCAAACATTACTTGTGCTTTTCATATCCAGTTTTCAGTTTTGCATAAAGATTAGCTAAACTGAGCATGTGTGTCTGCTTGCTTATATATATATATATATATATATATATATATATATATATATATATATATATATATATATATATATATATCTATATATATATATAGATATAGATATATATATAGATATATATATATATATATATATATATATATATATATAGATATATATATCTATATATATATCTATATATATATCTATATATATCTATATATATAGATATATATATATATAGATATATATATATATATATATATATATATATATATATATATATATATATATATATATATATATATATATGTATGCAGTTTTGTAACCCTATGACAGTACTACAGAATCTAAACACCAAGGCTGGGGATCCTAAGTGATGTCCAATGACAACAATGACATCACCTGGTATCCCCACCACTGTGTTTACATGGCAGCAGTGCCAGGGATTTGTCATTTAGCGGCAGCAGTGTGGTGGGGCAGCATCGTCGATCAGTGGGGAAACATCGTCAGGACATTGAGATTGATGATGGAATGACTTAGCAAGATGACATGATTGATGATGGATTTACAACAGGGGTATTGGTTACATTTTTTTTGGCATTTGTATTAACCTCCCTGGCGGTTTTCCCGAGTGTGGCTCGGGGTTAAATTTCAGTACCATTAGCGGTAACCCCGAGCCACACTCGGGATTGCATTGCAGGATCCTGGTGCAGTGTACTTACCTTGTCCCCAGGATCCTGCGATGTCCCCCCGCTGTGTTTGCGGGCTCTGTTCTCCGCCCGATGCCTCTGTGTGCCGGGCACCGTTCCCTGCAAGCGACGCACGGAGGCGGAGCCCGGCGGCAAATTAAAAAAAGTGAAAATTCATAACACATACAGTTCACTGCAATCTTACAGATTACAGTACTGTATGAAATCATTTCACATCCCTTTTGTCCCCAGTGCTTTGTCCAATGCCCTGCGTGCAGTTTTATATTATATATACTGTTCTTTCTGCCTGGAAACTTGAGATTGTCCATAGCAACTAAAAAGTGTCCCTTTACGTCAAAAGTGGTTTTAGACCAGCTAGAAAACAACGATCGTAAATTAGAACACTTGCAGAATTGAGCGATAGTGAATCGTGGGGAAATTCATTTTATTATTATTATATTATTATTTGTTATAATTATTTATAGTTATTTATTATATTATAATTTATGATTTTGTGTTTCAAACTTTAGCATACCTGGGATATCTACTAGACTCTGTTTAGACAGATTTAAGTGTGTTATTGCTAAGAAGCACAGGCCTACGATATAAAACGCCAAATTTCTATGAAAAAAATATTGTAATGCTTTGAGAAGCAAAAATCTGACATAATCATACCGCCAGGGAGGTTAATGGACTTTCTCACAATATTGTTGTCGATATTTACTTTTGAATCATTTTGGGGAAGGAGTAACAAGGGGTAGTAATGTAGTATATCTGGAGGCCCCCTTATTCGAAAGCAGGCTTCCGGATTCCTATAAGCCCCCTCCCTGCAAAGGTCCCCCCCTCCAATGTTGAAAGGCATATTGGAAGACTTGCCCACCTCCCTTGAAAATCACTCCCCCCCAAATGTTGAAAGGCATGTTGCCTGGTGTGGTTCATGTGAGGGGGGAACACATGCTCACATGCCTGGATAGGGGTACACATTAAAAAAAATGGCATGGGGTTTTTCATAAAATTTCAACCAGGCCCTTATCCAGGCATGAAGCCTGGGTGGTTAGGAAAGGGAGGGCAGTGAATGTACACTCCCCTCCTGGACCACACCAGGCCACATACCATTCATCATTGGGAGGATAACTGGCAAGGGGGGTGGACAAGCCTTCCCTCCATTCAATACACCTTGTACCTATGTTGAGGAACATGGCCTTTTACCTATATCCTGTCAAAAGGAATGTTGGGGTTTATAAGGGGGTCCTCAGATATCTGCCCCTCCCCCAGGGGAATAAGTACGGGGCACATTAGTACACAGGGCCGCTGATAAGCCAGTACAACTGGCCCTGTTGTACCGGGCCTGGCCACCAGGGGGGGGGGCAATCTGAACAGAGTGCAGAAGAAAAAAAAAGTCTTTCTCAGGGGGGTGTGGCCGGCTTCAAGGATGATCGTTCCCGGCTTCTTCTGGTGTGGTGTGCACACATGAGCTGCATTACCAATATGGTGGCAGTGGATCTGGATTCTCAGGGGACTGTAGGTTAGCCTAGTCACATTAACTGCAATATAAAGTCTAATGTCTGCTTTTTCATGTAGCACAGCTGTCCTGACTGTGAGAAATCGGATTTTAAACTGCACTTCCCAATTTATCACAGCAGTGCTACATGAAAAATGAGATGCCATCAATTTCAGCAAACCCCACTTTTTATTACTTTTGTCTACATTTTTAGATCTCTGGTTTACACCATGCCTGGAGCTGAATCACACAGGAACGCACTGTGCGTTCATGTGCAATTCACATGCGGGTCTGTGCAGTGCAATTTCAAGCTCATTCATTTTGAAATGCAATGCACCAAAAGTAGTGTATGCACTGCAACCAGATCACGTGTTGATCCAGGGCTGGCAAACACTACGTTTGCGACCTGTGTTTGAGGTGTCATTAACTTTTTATTGACACCTGCTGCAGATCACAAAAGCAGTGCGTTTTGCATGCATGTTGAATTGTATTGGAATCCACAGCACATTCCTTCACAATTCAGATACAGGCATGGTGTGAACCGGCCCTTAGACATAATATTACTTCTCATTAAAAGTTTAGAAAAAGGTTTTTTTCTTAAAAAGTGGGCTTAGCTGACATAAATAGCATCTCCTTTTTCACGTAGCACTGTTTGACTGTGAGAAATTGGACAGTGCAGTTTTGAACGCAACACAGTGTTATCTGCATCCTACACACAGTCATCTTAGACGCTAATTAACCACACCCCTTTAAGCTATGCCCAATAATTAAGTGGAATTTAAACCACGTCTGTTTTTCAGCTCCGTGTGGTGCATATTTTTAAATTAGCCACGCTCACAATTTAGCCTTTATGAGTATACCCTAGCCTGTCTCTATACCCTAGCCTCTCTGTATAGGGGCAGGGCCAGGGGTGGGGCTGAAGGAGGGACCAAGGGTGGGGCTGAAGGGGTCCCCCTCAGGTAGGCTGTACGGGGCCCCATGATTTCTATCAGTGGCCCTGTTAGTACATATTATTATCATCCCCTCCAAAAATGTAAACGGAAACATAAGGTTTCTCAATAATAAGGTATCAATATTTTTTTATTGTTTGGCTCCTGAAAAACAAGAAACATTTGTTACTAAAAGCATTTTAAAAACAATTGCTGAGTATATAGCCAAGTATATTTAATTCAAAATTCAGACACTACATCTTTTAAAAGTGATGTAATCGAAAGCCACAAATTTCTATGTACTCTACCTAATATGCTCACAAAAGCTGGGGTCCTCTGCTATAGGGCATCACATTCTATGTGGTGGCTGCCATATACAATGCTCTAGTGATCCCCTTAAAATATCCATAAATGTCCTGTTTTTATAAATCCCAGGACATTAGGCAACATCCTCAAAGGGAGAAGAGCTGTATAATGCATCCCAATAAGCACTGCTCTTCCACTAGGGATAATTAAGTCCTTTTACAGTTTCCTTTCTATTATACACAAACAGCACAAGCAATTAATCTGTGAGCAGATAAGGTGGGAGATGCTCCCTATCTAAGTCCTCATCAGAGCAGTAGAGAAAAGAGTTTATCTCAGGTGTCTTCTTAACCTGCACTTATCAAGAGAAAAGCCTCATTTCCAGAATCCAGCATTGTAAATGAAGACTCCAGGTCTTTATTGATTGCTTTACAGGGGTTTTCAGCTTCCTTTCCTCTGTAAATAGCACAAGCAGAACCTGTGTCTTTTTTACACCCCAGTGAGTCTTACTCTCTGTACATATCCCCATTACACTTACTATTACAGCACTGCAGCCATTCAGCCCCCCAAAACGTGACTCCAGCAACCTTCCCATCCTTTGTCATTAAGCAGACTGTAGGGGAAAAGTCAACAAGAAGGCTGACCTCCTGAGTGACACTGTTCTAAAGTCTAGCACACAGGTGCCACATTCTAGAGGCTGCTTGTTCCTGGCTCTGGAATTCCCTTGATAGGCTTAGCAATAAGATTCCCAAATAGTCATCTTGTCTGTGCCATCAAAAAGCCCTAATCTTTCCTGGTGACCTTTTACCCTAATGCTACCAAATCCTGTCTGCTCCTCTCCTTTTTCTAACTGCATATGAATCATAAACAGGAGCCATATCAATTTTAATTCTGTGCACAAAAAGTCATGAATGAATACTTTACTACTAACATCAATTCAGTCTAAAAAAACCACTTTGATAGTAAAAGCCAATTAAGGTTGCTAGAGCTTCCAGTGTCCCTTTGTTAAAATGGGACATTTTCTATTTTATCCATTTAAATATTAGTAGGCTGTCAGTCTTCGAAAATTGACTTTTTACAGAATATATATATATATATTTATTATTTATTATATATATATTTATTATTTAT